>JAXLNO010005372.1:0-148883 GCA_038087875.1 Malacoraja senta
CTGGCAGATGCTTGACAGATTTGGATTGTTTTCTCTGGAATGCCAGTGGTTGCAGGGAAACCTGATAGAAGTATAAAAATTACGAGAGGAATAGATAGAGTAGATAGCCAAAACCTTTTTTTCCAGGATGGAAAAATCAAATACTAGAAGGTATAGCTTTAAGAGGTCCAAGAGCCGTTGGAGAGATCGCAGAGGGAGGAGCTACACACGAGCGGTAGGACTTAAAAAGGAGCGCGGGGCTTGTTCCTTACAGAGGTCCAAGAGCCGTTGGAGAAATCGCAGAGGGAGGAGCTACACACGAGCGGTAGGACTTAAAAAGGAGCGCGGGGCTTGTTCCTTACAGAGGTCCAAGAGCCGTTGGAGAGATCGCAGAGGGAGGAGCTACACACGAGCGGTAGGACTTAAAAAGGAACCCAAATCTGTAACGTTCCAAGTTCCACTTCAAAAACAAGTGGGTTTGAGGAAGCCGCTGATTGGTGGACGCAGACAAGAGGGAGCAGCTGATTGGGAGTCGGATCCCTGCTGATTGTACTGTATTGTAGCAGTTTGTTTTATATTCTATCCAGGGTAAGGGGAGTATGAAGGCCAGGGCAGTTTACTGTTCTGGATGTCAGATGTGGGAAGTCATGGAGTCTGATAGCCCTCCAGACGTCCACATCTGCATCAGGTGTATCAAGATGGGGCTCCTAATGGACCGTATTAGGAACCTGGAGCAGCAGCTCGATGACCTCCGTCTGGTCAGGGAGAGCGAGGAAGTCATCGAGAGGAGTTACAGGGATGTGGTCACTCCAACACCACAGAGGCAGGCAAGTGGATCACGGTTGGGAGAGGCAAGGGGCACAGGCAGGGACTAGAGAATACCCCGGTGGCTGTACACCTTGACAATAAGTACTCCTGTTTGAGCACTGTTGGGGTGGACAGCCTACCTGGGGTAGCGACAGCGGCCGGGCCTCCGGTATAGAGACCGGTCCTGTTGCTCAGAAGGGTAAGGAAAAGAAGAGGAGGGCAATATTAATAGGGGACTCTATAGTTAGGGGGTCAGACAGGCGATTCTGTGGACGCAGTCGGGAGACCCGGATGGTAGTTTGGCCTCCCTGGTGCCAGGGTCTGTGATGTGTCTCAACGTGTCCAAGACATCCTGAAAGGGCAGGGAGAGGAGCCCGAAGTCGTGATACATATAGGTACCAATGACATAGGTAAAAAAAGAGAAGAGGTCCTGAAAGGAGAATTTAGGGAGTTAGGAGGGGAGTTAAAGAGAAGGACAGCGAAGGTAACAATCTCCGGATTACTGCCTGTGCCACGCGACAGTGAGAGTAGGAATGGAGCGAGGTGGAGGATAAATGCGTGGCTGAAGGACTGGTGCAGAAGGCAGGGATTCAAATTTCTGGATCATTGGGACCTCTTTTGTGGAAGGTTCGACCTGTACAAAAAGGATGGGTTGCACTTGAACCTGAGGGGGACCGATATCCTGGCGGGGAGATCTGCAAAGGCTATTGGGGAGACTTTAAACTAGAATGGTTGGGGGGAGGGACTCAAATAGAGAATGCTATTAGGCAGGAGGCAGAGAAGGAAAGCACTCAGACCCAACATGTAGGGGGGAAAGAAGAAAACAATAATAAACAGGGAATAAGAGGTGGTGGGGTTCTTAAATGGGTGAGCAGAGAAACAGAGGGGTGCAAAATGCGGGCGGAAGCAATAGGTAGCAAGGTGAAAAGTAAAAGTGGCAGGCAGACAAATCCAGGGCAAAAATCAAAAAGAGCCACTTTCCAACATAATTGTATAAGGGTAAGAGCGTTGTAAAAACAAGCCTGAAGGCTTTGTGTCTCAATGCAAGGAGCATTCGTAATAAGGTCAATGAGTTGAACGTGCAGATTATGATATAGTTGGGATCACGGAGACATGGCTCCAGGGTGACCAAGGCTGGGAGCTGAACATCCAGGGATATTCAATATTCAGGAGAGATAGAGAGAAAGGAAAAGGAGGTGGGGTAGCGTTGCTGGTTAGAGAGGAGATTAACGCAGTGGAAAGGAAGGACATTAGCTTGGAGGATGTGGAATCGGTATGGGTAGAGCTACGAAACACTAAGGGGCAGAAAACGCTGGTGGGTGTTGTGTACAGGCCACCTAGCAGTAGTAGTGAAGTTGGGGATGGCATCAAATAGGAAATTAGAAATGCGTGCAACAAAGGCAAAACAGTTATAATGGGTGACTTCAATCTACATATAGATTGGGTGAATCAAATTGGCAGGGGTGCTGAGGAAGAGGATTTCTTGGAATGTATGAGGGATAGTTATCTAAACCAACATGTAGAGGAACCAACGAGAGAGAAGGCTATTCTAGACTGGGTATTGAGTAATGAGGAAGGGTTAGTTAGCAGACTTGTTGTGCGTGCCCCCTTGGGCAAGAGTGACCATAATATGGTTGAGTTCTTCATTAGGATGGAGAGTGACATTGTTAATTCAGAAACAACGTTTCTGAACTTAAAGAAAGGTAACTTTGAGGGTATGAGACGTGAATTGGCCAAGATTGACTGGCAATTAGTTCTAAAAGGGTTGACGGTGGATATGCAATGGAAGGCATTTAAAGACTGTATGGATGAACTACAAAAAATGTTCATCCCAGTTTGGCAAAAGAATAAATCAGGGAAGGTAGTCCATCCGTGGATAACAAGGGAAATCAGGGATAGTATCAAAGCAAAAGATGTTGCGTACAAATTAGCCAGAAAAAGCAGCATACCAGAGGACTGGGAGAAATTCAGAGACCAGCAGAGGAGGACAAAGGGCTTAATTAGGAAAGGGAAAATAGATTATGAAAGGAAACTGGCAGGGAACATAAAAACTGACTGCAAAAGTTTTTATAGATATGTGAAGAGAAAGAGATTAGTTAAAACAAATGTAGGTCCCTTGCAGTCAGAAACAGGTGAATTGATCATGGGGAACAAGGATGTGGCGGACCAATTGAATAACTACTTTGGTTCCGTCTTCACTAAGGAAGACATAAATAATCTGCCGGAAATAGCAGGGGGCCGCGGGTCAAAGGAGATGGAGGAACTGAGTGAAATCCAGGTTAGTCGGGAAGTGGTGTTGGGTAAATTGAATGGATTAAAGGCCGATAAATCACCAGGGCCAGATAGGCTGCATCCCAGAGTACTTAAGGAAGTAGCTCCAGAAATAGTGGATGCATTAGTGATAATTTTTCAAAATTCTTTAGATTCTGGAGTAGTTCCTGAGGATTGGAGGGTAGCAAACGTAACCCCACTTTCTAAGAAGGGAGGGAGAGAGAAAACGGGGAATTACAGACCAGTTAGTCTAACATCGGTAGTGGGGAAACTGCTAGAGTCAGTTATTAAAGATGGGATAGCAGCACATTTGGAAAGTGGTGAAATCATTGGACAAAGTCAGCATGGATTTACGAAAGGTAAATCGTGTCTGACGAATCTGATAGAATTTTTCGAGGATGTAACTAGTAGAGTGGATAGGGGAGAACCAGTGGATGTGTTGTATCTGGACTTTCAGAAGGCTTTCGACAAGGTACCACATAAGAGATTAGGATACAAACTTAAATCACATGGTATTGGGGGTTCAGTATTGAGGTGGATAGAGAACTGGCTGGCAAACAGGAAGCAAAGAGTAGGAGTAAACGGGTCCTTTTCACAATGGCAGGCAGACTAGTGGGGTACCGCAAGGCTCAGTGCTGGGACCCCAGCTATTTACAATTTATATTAATGATCTGGACGAGGGAATTGAAAGCAACATCTCCAAGTTTGCGGATGACACTAAGCTGGGGGGCAGTGTTAGCTGTGAGGAGGATGCTAGGAGACTGCAAGGCGACTTGGATAGGCTGGGTGAGTGGGCAAATGTTTGGCAGATGCAGTATAATGTGGATAAATGTGAGGTTCTCCACTTTGGTGGCAAAAACGGGAAGGCAGACTATTATCTAAATGGTGGCCGATTAGGAAATGGGGAGGTGCAGCGAGACCTGGGTGTCATGGTACACCAGTCATTGAAAGTAGGCATGCAGGTGCAGCAGGCAGTGAAGAAAGCGAATGATATGTTGGCCTTCATAGCAAGAGGATTTGAGTATAGGAGCAGGGAGGTTCTACTGCAGTTGTACAGGGTCTTGGTGAGACCACACCTGGAGTATTGCGTACAGTTTTGGTCTCCAAATCTGAGGAAGGACATTATAGCCATAGAGGGAGTGCAGAGAAGGTTCACCAGACTGATTCCTGGGATGTCAGGACTTTCATATGAAGAAAGACTGGATAGACTTGGCTTATACTCGCTAGAATTTAGGAGATTGAGAGGGGATCTTATAGAAACGTACAAAATTCTTATGGGGTTGGACAGGCTAGATGCAGGAAGATTGTTCCCGATGTTGGGGAAGTCCAGGACAAGGGGTCACAGCTTAAGGATAAGGGGGAAATCCTGTAAGACCGAGATGAGGAAAAACTTTTTCACACAGAGAGTGGTGAATCTCTGGAACTCTCTGCCACAGAGGGTAGTTGAGGCCAGTTCATTGGCTATATTTAAGAGGGCGTTAGATGTGGCCCTTGTGGCTAAAGGGATCAGGGGGTATGGAGAGAAGGCAGGTACGGGATACGGAGTTGGATGATCAGCCATGATCATATTGAATGGCGGTGCAGGCTCGAAGGGCCGAATGGCCTACTCCTGCACCTATTTTCTATGTATCTATGTATCTAAGATGAGAGGCAAAGTTTAAAGAAGATATGCAGGGCAAGTTTTTTGCACAAAGTGTGGTGAGTGCCTGGAAGTGGTTGAAACAGTTACAATGGTGGCATTTAAGAGACTTCTGGTTAAGCATATAGGTATGCAGGGAATGTGAGGATATGGATTATGCACAGGCAGATAAGAGTTGGTCTTGTCATCGTGTTCGGCAGTGATATTGTGGGTAGAAGGGCCTGTCCTTGTGCTGTACTGTTCTACTTTCCATGTTAGATATGTAGAAGTTTAAAGAGATTTGGCATGCCACTGAATAATCCAACAAACTTCTACACATGCATTGTAGAATGTATCCTGACTGCTTGTGTCATGGCCTGGTATGGCAATTCCAACACACAGGAATGCAAGAGAGTAGTAGTGTCAGCCCGGTCCATCACGGACACAGTCCTCTCTTCCATTAAAAGCATCTACTTAAGGTGCTGCCTCAAGAAGGCAGCTGCTGTCATCAAGTATCCACAACATCTGGGCCAGGCCCTCTATTCTTCGGGCAATCGATCCAGAAGTTGAAGTCTCACGCCATCAGGTTCAAGTTTAACTACTTTCCTACAACCATCGGCTTCTTGAACTGACCTGCACAACCCTAATGTCGAAACAAAGAACTGCAGATGCTGGTTAAAGCACAAAAGGACGCAAAGTTCTGGAGTAACTCAGCAGGGCACGTAGTATCTCTACAGAACATGGATAGGTGGCATTTCAGGTTGAGACCCTTCTTCGCCAACCACCTCTTTCTCTACCATGGACTTGTTTTCTAATTGTATTTTGTACTACTGTCTTGTTTATTGCATAGTCTCTTTCTTTGTATAATTTATGTGTAATATATGTATACTTTAAGTATAATTTATGTTTCATGCATTGTTTGAGTATGTGCCTGTGGCGTTTTGCTAACTAGATTTGTATTAAGCCTGTACCCCACTGTACGTGTGTGTATGACAATAAACTCAACCTGATTTGACTTGACTATCCATCAAGGTATCTGGCTGTTTCAAACGTTTTAAATGACAGGAGCAACTAATCAATGTTTCATTAAAACTAGAGAAACCACAGAGTCTACAGCAGCTTCCAATTATACAGCTGTTGATCATGAATATTTGATAACTCCAACTAGAGTGCATTCAAATGAAGACAATTCCAGTTTCTATTTTTATACATTTAGCCTTGTTATGTAGAATTTACTGCATGGATACAGACTGCTCTCCAACTTTACATCATCAAAACTCATCAGCAGTATCCTCAGTCTTTATTCCCCCCATTGATTCATCTTGATTGCCCAAAATTGCATCCATGATATTTGCCTCAACTACGAGTGGTATCTAGTTCTGCACTCTAACCACTTTCTTGGTAAAAACGTCTCTCCTAAATTCCTTTTTGGATTTATTTGTGACATTCTGACATTTATCACCCGTTTTTTTTATCTACATTCATCCTGTCAAACTTTTTCATGATATTAAAGATTTCTATGATGTCACCCTTGTAAGGTAAATCGCTAGTAAGTACAACTGTAAAAATGTCTTACTCTCGAGTTGGCTGAATCCAAACATTGCAATGCATTTAAGTATTAGGCATAGAGATAAATAACACAATTATGCTATTTTTCCTTCGGTAAATTTATAACTTTCAATAATATTTCAAATGTAGTCTCTAATGAGTGTTAAAGAGAGCTGAAAACCATTATGGACACTCTTCTTGTAAACTGCCTTAGATGATTAAAAGTGGCAGAATTAGCACTAAGATTTTTTTTAAATGATAGAAAATCCTAGATGCTAGATATTCATGTTCTGCCTTTTGTGCTGTATGAAGTCTATAAATGATGTGCACTTAATTTGACTTCTGAAGTCGAATTAAGTTGGCTTGAAAGAACCCTAATTTCAGTTGAGCAGTAAAATGCAAATACTCTATTATATAGGGTCGTAGCTTTGGAATGAGGGTTTGGAAGAATTTGATCTCATCAAAACATTCCCATTTTTACAGGGCTTGACAGGGGAAATGCAGACAAGATGCTTCCTTGTTTCAAGAAGGTAGAACCAGAGGTCACAGTTTTTGCCTGAGAGGTAGGCTGGTCAGCTTTTGGATAAGAAGACATTTCTAAACTTTTGGAATTCTCCACCTTAGAAGGTGTGGGGTTTAGTCATTCTTTTTATTCATAAGAACGTCTGATAGATTCCTGGACATTAACGGGAATCAGGGGTTATTGGAAAAATTATGAGAAACGTTAGAAAATCTTGATGAATGGTGGATCAGGCTGCTATTCCTTATGTTCTACTGCACCTTTAGGAGATGACCAAGGAGATATTTTTGCTTCCAAATGTAAAATTATTTATCAAGTTAGTTGATTATCACATTTACTAGGGTTATCTTTATCATAATGGGTCTTAAAATAAATCCACAAATCCAGTCTATACACACCTTAATATAAATGATAATCTCTTAGATTAGTTTAGTTTAGAGATACAGAGCAGAAACAGGCCCTTCGGCCCACCGAGTCAACGCCAGCCAACGATCTCTGTACAGCCCACTTACCCCACTTGCTGCACCCGTCATAGTCGCAGCAGGTCGCCAAAATTTTTCAACATGTTGAAAATCCAGCGGCCAGACATGTCGTGGGGTGACGCCTATGTGGTCGTGAGTAGTCGTCCAAAGAGCCGTACCCTTTTCTGGTCACCACTGGATTTTCAACATGTTGAAAATTTTCAGCGACCTGCTGTGAAGGGTTTCGGCCCCGAAACGTTGCCTATCTCCTTCGCTCCATAGATGCTGCTGCACCCGCTGAGTTTCTCCAGCACTTTTGTGTACCTTCGATTTTCCAGCATCTGCAGTTCCTTCTTAAAAACGTGATGATGACGAATGCCGGCAGTCGCCGAAAAAGTTGCGTACGTGGGACAGGCCTTAACACTATCCTACACCCTTGGGACAATTTACAATTTTTACTGAAGCCAATTAACCTACAAACCTGTACGTCTTTGGAGTGTGGGAGGAAACCGGAGCACCAGGAAAAAAAAACACGCATTCACGGGGAGAACGTGCAAACTCCATACAGACACCTCCACTAGTCAGGATCGAACCGGGGTCTCTGGTGTCATGCTTATAAATCTTTTTTTTGGCAACTTCATTGCCTCCCTGTGTGAAGTAGAACTTAATATGGTAAACTAGGTCAAGATGTATTCAAATCTGCAGGAAGATTGGGTAGCTAGGCATTCTTTAATAGGCAAATTATTGTACATAGATCCAAAAATTGACAAAAAAGTTTAATGCAACAGAATATCATAAGTGATTGGAGCTTTGGGCATTTCAAAATCATGAAGACAGAGAGAGAATGAGAATGAGAATGAGATGTGTATTTGCTAAAGTTTAATCACATTTTTACACTTTGATGCCTTCAGCCTTTAGACTATCAACAAGCTGATAATATTCACAATATAATTATAACTGTAGGCTTCACAGGCAGAAGCAATTGAGTTCAATTCCATTCGAAAAGTGTACTTGAACTAAATAAACAAACAAAGAGGATGCAATTGAATACACCATAGTAAATGACAAATAAAAATAGGTCTAGCACTGTGTGTCTGAAGGGTTTGTTTATTCACAGTTGGCACTTAATGCAAATATGCAATTAGCTGGTTTCAACAACAGGGATCCAGTTGATGAAGATTCAAAGATTATTTTTTTTCATTTGAAATACAACCCTATTTTAATGTGTAACTCTATGTTAACTAATAAAACTGCCTTTGACTACCTGGAATGTAATACACAATTTTGTATTAAAATTGTATCAAATGGCTGACACAAATGACAAAAATAGGAAAAGTGTTAAGTTCTGTTTGCATAGGCCAGGAGAGGAGAGGGGACGTGTTTCAGGCGGCACAATGGCGCAGCGGTAGAGTTGCTGCCGTATAGCTTCAGAGAATTGGGTTCGTACCTGACTCTGGGTGCTGTCTGTACAGAGTTTGTATGTTCTCCCTGTGACCCCGTGGGTTTTATCCAGGTGCTCCGGTTTCCTCACACATTCCAAAGACGTGCAGTTTTGTAGTTTAATTGGCTTCTGTAAATTATCCTTTGTGTGTAGGACAGAATTAGTGCATGGGTGATCGCTGGTCGACGCCAACTCGGTGGGCCGAAGGGCCTGTTTCCATGCTGTATCTCTAAAGTAAAGTAAAGTCTCTTACCATTTACTCCTCATTGTAACATAAATGTACTTCACTTTCGCATTTTCAGATTAAACTATTCAAGTGGCAAAAATGTATATAGTTTTTCTTCCCTTCTGTGTTATAAACATTTCAGGAAAACCAGTCATATAATGTATCAAACTCAAGAGTATTATTTTGTTTCAAAATATAAACATTTTAAAAAGGTGCCAGGGATTAGCAGTTTTACTTTAAAAGTAAGACCTTTCAGCCGTGATGGTGGTTTCATCGAGACAGGTGTCCTAGATACTTTCCAACCTAGCCAGTCGTCATGGCTCATCAGATCATCAATGGATCCACCCCCAAGTAAGCTCAAAGAGGTCAGCTCACAGCATGGAGGGATAAAGAGATATGAATGGGTATTATCGTGACAATTGTTATATCCCAAGGATCCTGTAGTTTCCCAACCGCAAATAAAGTATTTAATAACAGAAGGAGGATTTCTGATCATTTGTGGCACTAAACTCCTTATCCAGGACTATTACTCCATCATTGTGATTTGATTACCAGCCTATAGGATAGGCAGAGCAGGGCACCAGTCCTACCAAGTCTAACCAAAGTCCAATCATGTTTAATCCACTTTTTCTGCATACTGATGAAGAAGGGCCCAGACCCAAAACATCACCTATCTATTTCTAACAGATATGCTGCCTGACCCATTGAGTTACTTCAACACTTTGTATCTATGATCAGAATTGAAACCTAGTTCATTCATTGAATCCTGTAGGCCTTAGTAATCTGTTCTGGTTAATATGTGAATCTCTAACTGCCAATCTCTTTGCTCTTCCAGTTCATTTTGTTATTCCTTTTCCAATGAGTTTGTGACCTTTTTAATTGTCCCACTAAAATGCATAACTTCATCCTTTACTGCACTCGAACATTGAATCTGTTATTTACAATCCCCATTTCTCAAATTTATTAATGTCACCTTAATATTAACTTTCTCGTTATTAACTACATCCTACAATTTGGCATTATCCCAGAATTTTGAAATTGGTACCTTTGCCATGATCAAGTAATTTCTGTAAATGATAAATGATAAATAATCCTGTAAATGATCCCCATGGAACATTGCACCACAACTTGCTCCATTTCCCACCAGCAATATCTCTTTAGTTTCTCTTTATATCCAATTTACAGTCCATCGATGCTAATGCACCTTGGAGTAGCAGGTGTTTTAAGACTTCTTTTCACAGATAATTAATTCATAAAAGGAAAATCAAAGGACTTTGGATGCTGTGACTGAAATAAAACCAGAAAATGATGGAAACACAGTTATCGACCTGAAACATCAACAATTTCCTTCTTCCATTGATGCCGCCAGACCTATTGAGTTTCCAACGGTTTCAGTTTTAATTCATGAAAGAATATTTTAAGAAGGCAGTGTGATCAAAAACATTGCCTTAGAAATTATTAACAACCTGAAAAGCCACATTTAACTGGGGCTACACAGGGGCTAATGTAGAAGGAGAACTGTAGCAACCAGACTTTATTCCATGCAATGCTTTATGAGGCCATAGCAACTATTTTGGATTATGGAATAAGCATATGGATTTTATTCCACATAATGGTATCAGGCTTAATGAAGTAGTCCTCGTTTGCAAAGATACATAGGAACGTTTTTCTCTGCCAGCTGTGACAATGAAGAATGTGGCGAGCTACAGATTAAGTTGACCTCTCTGTCCGTAGAAGAAGGGTGGGGAGGAAAGGGGTAGTTGGGTGAGTGAATCGCAAACTGTTAAGTAGCTGAGACCATCAAGGAAAGGGGCAAAGTCTGAAGAAAGTACATCAGAGAAAGTAAAACGAAGGCATTTGAAAAATGTCATGGGGATATTAGTTTGGGATTGGGCATGCAATCAAGTAAGACTGGAGATAATTCGACATGCCAATGGATTCCCAAATGGCAAGGACAGTGGGATCAAATATCATCATCTAAAATTCTTGAAATTGCCGACTTGTCAGATGATTAATACCACAGACTCCCTGGTAGTGGACCCGATAATCTTAAACCAACACCAAAGCAAGTAACCAACGCTCCACTGAAGTCTGATTCTGCAAGAAAAGATTGCAAATGAGTATTTTGTGTAAATGATGCCATAAGTGCACAATACCACTAAACATATCAGGGAAACTCTGCAAATGTATTTCATTTGCATGAAACATCTGGAACAATTTTTCAAAAATGCACTCTCTGCACTCAAAGAACTTGATCAGGATTCAGAATAAATTCTGAAGAATTCTGAAGATGCTGGGATCCAGGGAGAGCTAGCTGACTGGATAGAGAATTGGCTTCATGGAAGGAAGCCGAGGGTGATGGGGAAGGTTGTTTTACAGACTGGAAGCCTGTGACTAGTGGGGTGCCTCAGAGAATGGTGTTGGACCCATTGCTGTTTGTGATTTTTATCAATGATTTAGATGATAACTTACAAGGTATGATTAGTAAGTCTGCACATGATACTAATGTACATGGCATCATAGATAGTGAAGATTGTTAGCAATAATTACAGCAGGATCTTGATCAGTCGGGCAAGTGGAGGAATGGTTAATAGAGTTTAGTGCAGATAAGTGTGAGGTGCTGCATTTTTGGAAGTCAAACCAGGGCAAGACCTTTGCAGTGAATGGCTGAAGAGAGTTGTGGAGTGTTGTAGAGCAGAGGGATCTATGATTGGTACATGCTTCTGTAAAAATGGTGTCACAGATAGATAGGGTGATCAAGAAGGCTTTCAGTAAATTGACCTAAACTCGGTCACGGTATTGAGTATAGAAGTTGGGATGTTATATTATAGTTGTACAAAACTTTGGTGAGGCCACACTTAGAGTATTGGGTTCAGTTTTACTCACCCTGCTACAGGAATTTATCTTGTTAAACTGGATAAAATGCAGAGAAGATTTACAAGGACATTGCCAGGACTTGAAGGCCTGAGGAATAGGTAGAGGTTGATCAGGCTTGGAATTTATTCCTTGGAGCGCAGGAGGTTGAGGGTGATCTTATAGAGGTGTATACGATCATGAGGGAAATAGACTGGGTGAATGCACAAAGTTATTTACCGAGAATAGGAATCAAGAACCAGAGGACATAGGTTTTAGGTGACACGGGTGGTGGGTATATGGATCGAACTTCCAGAGGAGATAGTTAAGCAGGAACTATGACATTTACATTTGGAGAGGTAGATGGATAGGAAAGTTTGAGAGGGATGTGGGCCAAACGCAACAGATGGGACTAGCATAAATGGGACATTGTGATCAGCATGGGCAAATTGGGCCAAAGGGCCTGTTTCTATGCTGTATGACTGTGATTCCACAAAACTCCCAACCCAAAATGTCATCTTGTCCATTTCCCTCCAGAAATCCTGCCAGGTCTGCTGAGTTCATCCAACGGTTTGTTTTCTGTGCAAGATTCCACCATCTGCAGTCCCTTGTATCTTCAGAATAAATCCCCTTGATTTGTATTACATCAACATCGGTTTCATCTTCAGGACAAGATTTATAAAATACATCAACCTTACATCAAAAAACGATGTTTATATTTCATATTTGTATTACACACCCATGCACATTTATATATTACAATGTTTCCTTTTTTGTTAAAGTGCAATATTCTAAAACGTTCTCAGTGTACCTATCTTGCACAGACTTATTAAAACATTTATTAAATGTATTAAAACATTAAAACTCCATAGATGCTGCTGCACCCGCTGAGTTTCTCCAGCATTTTTGTGTACCTTATTAAAACATGAATGGTTTCATTGTTCTTACTGATGGAAGATATATAATCTAAAAGTGGATGAATAAAGCCTTTAGAAAAGAATAATAGGAAAGAATATGGGAAGGCAGCCACCAGTAATAGTCGGTTCCAACTGGAGCTCACAATAACAAATGTGAAAGGTCAAATGGTGTCCTTCTGTGCCACAATTTCTATGATCCAAAGACTCTAGATTATAGCTGGCAATAATTTTCTGACAGAGAACCAAACTGGGGATTTCGTTTGCCAGCACCCTGTGACAGCCTGAGAGCTGATAGATCTTGAAGCCACATCAAATAAAATCCTGCCTTTCGATTCGAGCTGCCACAAGCATTTCTTTGTGGGTAGGAAGAAACTGCAGATGCTGGTTTACACCGAAGATAGGCACAAAAAGTTGGAGTAAATCAGCGGGTCAGGCAGCATCTCTGGAGAGAAGATCAGCATCTCTGATGACGTTTCGGGTCGAGACCCTTCTTCAGTCTGAAGAACAGTCTCGACCTGGAACAAACATTTCCTTGGCGGCTAAAAGTCAGGAAGGGAAGAACTAAGTAATTCCTGGAGAATCTCTGAGGAAAACGGCTGCTTGTGGAAAGTTGAAAAACTCATCTCTCCGCGAATCCTCATCTTTCTCTGCACTATTTTCCGATGAGAATGGGGCTTGAGTGGTGTGAGAAAATCGTATTACCAATTTAAAATTGCTGCTGTTTCCCAGTGATGTTATTAGGATCTGAAATGGATATGATATATAAAATCTACTGGCCTTGGGCATGTGTCCTTGCTGCATTCTCTACATGCTGAGCGGAGAACATTAGACAGTCACCACCCACTGGCTCCAGAGCAAGTAAGTAACCAAAGCAACAATGATAGCTCATCCACTGACTTTATCCCAAGTGGTTAGGTTTATTTTAAAATCACTTGTAGTCTGTCCTCAACAGGCAGCATAACATGACATGAACAAAACAGAAATCACTCTTCTACCCTGACTCAGCCAATTATTTTCGTTCTGACAAACGATTTAATGACTTTTATTTGGAAAATGCAACTGCTTTTTTGAGAGACTACTTCCATTATTTTGAAAGATAAATTCTGATTAATGTGACTGCTAATATTTATCTAGTTAGATAATTTGCTTAAATCTGCAAGCAAGGATGGCACAGTGGTAAATAGTAAGTGCTTCTAACGTACAGTTCTGCTGATCCAGGTTCATCTCTGAACTTGATTGACACGTGTGTAGAGTTTATAAGTTCCACTTGTAACTGCATGAGTTTCCACTGGATGCTTGTTTTCCTCTGATACCCCAAATGCATGCTGGGTGGTAGATTTGGGGGTGGCAAGGTGCCGCTGTGGTAGAATTGCTGCCTTAAGGGCCTGTCCCACTGAGGCGACTTTTATGCGAGTGCAGGAGACTCGCTGGTGCTGGTGATCTCTGGCGAGTCTCTTCTTGGTCGCTAGGAGTTCCCGCTTTCTGGGAACTAGTCGCGGCCTCAGTATGGTCGCCACAAATTTTTCAACATGTTGACAAATTTTCTGCGACCAAAAATTGGTCGCCATGGAGAAAATTGATACTTTTGTAGTCATAGGTGCAGTTGTAGTGAGGTCGCCATGTAGTTATAGGTAATCGAGCTAGTCGTAGGTAGTTTCAGTTAATCGCCTTTGCTGACCGGGCATTTTCATTGGCTCATTGGGGGAAAAAAAACATAAGCACGAGTTTTCAGAACCAAGGAGAACCGCCAAACTTCACAGCTGTGTATCTCTGGCTTATTAAAAGTTGTCTGGCTTCTTAAAAGTGTCTCCACTCATTCTCCCCCCTTCTCCCCCCTTCTCCCCCCCCCCTTCTCCCCCTTCTTCCCCCTTCTCCCTCCTTCTCCCCTCCCCCCTCTTTTAAAGGACTTACCGTACATTGTGCTAGCCGTCTTAACCTTCCTGTTCATCGCGGTGTGTGTCTGTATCACCTTGGGTTTGCACCGTGTGAATTTCAGACAGCGCTCCCCCGGGTCAAAGGAGATGGAGGAACTGAGTGAAATCCAGGTTAGTCGGGAAGTGGTGTTGGGTAAATTGAATGGATTAAAGGCCGATAAATCACCAGGGCCAGATAGGCTGCATCCCAGAGTACTTAAGGAAGTAGCTCCAGAAATAGTGGATGCATTAGTGATAATTTTTCAAAACTCCTTAGATTCTGGAGTAGTTCCTGAGGATTGGAGGGTAGCAAACGTAACCCCACTTTTTAAGAAGGGAGGGAGAGAGAAAACGGGGAATTACAGACCAGTTAGTCTAACATCGGTAGTGGGGAAACTGCTAGAGTCAGTTATTAAAGATGGGATAGCAGCACATTTGGAAAGTGGTGAAATCATTGGACAAAGTCAGCATGGATTTACGAAAGGTAAATCGTGTCTGACGAATCTTATAGAATTTTTCGAGGATGTAACTAGTAGAGTGGATAGGGGAGAACCAGTGGATGTGTTGTATCTGGACTTCCAGAAGGCTTTCGACAAGGTACCACATAAGAGATTAGGATACAAACTTAAATCACACGGTATTGGGGGTTCAGTATTGATGTGGATAGAGAACTGGCTGGCAAACAGGAAGCAAATAGTAGGAGTAAACGGGTCCTTTTCACAATGGCAGGCAGTGACTAGTGGGGTACCGCAAGGCTCAGTGCTGGGACCCCAGCTATTTACAATTTATATTAATGATCTGGACGAGGGAATTGAAAGCAACATCTCCAAGTTTGCGGATGACACTAAGCTGGGGGGCAGTGTTAGCTGTGAAGAGGATGCTAGGAGACTGCAAGGTGACTTGGATAGGCTGGGTGAGTGGGAAAATGTTTGGCAGATGCAGTATAATGTGGATAAATGTGAGGTTATCCACTTTGGTGGCAAAAACGGGAAGGCAGACTATTATCTAAATGGCGGCCGATTAGGAAATGGGGAGATGCAGTGAGACCTGTGTGTCATGGTACACCAGTCATTGAAAGTAGGCATGCAGATGCAGCAGGCAGTGAAGAAAGCGAATGGTTTGTTGGCCTTCATAGCAAGAGGATTTGATTATTGGAGCAGGGAGGTTCTACTGCAGTTGTACAGGGTCTTGGTGAGACCACACCTGGAGTATTGCGTACAGTTTTGGTCTCCAAATCTGAGGAAGGACATTATAGCCATAGAGGGAGTGCAGAGAAGGTTCACCAGACTGATTCCTGGGATGTCAGGACTTTCAAATGAAGAAAGACTGGATAGACTTGGCTTATACTCGCTAGAATTTAGGAGATTGAGAGGGGATCTTATAGAAACGTACAAAATTCTTATGGGGTTGGACAGGCTAGATGCAGGAAGATTGTTCCCGATGTTGGGGGAAGTCCAGGACAAGGGGTCACAGCTTAAGGATAAGGGGGAAATCCTTTAAGACCGAGATGAGGAAAAACTTTTTCACACAGAGAGTGGTGAATCTCTGGAACTCTCTGCCACAGAGGGTAGTTGAGGCCAGTTCATTGGCTATATTTAAGAGGGAGTTAGATGTGGCCCTTGTGGCTAAGTGGATCAGGGGGTATGGAGAGAAGGCAGGTACGGGATACTGAGTTGGATGATCAGCCATGATCATATTGAATGGCGGTGCAGGCTCGAAGGGCCGAATGGCCTACTCCTGCACCTATTTTCTATGTATCTATGTATCTATGTATTTCCCTGGCCCCAGCCTTTGCGATGTGTTTGTGTGTGTGTGTGTGTGTGTTTCACTCTGACACTCGCCATTTCAGTTCCCGGTTTTTCAGGGAGTGCCGCGAACTTGACAGCCGACGGCAGTCCACTGAAAAATCACCCAAGTGGGACAGGCCCTTAACAGTACCAGAGACCCGGGTTTCATACTGGCCACGGGTGCTTGTCTGTACGGAGTTGGTATGTTCTTCCCGTGACCGCATGGGTTTTCTCCGAGAACTTTGGTTTCCTCCAACACTCCAAAGATGTACAAGTTTGAGGTTAATTGGTTTGGTTTAAATGTTTAAATTATCCCTAGTATAGGATAGTGTTAATGAGCAATGATTGCAGGTCAGTCCGGACTCGGTGGACCGAAGGGCCTGTTTTCGCGCTGTATCTCTAAACTAAAAACATGTTTAAAAAAACTAATTAGTTACTGAGTGGGTGGCAGAAGAATCTGAAGAAGTTGATGGGTATGTGAGAATGAATAGATGCCAGGGAGGTAAGTCAGGGAATGAGACTGTTGGGATTAACCAGGGAGCTGGCATAGAATTGATGGGCCGAAGAGCCTTTTAGCAATGTGTTGTGAACGATGATATCATTAGGTCATTCAAGTCATTCAGCGGTAGAGTTGCTGCCCTCGGGTGCTGTCTGTACGGAATTTGTACGTTTTCCCTGTGACCACATGGGTTTTCATCGGGATCTTCGGTTTCCTCCTGCATCCCAAAGATCCGCAGGTTTGTTGGTTAATTGTCTTGCATAAATTATCTGTAGTGAGTAGGAGAGAATTAGTGTAGAATTAGGAGAGATCACTGGTCAGCGCAGTCTCGCTGGGCCTAAGGACCCGTTTACACACTGTATCTCAGGGGGAAATCCTTTAAAACCGAGATGAGAAGAACTTTTTTCACACAGAGAGTGGTGAATCTCTGGAACTCTCTGCCACAGAGGGTAGTCGAGGCCAGTTCATTGGCTATATTTAAGAGGGAGCTAGATGTGGCCCTTGTGGCTAAAGGGATCAGAGGGTATGGAGAGAAGGCAGGTACGGGATACTGAGTTGGATGATCAGCCATGATCATATTGAATGGCGGTGCAGGCTCGAAGGGCCAAATGGCCTACTCCTGCACCTAATTTCTATGTTTCTATGTTTCTATCTCGATAAGTAAAGTCTCTTACCATTTACTCCTCATTGTAACAAAAACGTATTTCAATTTCTCATTTTCAGATTAAACTATTCAAATGGCAAAAATGTATATAGTTTTTCTTCCCTTCTGTGTTATAAACACATTTTGGGAAAAGCTGATATTTCCCCGTGTATCAAACTCAGCAGTATTATTTAGTTTCAAAATATAAACATTATAATTTTTTCACCAAAGCAAAGGATCTTTTGCAGACCACACTGGAGTCTGATAGCTATGAAGGGAAGTACAAAAAGAAGCAGAGATTCCTGCTCCAACACAACTTACTGTAAATATCAAATTCAACCACATACTACTTTATTGGTGATCTTTTGTTAAAGATAAATTGCATCCAAAACCATCAAAAGGCAAAGGCTATTCTAGGAAAGGCTATTCCATTATTTACTCAGCAATATCAGCATAAAGCACAACAGTTTTACAACTTCCCTCACCAGTCATCACATCAGTCATCAGATGACTTGAATGGAACAAAATCAGGAGTGTTGTAAAATGAGCTGAAAACCAGCTAGCATCAGTCATATGCCACAATACAAAGTCAAGGTCAAAGGTGTTATTCGGCATTAGCACCAGATTTGAACTAGAATAATGAAATACCCATTAGCTGCAATATTACAGACACATTGGACACAACAACAACACTAAATATACCACAAATTAGCATTTATTCGAAGTAAACCAGACCGCGGTAGGACCACCCAGAGAGTTGTGAAATTGTGGAATTCCCTGCCACGGAGGGCAGTGGAGGCCAAATCACTGGATGGGATTTAAGAGAGAGTTAGATAGAGCTGTAGGGGCTGGTGGAATCATGGGATATGGGGAGAAGGCAGGCACGGGTTATTGATTGGAGACGATTAGCCATGATCTCAATGAATGGCGGTGCTGGCTCAAAGGGTTGAAGGGCCGATTGGCCTCCTCCTGCACCTATTTTCTATGTTTCTATGTTTCTATGACAAAAATACAATGTAAGTTGTGCAAACATAATATTAGAAAGTCGGTAGTCAGTGCTGAGGTGGGGTTGTGGTTAACATTGTGCAGAGTGGTTCAAGATCCTGATGATTGATGGGATGAAGCTGTCGTAGAACTGGATGTAACAATTCTCAAGCTCCAGCATCTTCATCTTGACAGTAGCAGCAAGAAGAAAGAATGGTCAGGGTGATGTGGGTCTTTGATGATATTAGCTGCTTTCTCGAGCTCGTGCTTTCTCTAAAGTAAGAAGTACCCCAAGGTGTACTAGGGATACAATGGGTATTTTTGTTCTATGTACCCCTTAAACAGGCTTGCCACATATTTGATCAAATCTATCCAAATGTTTTTCATTATTTCCTCCTTTTCTATGAACACCACGATATGTATGATTTAGACAAGCAATCTTCAGGGGAAGCTTTTTAATTTCCATTTCTGATCTTCGTTCAATCTTCAGTGTTTGGCACGTCTTTAGGTTTCACTTTCTTCTTCCAGCTATGTCCATCAAAGTTTCATCATAAAGATGCAAACAATGTGGGAATTCATCAAGTGAGAGTTACGAGGTTAAACCTGAACATTTTGGAACATCTATACATTATACCACAATGCTGTCAAAACAAGCACAACTGCGGAGGAATTCAAGTACAATAGGAATAAATGGGTTTTTCTAATACTAAAATCGCTAGGAGGAAATTGTCAATATATTCTAACCAGGCCACATTACGGAGGATTAATGTTTAGAAACAGGTGCATTGATCATGGGGAACAAGGACATGGCAGACCAATTGAATAACTACTTTGGTTCTGTCTTCACTAAGGAAGACTTCATTAATCTGCCGGAAATAGCAGGGGACCGGGGGTCAAATGAGATGGAGGAACTGAGTGAAATACAGGTTAGCCAGGAAGTGGTGTTAGGTAAATTGAATGGATTAAAGGCCAATAAATCCCCAGGGCCAGATAGGCTGCATCCCAGAGTACTTAAGGAAGTAGCCCCAGAAATAGTGGATGCATTAGTGATAATTTTTCAAAACTCTTTAGATTCTGGAGTAGTTCCTGATGATTGGAGGGTAGCTACTGTAACCCCACTTTTTAAAAAGGGAGGGAGAGAGAAAACGGGGAATTACAGACCAGTTAGTCTAACATCGGTAGTGGGGAAACTGCTAGAGTCAGTTATTAAAGAAGGGATAGCAACACATTTGGAAAATGGTGAAATCATTGGACAAAGTCAGCATGGATTTATGAAAGGTAAATCATGTCTGACAAATCTTATAGAATTTTTCGAGGATGTAACTAGTAGAGTGGATAAGGGAGAACCAGTGGATGTGTTATATCTGGACTTTCAGAAGGCTTTCGACAAGGTCCCACATAAGAGATTAATATACAAACTTAAAGCACACGGTATTGGGGGTTCAGTATTGATGTGGATAGAGAACTGGCTGGCAGATAGGAAGCAAAGAGTAGGAGTAAACGGGTCCTTTTCAGAATGGCAGGCAGTGACTAGTGGGGTACCGCAAGGCTCAGTGCTGGGACCTCAGCTATTTACAATATATATTAATGATTTGGACGAGGGAATTGAATGCAACATCTCCAAGTTTGCGGATGACACGAAGCTGGGGGGCAGTGTTAGCTGTGAGGAGGATGCTAGGAGGCTGCAAGATGACTTGGATAGGCTGGGTGAATGGGCAAATGCATGGCAGATGCAGTATAATGTGGATAAATGTGAGGTTATCCATTTTGGTGGCAAAAACAGGAAAGTAGACTATTACCTGAATGGTGGCCGATTGGGACAATGGGAGATGCAACGAGAACTGGGTGTCATGGTATACCAGTCATTGAAAGTAGGCATGCAGGTGCAGCAGGCAGTGAAGAAAGCGAATGGTATGTTAGCATTCATAGCAAAAGGATTTGAGTATAGGAGCAGGGAGGTTCTACTGCAGTTGTACAGGGTCTTGGTGAGACCACACCTGGAGTATTGCATACAGTTTTGGTCTCCTAATCTGAGGAAGGACATTCTTGCCATAGAGGGAGTACAGAGAAGGTTCACCAGACTGACACCTGGGGTGGCAGGACTTTCATATGAGGAAAGACTGGATAGACTCGGCTTGTACTCGCTGGAATTTAGAAGACTGAGGGGGAATCTTATAGAAACTTACAAAATTCTTAAGGGGTTGGACAGGCTAGATGCAGGAAGATTGTTCCCGATGTTGGGGGAGTCCAGAACAAGGGGTCACCGTTTAAGGATAAAGGGGAAATCTTTTAGGACTGAGATGAGAAAAACATTTTTTTCACAGAGAGTGGTGATTCTCTGGAATTCTCTGCCACAGAATGTAGTTGAGGCCAGTTCATTGGCTATATTTAAGAGGGAGTTAGATGTGGCCCTTGTGGCTAATGGGATCAGGGGGTATGGAGAGAAAGCAGGTACAGGATACTGAGTTGGTTGATCAGCCATGATCATATTGAATGGCGGTGCAGGCTCGAAGGGCCGAATGGCCTATTCCTGCACCTATTTTCTATGTTTCTATGTTTACATCTCTAAATACTGGTTAAAATATTTTGCATGAAGAGAGTTTATTTGTGTTGAACAACCTTATA
Source organism: Malacoraja senta (assembly GCA_038087875.1). NCBI lineage: Eukaryota > Metazoa > Chordata > Chondrichthyes > Rajiformes > Rajidae > Malacoraja > Malacoraja senta. The sequence continues at coordinate 21,093 of JAXLNO010005372.1, forward strand.
ATTTAATTAGGTTTTCTCTGTCAGCTTTCGGAGATAATTTAAAATCATAATCAATCATACTTACTTTTTTTTAAATTTCACATTAGATTAACCTTAGATTAACACATTAGATTAACATTAGATCATATAAGACTTCTGCAGTTTTCTTACAGAATGGTAATAAAGTCTAGATTCCAAATAAAATACCAGATTTTAAAAGAAAAAAACAACTTTCACTGTATCGTGGCACACATGACAATAATAGACCAATACCTATACTTCTCCTGTGGCATCTGCAAGATTTATTTCCAGGTGGCTACACTTCCAATGTATTTCATTGATTTTAAAGGACTGGCATGGTGAGATGATGAAAGATGCTATTCTTTCTGTCACCTCACAGTATTTGTCAAATTTCTGAAAAGATACGGCTTTATTTGTAAGACATACTAAACCCCTGGTGTTCATTTTGATGTAGAAAGCAATTGTTTCACTTGCTTGTACATTTGGGTGGGAGGCACTGCAATTTTCATGCTGCTGCCTATTTGTTTAAAGCACATCCAGCTGTCAGTCTACTGCAAATTATTCACTGACACTTCAATTAATACGGGGCAAGAAATTCCGACCATACTACTTGCTAAATGTGAGCGGCAAGGCAGCACAGTGGTAGAGTTGCATGAAGGGTTTCGGCCCGAAACGTTGCCTATTTCCTTCGCTCCATAGATGCTGCTGCACCCGCTGAGTTTCTCCAGCATTTTTGTGTACCTTCGATTTTCCAGCATCTGCAGTTCCTTCTTTAACACAGTGGTAGAGTTGCTGCCTTACAGCACTTACAGCGCAGTGACTCGGGTTCAATTTTAGCTACGGGTGCTTGTCTGTACGTAGTTTGTATGTTCTCCCCAAGACCTCCGTGGGTTTTCTCTGAGAACTTTGGTTTACTCCCACACTCCAAAAATGTGCAGGTTTGTAGGCTAATTGCTTTGACATCTCTATACCTATAAAAGACTCATCTTGTATGTGTGTGTGTATGTGTGTATGTATGTGTTTTTGTATTTTTGGCAAAACGCTACGCGGTAGCGTTTACATTTTTACATATTCTGACTCACATTTTCCCCCTCCACACAGTGATCAGGTTCACTTAAGGTTCGATCCTATATTTCACGTTATTGGTGAATAAATTTAAAAAAGACAAAACGGCATTTTTAACCGCCTTTCACACAGATTCTTTAACCAGCTTTGACTGATGATGTCCCAATGAGGTGGGCGGGCATCATGGCTCGGGTCGGCGCCCGTCCGCAGCCTCACTTGGGTCCTCGGGTCTACGCCCACCCGTGGACTTGCTCGGGTCCTCGCCCGCCCGCGGCCTCGCTTGGGTCCCCTGGTCCACGCCCGCCCCCGGCCTCGCTCGGGTCCTCGGGTCCATGCCCGCCTGTGGCCTCGCTCGGGTCCTCGGGTCCACACCCGCCCGCAGCCTCACCCAGGTCCTCGGGTCCATGCCCACCTGTGGCCTCGCTCGGGTCCACACCCGCCCGCATCTGCGCTCGGGTCCTCGGTCCACGCCCGCCCGCAGCCTCGCCCAGGTCCTCGGGTCCACGCCCGCCCACCCGCGGCCTGCCTCCCTCCCTCCCACAACGCGGTTCTCCCTCCTCACCGCCCTCCATCCCTCCCTCGCACACACTTCCCATTGCGGACCAAATCTGATTTGAAAGTAATACAGCCAACTCTCAACACCGTGGTAAAGGGATTCAATCCCACTTACAGACCAGCTTCTAAAGTTATTCAAGGTTATTCTCCAACTTCACATTCCTGACAACAGCTCAGAAACCAGGGACTTCAATGCACATAGTTCTGAAATTTGCTCTGAGCAAGAGAAGGACCAAAATTGCAAAGCCATAAAGTTATCTCTTCCCCCCCCACCCCACCCCCCACCCACTGTCCGTCCAAACTCCACCCCCCACACCCCCACGCCCACACAGCCCCACACCCCACCCCCAACACACACCCTGCTCCCCACAGACCCCCGCGTTGCGTTGGGGGAATGGGTGAGGGCTGGAATATTGCGTTGGGGGAGCAGACCCAACAGGTCTAGTAAATGTTGGTCTAGTAAATGTTAAAATTGGCCTAGTGTAGGATAGTTAATGTGTGGGGATCGCTGGTCGGTGTGGACCTGGTGGGCCGAAGGGCCAGTTTTTGCACTGTTTCTCTATTCTAAACTAAATCGTTTGCAGTCCTAATGCAGGATATCACTGGGAAGAGGAAGTACTCTTTCCTAAAGCAGAATCTGTAAAATCTCCAGAAAATGGCAACAAATCCTTTCACAAATTAATAGTTTTCTCACTTACTATTTAAATTATTTACATTAGCAGAATTAGCAAGCCAGCCCACTACTTTTAGGTTTTCCCATCCACAATCCTGTGTCAGCAAAATTGTAATATGTTTCTTTTCACTCCCACCAATGTATATAAAACAACTTTCCAGTGTATGTGAAGTTAGATTTTCCTGAAATTGGCAGATGATGGGCTATTTCAGAAGCTGCTCACATATCTCCCCACCTGCATCGTCCCCCTGCTTACTGTTGGCAGTGTAAGATGGATGGTGTAACTCGTTGGTCTACTGCTTAAAGGGAGAAACATTTATTGCTGCAGTGTTTAAAATTCTTCAGGCATTTAAAGATGGAGAACTCCTTTTGAGGAGCAAAAGTGTGTAGAGTTCAAGATATGAGGTTTCAACAACCTCAAGGGTGCAGCTCCTATCAAGACTGTATGTTATATACATTGAGGTTGCATTGAAGATGTGAGTCACAGAGAAATACATAGATGTTCAATAAGCAAATGTAATTAAGAACTGTCCTTTAGATCATCTTCTTGCACTATGTACCTATATCTCAGAAACAAAAACAGTCGCACTCCTTTCAAGCGTATCTTAGCCTGGGTCTGTTGTTCATTTGTGGTTCTAAGTTTATGTTCTAAGTTTATGGTTCTTCTGAGACTACTGAGAATTTTCTGAAGAGATTATGGGTTATGGATTCAGTTTGCATCCACCTTATAACAGTAGAACCTGCAGAAGTATTTGAACATTATCCAATGTTCACAAAATCAACAATAAACACAATTCTGATGGAACTCCAAGACCACATGAATATGAGGCGGTAAATAGCATAAACAGCAAATTTCTAAAAGCTATTTGATGTTCCACATTAATGTTTAGGTTAAGGTTAATTATCAGTGAATCCACTCATGAAGTCAGAGGATTTATTTAATTTTTCAGACTTTTTCATACTGCCAAAACCAATATTGCTTTGATATTAAAAGTGATTATTGGAATCAACAATAATTTAATGAGTAGTGCCAAACCAATACATTGATCTTTTACTTCTGAGCTTTCACTTCTTAAAAGAAGTGTGGATGAAATCAAGGCTGTAAAACTCTTCCATTAATTCTACAGAGAACCTCACCCGATATTTGTCTAATTAGATGAGCAGTGGAATACCTTGGCTGCTTTCTAATGAGATTAAAGCTTGGAAGTGATGAAAAAGCACTGATGCAAAGGCAACCCGAAGAGTTAATAATGGCGTGGATTATACTGTGTATTAGTGCTTAGATATATTAGTACTTTGATATGTTGCCTAAATAATTGCTATATTTTTAATGTTACAGAATTCAAGAAAAAATACAGCTCAAAAATATCAAATATAATTTCATGCAAAACACTGCATCCATTTCCACTCAATGTATTTAACCTCTCATTTCAAAATTCAAAACAGCATTGTGCTACACAGTGAAACAACAAGTATTGCAGCTGCCCCTCACATCTCCAGTAGTCCAGGTTCACTCTCAGTGCAGCCTGTGTGGAGTTTGCATGATCTCCATGTGTTCACATGTTTAATTTAGTTTAGTTTAGTTTAGTTTCAAGATGCAGCATGGAAATAGGCCCTTGGGCCCACTGAGTCCACACCAACCAGCAATCCCCGCATACTAACGCTATTCTACACACACTAGGGACAATTTACATTTATACCAAGCCAATTAACCTACAAGCCTGTACGTCTTTGGAATGTGGCACCTAAAATCTTGGAGAAAAATCCACGCGGTCATGGGGAGAGCGTACAACCTCCTTACAGACAGCACCCGTAGTCGGGACCGAACCCGGGTCTCCGGCGCTGCAAGCGCTGTAAGGCAGCAACTCTACCGCTGCGCCACCGTGCCACCCTGTGTCAATGTCTTTGCATGTTCTCCTGTGACTGCGTGTGTTTCCCTTAGGTACTCCAGTTTCTTTCCAAATCCCAGCACCGCGCTGGTTGGCAGGTTAAATGGCTGTTAATTGCCCCTTCTGCAGGCAGGTGATGGGGCAATTGGGAGGGAGAGGGGGGGCAATGTTAATAAGCATGCAGGAGAGAATAAGTAATGTGAAAAGAATGGGGAAATTGAATCGATAGGATTGCTTTGAGAGTGAGCATCGACTCAATGTGTTGAACGAATTCCTATGTCATGAGAAAAAATGAATAATATAAAATACGATATATAATTCAATACGACAGTTACTGTGAACATTAATAATCTATTCCACAATCTTTATACAGAAATTAGCCATTCTTCTCAGGCAGCCCCTTGGGGTTGAAGATATGCCAATTCACTTTGACACCCTCATAATTGCTCTCATTTAAGATTAGAATAAAAACCTTGGACCTTTTCTTGCAACACTTAAATTCAATGTAAAATCCTAAAATATTATAATTGGTGTCCCTGCACTACGAGGTTATTAATTAATCGTATCTCTTTGCATAATACCGCGTTTAGTATAAACCATACTGTGGTTCGCTTCAGACATGCTGTTCTTGAAGTCAATTCTGAAAACAATCTATGAACTCCTTATGTAGACTATCTTTACCAATCCGATTTTACTGATCTACATGTTGATTAAAATTCTTTGTGATTACCACCATAACTTTTTAGTTTAGCTTAGATTGGTTTAGAGACACAGAGCGGAAACTGGCCCTTCGGCCCACCGAGTCCGTGCTGACCAGCGATCCTCGCACACTAACACTATCCGAAACACACGAGGGGGACAATTTACAATTTTTACCAAGCCAATTAGCCTACAAACCTGTTCGTCTTTGGAGTGTGAGAGGAATCCGGAGCTCCCGGAGCAAACCCATGCAGATCATGGGGAGAACGTATAAACTCTGTCAAGACAGCACCCATAGTCAGGATCCAACCTGGTTCTCTGGCGCGTTAAGGCAGTAACTCTACCGCTGTGCCACTGTGCCGCCCATATTCCAATTGTTTTTTCCTTTTGTACTCTGTTCTGCCACGTAATAATAGAGCTCCTCATATTGAGTCTGCAGAATTGTTTTTTTTACTTGTTCCTATAGGTTTGATATATACATATACCATGACTGGATCCTTATCCTCTCCAGGCTAAAACAGATATCCTAAACCCTGGAACTGGCCATCTGCACGCATGCTCTATGCCCAGAGAACAGTGTCTATTCTCCACTGTGACACAAGTGCGGCACAGTGGCACAGCTGGTTGTGTGGGGTTTGCACCTTCTCCTTGTGAACGTGTGGGTTTCCTTTGGGTGCTCTGGTTTCCTACCACATCCCAAAGACACGCAGGTTTGATGGTTAACTAGCCTCTGTAAATTGCCCCTAGTGTGTAGAGAATGGATGCGAAAGTGGGAAAACAGGAAACTAGTGTGAATAGACGATCGATGATTGCATGGACTCAGTGGGCCGAAGGGCCTGTTTCCATACTGTTACCTTCAATCCCACAATCAATGTGCCTTACTGATATCACATTATTGTGCTATCATGCAATTAAATGGTGTCCTGCACCAGGGTTTCATGATCAGTCAGATCATCCATCCTGTAGTGCCCACCATCATCCAAAAAGGTTAGACAAAATTAAACCCATTGCACAATTGTGGTAGCTGAGGCTCCTGTTCTCCTGGTCCCTTCATCCACGTCTCTAGATCTCCTACACCCCTCACCCTGACCACTGATGACATTTAAAAACCTTACTTTTTGAAGTGTGACCACCTCCAGACCACGTGTTCCCACACTGATGCGCTGACCCTTATCTAAAGCTTGGCCTCCTTGAGTAAAGTAAGTAACGTATCCTTTATTGTCATTCAGACTTTACAGTCTGAACGAAATTTCGTGCCTTGCAGTCATAACGTAGAATAAAATAACAAAACACACAATAAACACAGATTTAACATCCACCACAGTGAGTCTTCCAGGCCCTCCTCACTGTGATGGAAGGCAAAAGTCTTCAAGTCCTTGTCTCTTCCCTCCTTGTTCTCCCTCTGCGTTGAGGCGATCCAGGCTTCCGATGTTGTGACCCCGCCGGGTGATGGTAAGTACGTCCCGCGGCCGAATCCGAGCTCGGCGAATGGGCCGGTTCAAACTCCGCGGCCCAGGGTGGATGAAGCTGCCGAAGCTGCCACCCTCCAGTCCAGCGGACGAAGCTGTTGTTGCGGGAGCTCCGGAGAACCGGTCACCAATCTGGGACCTGCGAGCTCCCGACGTTGTCGTTCACTGGGCCCGCGGCCGAGTCCACTGGGCCCGCGTCCGAGCCTCCGAGGTTCCGAAGTCGGGTCGCCGCCGCCGCAACGCCACCGCAGCCTCTAAGTCGGCCAGCCTCGTGTTGGTAAGTCCTGGCTCTGCCTCCGGAGCCTCGAGGTCGGTCCCAGTTGGAGGCCGCCAGCTCCACCATTAAGCCTCAGCGCAGACGGAGACGGAGACGGGGTATATGACAAGAAAAGGTTGCATCCCCCCCCCGAAGGAAGAGACTAAAAACAAGTTTCTCCCACCCTCCCACACATACACAACTAAAATAAACTGAAATAAACTAAAACAACGACAACGAAAACAAAAAAATGAAAAGACAAACGGACTGCAGGCGAGCCGCAGCTGCAGGGCAGCGCCGCCACTTCCGGAGCTACAACCAGTTAGTGCTTTCCTGTTTGTCCTGTACTATACTGGCACTATGAGCTCCCACATACAGCAGTCATGATATATCATCTGTCCTGAAAAAACTTAGTGTATTAACTATTTATTTTTACACAGTTTTCCAGAGGATATAGATTTGATGTGAAGGGGAAAAGATTTAATTGGAATCTGAGGGGTAATCTTTTCACAGTGTGGTGGATGTATGGAACAAGCTGCCAGAGGAGGTAGTTGAGGCAGGGACTATCCCAACATTTAAAAAGCAGTTAGACAGGTGCATGGATAGGACAGGTTTGAGGGATATGGACCAAATGCTGGGAGGTGGGACTGGTGTAACTGAGACATGTTGGCCGGTGTGGGTATGTTGGGCCGAAGGGCCTGTTACCACACTGTATCACTCGATGACTCTATGACTCTAGTTATTTTTCTTTTTATATATATTTTTGTTGCAACTTGCAAGAAAGAACAATTGGCTCAAGGGAGATAAGTTATTCTGGATTTTGGTTTGCAATGGACACACAGGGTTAAATTGATATTTGTTTTGTAAAACAAAATGTTGTGCTTATTCTACAAGCCCACCATCCATCTTTCTGAAGGTACTATGATCATTAAGTGTGGTAAATCATTAAACTGCTGTACTCCATAAAGTAAACATGCTGAGCAATTGTTAGTTCAAATTTATTAAACCAGCCACAATGTGAAGTAAAGTCTTTAAACTCCTCCACATCCTTGTGTCATTTTAAACAGCAAAATTAAATACAACACAAAACCTAAATGTATTCCACATGAAAACAAATAGCAACTGAAAATACCTTTCACAAAACTTGGTAATCATGGAAATGGAAGCATGAGAAACTGAATTAAGTTAACATTGAAATAATAAAATCTAAGACCTTCACCACAAGGCCACAGCGCATCTCTTTGACTGGTCCAGTTTTGGAACCCAGGCAACATTGCAAAGATATTGCCGGCTTGAACCAAAATATCTGAGGATCAATTAAATTTGCCCTTCAGGTCAGTCACAATCACACAACTGGTCTGGGCTCATGTTGTTGACCTCCCCGTGATGAGCCCTGTCAAGTGACCTCAGTCAGGCGAACGACAACAAACAGAGACAGCAGCAGTGCCGCAGCTTGGCGCCAACCCGGAACATGCATCCTTTTTGGGGCGGGCACCTATGGATGTCGAACCAGATGGCATTACTCTGCTGCAGGCTTCTGCTGCCTCAAACGCAAGAAGAAGACACAACTGGTCAAACTTATCAATGCAACTCACTCGACCCAAAAGAGGATTATCGATTTCATCTCAGAATATTCTTTTGATATCTCCATTGGAGGAGGGCTGGAATGTGAGGGGCTTTCTCAACTACTAAGGAGGGTGAGGATCACTTCCAATGCTCTTGTTAGGATGTGCTTGAAAGCCCGTCACCAACTAATGGCTGCCTATATACATGTAGAGCTTTTACATCGGCAACACCAAGCGTAGACTAGGCAACTGTTTTGCCAAAAAGGTGCTCAGTCCACCAAGGCCTACTGATTTCCCCAGTTACTAACCATTTTAACTCCTCTCCCCTTTCCCATACTGACCTGTCTGTCCCTGGCCTGAGTGAGGCCACATGCAAACTGGAGGAGCAGCAACTCATATGGCCTGCTTACAACCCAATTGTATGAGCATTGAATCCTCCAACTTTAGGTAACTAACTTACAAATACCACCCCCATTCACCTCAGCTACTTTATCCCCCTCTTTTCCTTGGGCCCCACTTCTCTCTTTTTCTCCCCACCCCGTCCTCTTACACCTATAATATTTCCATTTTGCCTCTTTATTCTTTGCCTGTTCTATCCCCATCTCCTTATCTGATAGTTTTTATCTTTTCATCTTTGTCCAACTATCTGCCAATTTAAAAAACCTCACCCCTATCCAACTATTACTTATTGCCAGGCTTTGTCCCAACCCCCACCTCTCTTCCAACAGTCTTCTCCTGACTACAATCACTGAAGGAGGGTCCCGACTCTAAATGTTGTCTATCCATGTTCTCCAGAGATGCTGCGTGACTCGCTGAGTTACTCCAGCACTTGGCGTCTTTTTTTTTGTAAACCATCATCAGCGGTTCCTCATGTCTATACTTTTAAACTGCTTTTGCATCCAAGCAAGTGCAATGTCTCACAATTACAGCCCTCATTTTACTTGAAGCACAAAGCACACACTGCTATGAATGTATAACATTTTCTGGTCCGTCTACTAAATACACAATTCACTATGTACATGCATGACTCCATCAGTGCATCATTAATCTTTAAAATTTCACAAGAAACCAATCTTAAGTGCAAATAAAAGACAAGCACACACCCATGCTTTAGCTTTCTGAAGAAGGGTCTCGACCCGAAACGTCACCCAATTCCTTCTCTCCAGAGATGCTGCCTGTCCCGCTGAGTTACTCCAGCATTTTGTGTCTACCCATGCTTTAGCATGTGCACTACAGAGCTTAGGTTTAAAAAATAAAAAAAATCCTGTGAAATTGAATTGCCCTGACATATGTTCCTGAGAGGATAAATATTTATCAATCACTCCATGCAGTTATCTTTCCGAAACGTGCTGGTCTTGATCTCTTTCGGGGGATGCAGACTGGTTTAGAAACATATTCAGCACTCGAGACAGCTTTGACATCCATGAAAGTTCAGCATCACTCAATATAGACTATCCTTCAGATTGCTTGTTTTGATAGGTTGGCACATAAGCGATTCACCAGTGTGTGCTTAAAGACCAGGTAGAAGAACTACCGGATATTCAAACACTGGGGAAATAACAAGAGGCTCATTTAAAAATAAATTGAAAAATAGAAATAATTAAATTGCAAAAGCGAACCCAGTCTGAGTGGTTTGTTTGAAGAGATCACAACTACTCCAAGGCAAACATATGTGGACTTACAGTATGCCCTCCCTGGCCCAATAAATTTGAGATTAAATTGATTTTCAAAAAGACAAGTAAGACTGAGTTTTTTTCTCTCGCATACAATTGCTAAAGGATATGTTGAGGAAGTAGCTTCAGATGTAAACACCAAGTATTTCAAGTTACAGTGAAGCCTAGTTTCACTTGGAATAATTAGAACTAACAGGGTTAAACCATGGAGTTGCCTTTCTCATTAGCTTCTTAACCCTATGAACAATCCCAAACTAACTTACAAAAAATATCCATTGGGTGAACATAGAACAGAAAATAGAACAAAGAACACAGAACAATATAGAAACAGGTCCTTCTCCATTTACAGTCTACGCCAACCATGATGCCAATTTAAACTGCAAACCTGTCTGCACATGATGTATATTCCTTCATTCCTTGTCTGTTCATATGCCTGTCAAATAGCACTATCATATCTACTTTTGCCACCTCCCCTAGTAATGCATTCCATGTACCTATCAGTCTGTGTAAAAAAATTGCTTTGCAAATCTCCTTCAAACATTCCCTCAATTGCCTTAAACCTATGCCATGGTATTTGACATTTCCACCCTGGGAAAATGAATCTACTCTATCTATGCCTCTCACAATTGTATATACTTCCATCACATTGCCCCTTAGCGTCCGATGCCACAGAGAAAACAACCAAGTTTGTCCAACATCTCCTTATAACGTTAAAGCGAGTGGTGCAAATTGTAAAGGAGATGTGCGGGGCAGGTTTTTAGCACAGAGGGTGGTGAGTGCCTGGAACATACTGCCCAGGGTGATATTGAGGCAGATATGATAGTGGCATAGGCATTTTGGATAGGCATATGGATATGCAGGGAGTGGAGGGATATGGATTATGTGCAGATAGATAAGAGATTGTCCTCGCATCATATTTGGCACAGATATTGTGGGCCCAAGGGTATATTCTGGTGCTATACTAATCTATGCTCTGTGCACTAACTGCAATTCTCCAATTCTGCACTTCTTCTGCACTTACTCCAAAGCCTCCTTATCTTTCCTGTAATTACATGATCAGAACTACACAAAATATTCCAAATGTAGTCTAACCAAAGCTTTATGCAGCTACAACATAACTTTCTGACTTTAATAAGTGAACAATTTGATTTACAATTTGAATGAATGAATGAATGAATGAATACTATATTGTCATTATAACATGTAAACATGTACAACGAAATTAAAAATGCCAACCAGTCAGTGCCCCATTCACACATTATCTAAAAGCTAACCATACGTAAAAGAGAATGTTATTTATTTTAGTTGTTTATGTAAAATAAATAACATGAAAAAAAAAACCAAGCATAAACACACAACCATACATTCTTCTGTCGATTTCACAGTCCCTTTGGTGTGTAGCACACCTGCGCTCATTTGGTGGCTACATTAAGTGTAGTTATTGCTGTGGGATAAAAACTGTTTTTGAGTCTGTTTGTCCTTGTCCTCATTGATCTGTACCGTCTGCCTGACGGCAGCAGTTCAAACAGGGAGTGTCCGGGGTGGAAAATGTCCTTTATGATGTTCTGGGATTTTTTGAGACAGTGGGAACTGTGTAAGTCCTCCAAGGTGATGAGAGGGCAGCCGATAATCTTCTGGGCGTTGTCAATAGCACTCTGGAGCACTTTCCTCTTAGCCGCTGTGCAGCTGGTGTACCACACGCATACACAATATGTTAAGATGCTCTCTATTGAGCACCGATAAAAGGACAGCAGCAGTCTCTGGGTGATGTTGTTCTTCCTGAGCACCCTCAGGAAGTACAGTCTCTGCTGGACCTTTTTCAGCAGCGCAGAGGTGTTCACGCTCCATGTCAGGTCCTCCTCAATGTGGATTCCCAGGAAGCGGAAGTCCGCCACCCTCTCCACACAGTCCCCTCTGATGATTAGTGGTGTAATGTCCGTTTTCTTCTTCCTGTAATCTATTATGAGCTCCTTGGTCTTTGAGGTGTTGAGGAGCAGGTTATTCTCTCCACACCACCCTGTCAGCTGCTCCACCTCATCCCTGTATGTGTACTCATCCCCCCCAGAGATGAGCCCCACCACCGTGGTGTCATCCGCGAATTTGACAATGGTGTTACTGTGGTGGGCGGGGGTGCAGTCATATGTGTAGATGGTGTAAAGCAGGGGGCTCAGCACGCAGCCCTGTGGAGAGCCGGTACTGAGGCTGAGGGCCGTGGATGTGTGATGGCCCCACTCTGACTCTCTGACTGCGACCCCGACAGGAAGCTCTTTATCCACATGCAGGTGGAGTGTGGAAGTCCCAGGTCCCCCAGTTTATCCACCAGTTTGTGGGGAAGGATGGTGTTAAAAGCAGAGCTGTAGTCCACAAAGAGCATCCGCACGTAAGCTCCCCCGCTGCTCCAGATGTGACAGTGCAGCATGGAGGGCTGTGGCTACAGCATCCTCTGTGGATCTGTTCGCTCTATACGCAAACTGGTGGGGGTCAAAGCTTCGGGGCAGGAGTGATGTGATGTGACACCAGACCAGTTTTTCAAAGCACTTCATCACCACTGGTGTGAGTGCGACTGGCCGGTAGTCGTTGAGGCTGGAAATGTGTTTTTTTTTGGGCAAGGGGACTATGGTGGAGGACTTCAGACAGGATGGGACAGTGGACTGGGCCAGAGACTGGTTGAAAATCCTCGTAAAGACTCCAGCCAGCTGTCTGCGCAGTCCTTCAGCACGCGTCCAGAAACGCCGTCGGGTCCAGCAGCCTTCCTCGGATTGATGGCCCGCAGCGTGCGCCTCACCTCATGCTCCTCTATTTTGAGGGATAAGCTGCTGTGGACCATGTGGTGTGATATGGCTGTCTCTGGTGGCTCACTTCAAAGCGAGCAAAGAAGAGGTTCAGCTCCTCTGCCAACGAGACGTCACCTTCAGCAGCTCCAAGGTTGGTCTTGTAGTTGGTGAGATACTGGATCCCCTGCCACACCTGCCTGCTGTTGTTACTGTCCAGGTGGTCCTCTATCCTCCTCCTGTAGTCTGATTTGGCCTCTCTGATGCATCTCTTCAGGTTAGCTCGGGCCATGCTGTATAAAGCCCTATCGCCAGAACTAAACGCGGTGTTCCTCTCTTTTAACAGCCGCTGGACCTCCCGGGTCATCCAGGGCTTCTGGTTGGGGTAGACCCGGATGCGTTTGTCCACTGTGACAGTGTCCATGCAGTTTTTAATGTAACATAGTACACTGTCTGTGAACACCTGCAGGTCCTGGTGTTCAAACACATCCCAGTTGGTCCTGTCGAAGCAGTCCTGCAGCTGCTGAGAGGCACCATCAGGCCAAGTTGTGATGGTCTTTGTGATGGTAGGAGCAGTTTTCTTGAGGGGGGCATATGCAGGAATTAAAAGCAGGGACATATGGTCAGACTGGCCCAGGTGTGGTAGTGGTCTAGCCCTGTAGCCCAGCTTGATGTTGGAGTAGACCTTGTCCAGTGTGTTAGCTCCTCTTGTAGCACATTTAACATGCTGGTAGAATTTGGGGAGCATTGCCTTCAAGTCCGCGTGATTAAAGTCCCCTGCTATGATGTGAACAGCGTCAGGATATGTGCTCTGCTGGCTGCTAGTGCTACCATACAAATGTCCGATAGCCGAGTTAGCATTAGCAGCCGGTGGTATGTATACAACAGTTATCATGACAACAGTAAACTCTCTAGGGAGATAAATGGGCCTGCATTTAACAGTCACATACTCCAGGTCCGGGGAGCAGTGACTGTCTACAATCACTGTGTTAGTACACCAGTTGTTGTTCACGTACACACAGAGCCCTCCTCCTCTGCTCTTACCGGAGTCTCTTGTCCTGTCATGACGCTGTGCGGTGTAGCCTGTCAGCTCGATAGCAGAGTCCGGAATGAATGAACGAAGCCAGGTCTCCGTGATCAACAGAATGCAGCTGTCCTTCACGGCGTTGTTAGCTGCAGTTTGTAGCCTCAGTTCATCCATCTTGTTAGCGAGGGATCTGGCGTTCGTGAGAAACAGGCTGGGAAGCGGTGGTTTGAGTGGCTGCCTCCGTAGCCTGGCTAGCGCGCCGGCCCTGCAGCCTCGCTTTTGCCTTCTCTCTCTGCGCCGCCTTCGCCTCCTCCCCGCTGGGATGGTAATCCACGGAGAGCCGGGGCTCCTCGCTATGTCCACCGGGATCTTGTGTGAACGGACAAACTCGGCTGTAACACTCCGCTCGTGACCAGCTCCAATCCTAAGGAGATCATGCTGGCCGTAGACGTTGTTCGCCCGACAGAAAGTACACAGGACAAAAAACAACGCGCACACAAAAAACACGAAGCACCGACCGAGAGAACATTGAGCGGCTGCAACTGTGTGCGCTGCCAATTTATTCATTTTACAAGTGTGTGGGACATTTCTAATTGTCCTTGATTAGCTGGTGGTGAATAACATTCCTCAATCTCTATGACTACATCCAATGTGCCACTCTGCTGCCATCTTTAGTTGTCTATCCTGCCATCATGTTGGCACCTCTAATGGAACTGTTCTGGCACAATGCTGGCACCTCGTGGGAAGGGACATACCTGAAAATAGCAATGAAAAATCACATTGTTTTTATACCATTCATAACAATGCTTAGAGGGATATGGGCCAAATGCAGGCAGGTGGGACTAGTGCAGATGGGATTTGTTGGTTGGTGCGGGCAAGTTGGGCTGAAGGGCCTGTTTCCACGCTGTATGGCTCTATGATTCTATGACTATAACATGTGACTCTGAAGGTATGTCAAGATGTTGCTGAACTGGAGGACAGGAAAGGCTTCCCAGTTTGAACACCAATTTACAGACGTTTATGTATTACAGATTACTTTGCAAAATTGTTTGCAGAGGGAGTAAATCTGAAGTGCCCCACTTCACTCCAAAGATGCATGGGCAAAATAAAATATAGACACTCAAGAGATAGATGTTAAGTACTGGAGTCAGATACTTAAATAACCATCGAGAAACCATCAGGTAAAACCAACGTGCCTTTAATCATGGTTTCAGAGGGGGAAAAGAAGAGAGAGTGCCCACACTACCACCAGGGCTTTTATACTAAGCAAGCCCCCTTTTTGTGGCTACCGGTATTACAATAGGTGTATGATATCTCTTAAAGGGGCATACACCACAATCCTCCCCCTTAAAAACCCTTAGTTTTACACAAAAACTAAGGAGAAAAGTACACCATACCTACAACAGATCATATAATAGATGACAAAATTACATTATCACCTTCACCTTATATTTTGCAAGCACAATATAATAACACCATCACCAATACGTGAGGGAAAAAAAAACAAACACACACACAGGAAACATCACTTAGTCAGTCCCGTATTCAATGTCAAAGTTCATCAATCAACCTCTGTGGCGGCCTTGATATTCTGGTTGAGCGTCTTAATCCAGATTCTACAGGCGAACACCGCACTTCCGAGCTAGGGAACACCTGTTTTGGTATTGCAACCACCTGGTCAGGAACCTGTCCTGCTACTTTAGCTGGTGAAATATCCAACGAAGGCATAGGTGCTTCTTTGGCAGCTAGAACAGGATAACAAGACATAGGCACAATAGGTTCCAATTCCTTATTCGACCATTGGCCCCCCATTGATACTGGCTGATCCGAAGCACTTAACCGAGGTTCCAGATGAGGAGCAATAGTAGACTGTACGATTTGATCCACATGCCGGCGAATCTGGCCATCGGCCGTGTTGACTGCATACATTAGAGGTCCTTGTACCTCCGCAACAACTCCCGGCTGCCATTTCTGGTTTCTATAATCGCGGGCAAGTACAGTTTCACCAACCTGGAAACTCCTGGTAAGATGTTGAGGTGCACAATGGAACACTTTCTGTTCCACTTGTCTTCTAAGATCAGGACGAACTAAGTCCAATTTGGAACCCAACTGTCTGTTGAAAAACACCATCGCAGGTGATTGACCTGTTACAGCATGAACCGCATTTCTATAGTTGAACAAAAAATTGTCCAATTTATGTTGCATAATTGTCCTCATGTTTCATTGCTTTAAGCGCCTTCTTAAAGGTCTGTACAAAACGCTCCGCCAGTCCATTTGTTGCCGGATGATAAGGTGCCGACGTATAGTGTTTAATGCCATTAGTCTTCAGAAACTTCTTAAAGTCTTCAGATACAAATTGAGGCCCGTTATCCGAACATATTTGTTCAGGCAAACCATACCTTGCAAAAATTGTTCGTAACGTCGCAATCGTCTTCTGAGACGTAGTCGAGGACATCTTTATAACCTCTGGCCATTTCGAATGCGCATCTACTACCACCAGGAACATAGACTCTTGAAAGGGTCCTGCATTATCAATATGAACCCGTTTCCATGGACCAGACGGCCATTCCCATGGATGGATAGGGGCCAATGGAGCTGTCTTCTGCTCAAGCCGACAGCCAGAACAATTTTTGGCCAATTCCTCAATCTGGCCATCAATACCTGGCCACCATACATATGCACGAGCCAGACTTTTCATCTTAGTGCATCCTAGATGACCAACGTGTAGTTCCTCCAAGATTTGTTTCTGTAACTTTTGGGGGATCACCACTCTAGAACCACACATCACGGTACCCCTGCACGTAGACAATTGTTCTCTTCTTGCTGAATATTGAGGAAACCGAGAATCTCCTTCCGCTGGCCACCCTCGTACTGTTACATCATATACCCCTGAAAGAGTCCTATCATTCCTTGTCTCACGCTCTATACGTTTGTTATCCACTGGCAACACTTCACAAATGGACATATGAAACAATTCTGCCACATCAGTCATTGGTATATCACTTACAATCGGTAATGGCAATCTTGACAAACTATCTGCATTCCCATGCAACTTTGTGCCTCTATACTGGATGTCATAACGATGTGCACCCAAAAACAAGGCCCATCTCTGCAAGCGCTGTGCCGTCATCAAGGGCACCCCCTTTTTTGGATTAAATATCGAAACCAACGGCTGATGATCCGTAATCAATGTAAATTTCTGTCCATATAAGTAATGATTAAATTTTTTAACACCCCATACCAGGCTAAGAGCCTCCCTATCAATTTGGGCGTAATTCTTTTCAGCCGTGGACAATGACCTTGATGCAAAAGCAATTGGTCGTTCATGACCCCCTGGAAACTGATGTGAAAGCACTGCACCTATACCATAAGGAGATGCATCACAAGCCAGCTTAATTGGTATTGCTGGATCAAAATGTGCAAGCACCTTCCTTGATGTAATCAAGACCTTACTATCAGCAAATGCCTTCACACATTCCAACGACCAATTCCATTTCACCCCTGATTTTAACAATCCATTTAATGGATACAGGATAGCAGATAAGTTTGGCAAAAATTTATGATAGTAATTTATCAGTCCCAGAAATGAGCGTAACTGTGACACATTCACCGGAGCTGGCGCATTTACCACCGCAGCAATTTTGTCTGGTGATTTATGCAACCCATGTCTATCAATCAAATGTCCACAATACGCCAGTTGTTCCTTGAAGAAGTCACACTTGGCCTTGTTAGCCCTAAGGCCATAACGTTTTAACCTGCCCAACACCCATTCCAAATTGGAGAGGTGTTCTTCCACCATCCTACCTGTGATCAAAATATCATCCAAGTAACATTGGGTACCTGGAATACCTTGCAGCACCTGCTCCATGGCTCTCTGCCACATAGCCGGCGCCGAAGCTACCCCAAAAAACAACCTATTATACCTATACAAGCCTTTATGCGTATTAATCGTCAGGTAATGTCTGGAATCTTCCTCTACCTCCATCTGCAAATATGCTTGTGCCAGATCTATTTTAGAAAAATGTTGCCCTCCTGCCAATGAGGCAAAAATCTCATCAATCTTTGGCAATGGATATTGTACTACTTTTAACACTGGATTCACTGTAACTTTAAAATCACCACAAATACGTACTTTCTGTGCTAATCCCGGGCCATCCGGCAAAGCCTTTTTCATAACCGGCACAATAGGTGTAGCCCATTCACTCCAATCTATCCTTGAGAGCACTCCTTGTTGCTCTAAGTTATCTAATTCAGCTTCCACTGCTGGTCTAATTGCAAAAGGTACTGGTCGAGGTTTAAAAAACTTGGGGGCAGACCCCTCAGTAATTGATATAGTAGCTTGAATACCAACCAACTTGCCAAGTCCTGATTGAAACACCTCTGGAGCTGTTGCCAACACTTCAGCCAATTTACTTTTTGAGGGTCCTATTAACCCCCGCTCCCTATGCTTTACCTCAACCAATTTACTTTGCAAGGGCCCTGTTAACCCCAGCTCCCTGTGCTTTAATGAGTGAATAGTTGACCAATCAAATTTCAGTCTCCTAGCCCACTCTCTACCCAGTAATGGCCGTCCGCCTTCCCTCAGCACGTATATAAACAGATTCCTCACTGTCATACCATTGTACTTGGCTGATACCTCAATCCTTCCTTTTGGCCTAACCTTTTGACCCGTATAAGTTTTTAAAGCAATATTAGTCTTCTGCAACCGTTCTTGTGAAAAATACCTATAATAATCCTTCTCATTTATCACCGTCAACGCTGAACCAGTATCCAGTTCTAGTTTCAATGAAACTCCTGAAATGGTCAACATTACCCACATTGTATCCAGTTCTGTCGAATTCTGCACTGCTTTAATCTTTAAGCAACTTACTTCTCTTGCTTCTACGTCTGAGTCACTACAACTGCTGCTCACACTACTTTCCCTAACTTCATGGACTAACTTGGCCTCAGCCCCCAATGTCCTTGTTCTATAGTGTTCACTTCTACCAGGCTTCATTGACCTACAAGCCCGTACAATGTGACCCACTTTTCCACATCCATTACATATTTTATCTTTAAACCAGCAATCTTTCTGATGGTGAGTGGTTTTTCCACACCGGACACATCTCTCAGCCTTTGGTAATAATTTATGGGTTTCAAACTCTGGACTCTTCTGTTGTATGGCCGCCGCGCCCTCTTGGGCTTTCTCAAATGACGTAGCCATTGTAAATGCTTTGGACAAATCTATATCACCCTCAGCTAACAGTTTTTGTAATAGAGTCTCACTTTTCAATCCACAAATAAATCTATCCCATAATGCTTGATTTAAAAAATCATCAAATTTACAAAATACAGCTAATGTTCTTAGCTCTGCCAGAAATTGTGCCACAGTTTCTTCTAACTGCTGGTCCCTTTTATAAAATGCAAAACGCTCAGATAAGAACAATGGTGCTGGATTCAAGTGTTCCTTTAATTTATCAGATATCTGCTTAAATGTTGCATTTGCAGCTTTTGTAGGATGTAACAACCCCTTTGCTAATCCATAAGTCTTAGCACCCATATAATTCAATAAATTCACAGCTTTCTTATCATCTGCTATATCATTAACAGTACAGAAAACATCAAATCTTTCCAAATATGTGTCCCAAGTCTCTAAGTTGCTCTCGAAGATTCCAAATTTTCCTTTTATTGCCATGTTGCTCATCAATTAGCTTCAATGGAATTTGTAAAACTTGTAAAATGGCACCCTTCTCTTCCGTTTTTAGGTGTGCCAAAAAATGGCGGTTCCCGCTTTTGCACCCTTTTCTTCCGGTTTTTAGGCGTGCCAAAAATGGCGGTTCCCGCCCTGTCTGCGCCCTTCTCTCGCAGCGTTTCTTTTTCCTGGACCCTCTAGGTCCGTTTCCAACCAGTCTCTTCAGCCTCCATTGGGTATACAGGCCTCTTTAACTGCTGAAACTGGAAAACCCCCACCGGCACACTATGCACTACCAACGGTATTCACCCCAACTACCAATGCGTTCCTGGGGCCCGCTTTCCGAGGTCACTTGACTGCACTTTGCCCCAACACTCACAACTTTGGAGCTCCAGTCCAGCCTCAACCACACACCCGCCTCTACCAAGCTTCTTTGCCTTGGGAGGGTGCGGGGAGCGTTCTCCACTCGATCTTTCAGGATGCCGAGGTCGGTAAGACATCAGGGTTCTTTAATCTCGTCGCCACTGTTAAGTACTGGAGTCAGATACTTAAATAACCATCGAGAAACCATCAGGTAAAACCAACGTGCCTTTAATCATGGTTTCAGAGGGGGAAAAGAAGAGAGAGTGCCCATACTACCACCAGGGCTTTTATACTAAGCAAGCCCCCTTTTTGTGGCTACCGGTATTACAATAGGTGTATGATATCTCTTAAAGGGGCATACACCACAATAGACGTCTTCCTTAATCTAAATCTGGATCCTTATGGAATAAATAAGAACAATTGGAATTAAGTGAAACATATGGGCGGAGTTGGCAAAGTAAACCCTCCCATGTACATTATCTCACTCAGCAATAATATCAGTTTAGCATTCTGAAAGAATGCTAAGGTGTATAAAACAGAGGCACAAGACATTATTTGCGCTGTAGGTAAACTGGCAGCACAAATGCATTTCCTTGAAAATAGGCCAAGATTAAAGAGGTCAGACATCGGTGCAGTAAAGGTAGTCTGTGGTCCCTACTCATAAGAATTTACCAAACTTCATATCTCTCAATAGCAAAGGCAAACCAGAGGCATGTTACTGGACATTTAAAAAGTGATTGGAAGGAAGTGTTGGTGGAACTATCATTATTGAGCTACAAACAGGATGAAGGGCGATTGCTTCACGAGGACATGTATTTGTTGAAGTTTAGATGCCCATATTGTTTTCTCAATTTAGTTTGATTTAGTTTAGAGATACAGTATAGAAACAGTCCCTTCGGCCCACCATGTCTGTGCTGACCAGCGACCACCCTGTACACTAACACTATCCCACACACTAGCGACAATTTACAAAAGCCAATCAACCTACAAACCTGCATGTCTTTGGAATGTGGGAAGAAACCGGAGCACCTGAAGAAAACCCACATGGTCTCAGGGAGAAGGTACAAACTCTGTACAGATAACACCCGTAGACAAGACTGAACTCGGTCTCTTGTGCTATAAGGCAGCAACTCTATCGCTGCGCCACTGTTTCGTCTCTGTGCTTTCTATGCTCGTCTACAAGACTGACATATCTATAGAAAACTTGCAGCCTCTGCCCATCTGTTAGAGATTAAAATTAAAGATGTAAAATTATGTGGAAGTAGTGACCATTAATTAAAAAATAGGACCAGAAAAGGACATAAAGTACTGGAATAACAGCGGGTCAGGCAGAATCTCTGGACAACATGGATAAGCATAATTTTGGGTTGGGATCCTTCTTCAATCTGATCATGGTGAGTGGAGGTGTGAAAAATTGCCAGAGAGGAGAGATGGGACAGAGCATGGCAGGTGATTGGTAGACATAGGCAGGGGTGGGGGGTTAATAGACAGACAAAGGCCAGAGATTAAAACCCAAGGTATGAACAAAAGTATTGAAGAATTGCAAATGGTGAAGCCAGAGGATTGAATGCAGGTGGATGGGGAGAGGGAGGGGAGAAATTGGTCAGAGTCCGGATGGGCTACAAGGGAAGGGGGGGAGAGAGAGAAATGGAGGTGTGGAGGTCTCCAGAATATCTGTGTTAATATTATTTGAAAACAGTAATCAGTTTGAAATTAAAACAACAGCACTGCAAACAGACAGGCTGTCTGCAGCTGTGAACATGACTTGATCTCATATTCCTTTCAAACTGATGTAGGGTCCCGACCCGATACATCGCCCATCCTTTTATCCAGAGATTCTGCCTGACCCGCTGAGTTACTCCAGCACTTTGCGTCTAACTTCAGGATAAACCACCATTTGCAGTTCCTTCCTACACTCTTGTTCTCATATGCATCAGCTGAATGTAAGACAGTGGGAGTATGTAGATTGGCTTACATTAAAAAAAAAAAAAATCTTCAGTTTAAGGTATTTCACATTATTGTGCTAGAGTTGAATGAAACTTTCAGACCAGATTTAGTTGTCACTTAGCACATCAAGCATAGCCATGGGCATATCTGTCTGTCTATCAATAAATAGGGTATATGTGTACTCAAGGAGTCAGCTTTCACAATAGTGTCTGAGTTCTCTGTCCTCAAAAGCTTCTGGACTATTCATATGAATTACTAAGTCCCAGCAAAGGAGTTTGGATATTCAGAGGTGTCTTGGCAGCTACAATATGCTCCCATTATAAATATGTACTTCCTCAAAGTACAACCAAGTTTACAATCATCTCCAAAAGCATTTGGAAACATTAATGCTCAGATCATTGCCGCAGAGAAGGCCATTAATCATCCCTTCAGAATTCTGATAATCTCAGGATGTTTCGCTTCAAAATATCTTTACATTATAATGGATGAACATCAAAAAATGACATGTCCTTAATGATAAAACTGGTTTACTAAATGAATCAATTCATGGATTTATAACAAACAAATAGGATAAAGATGGAACAACCAAAGTCGTGAGTTTCAAAATCAGTTACATTTAAAAAGACATGAAAAGTCACGCATTGTGTTTCTTACATAAAGGGTAACTTAATTGTATATATGTAACCCACTGGATTATATTGAGAGGGGTGAGGCTGACACAAAGATAAGATAACACTGTGTGAGTTGAATGTTGGGTACTCAAGGCGAGTTGGTCCAGAAACATGGAATCAACAAGGAAGACTGCAAAATAAGAAATACAAATGGTGCTAATAGGTCAGGAATCATTTGTAGAGGGAGCAGCAGTGTTAATATTTATGGGTGATAGCCTTGCATCAAAAGTGAGGAAATTATAAATCAACTATGATCTAAGGATAGTGGTTGAAATAACAAAGAGAATGAATATTATTGGGTGAAAATGGACTGAATAACACAAAAATATGAGAATCGGCAGAGAAGACTTGCTAATTGAAGCATGCCTATTTGGAAGAAATGTAAACAGAAAAAGATTAATAAGGACATTTTAAAAAGGAACACGTGAATAAGGTTCTTTAAACAAGAGCAAAGAACAAAGAGAAGCCATGGAGACAACATATAATGGCCAATAATATGTGGTCTTATATGAGTGGCTTGAGGCTTCTCAGTTACAAAGACTCTGCAGCCAGGAAGGGATGAACTAGTCAGTCTGGACCATGGTGACCAGAGGTGTAGTGGTAGAGTTACTACCTTACAGCGCCAGAAACCCGTGTTCAATCCTGACCATGGGTGCTGTATGTACGAGTTTGTACGTTCTCCCTGCGACCTGCATGGGTTTTCTCAGAGATCTTCAGTTTCCTCCGCACACTCCAAAGATGTACAGGTCTGTAGGCTAACTAGCTTGGTCCAAATGTAAAATTGTCCCTAATGTGTGTAGGGTAGTGTTAATGTGCGGGGATAACTGGTCAGTCGGACTCGGTGGGCCGAAGGACCTGTTTCCACGCTGTATCTCTAAACTAAACGAAACTAAAGTCACCAGATAAAATTCATCACTGACTGTCCCATGGCCAACAGTATGCAGAGTTGTGCTTTAATTTATTCAATTCAATTTATTTGTCTTTTGGACAAATTTGTCATTTGGACCCCTTGAGGTCCAAACGAAATGTCGTTTCTGCAGCCATACAATACAAAACGAAGAAGACACGAGACACAACACAATTTACACATCCATCCATCACAACGCTGTGATGGAAGGCAAAAAAAAATGTATCTCTCCACTGCACTCCCCCCCCCCATGTCAGAGTCAAAGTCAAAGCCCCCGGCGGGCGATGGTGATTATCCCGCGGCCATTAAAGCCATGCCGGGTGATGCAAGGTCGCGCACCGGGTCTTGGTGTTAGAGCCCCGGCGCGCGCCTGCAAAGTTCGGCGGCCATTCCAAGCCGCGCGGGGGGACAAAGGCCCACTCCAGGTGCTCTTCAACCCCGCAACTCAGGCGGGAGAAGTCGCCGCTGCGGAAGCCCCGAAAAGCGGTCTCCCACCAGGGGACCCGCGGGCTTCCAGTGTTGCCGTCCGCTAGACCCGCGGTTGTAGCCTCCGAATCTCCGGGGGTCGGGTCGCAGCAGCGCTCCACCACAGCTCCACCCGTTCCGGACTCGGCCAGCCCCGTGACGGTGAGTAGTCCGCAGCTCCACAACTGGAGCCTCAGGTCGTTCCTGCCGGAGGCCGCTCCACGTTGCCCAGCCCCAACGACAACGGAGACCCGACAAAGAAAAGGTCGGGTCTCCCGTGCAGGGGAAAGATTTTAAAGTTCCCCCCCCCCACCCCCACCCCCACCCCCCCACACACATACCCCGACAAAGAAAATAATAAAAAACTACATAAAAACGAGTGAAAGTGAAGATATTGGTGGTTGTAATATCGACTAGTGTGTTAACATATTTTAATTACTATATATAAGTGAAGGTAGATCATAGCAGAATAAGAAATTCTCCTTTGTCATCATTTATTAAATTCCTAGGCCAGATTCTTGTTCAGCATGTTGCAGTTCAATCCCTGCTCATGTACTCATTGGTAGACATTGTAGATATATTTGTCTTACAGTGCCAAGTATAGTGATAATGTGAAATTCACATCCAGACTTTGTGAAAAAACAAAATTAATAAGTTGGATCTTAAGGTCAACAAGCAACAACTAATTCTATTTACTGAGCATCTTGAGTGTAGCAAAACATCCCAAGGCACTTTGGAAGTACCTATCCATGTTCTCTAGAATGCTGCTTGACTCGTTGAATTACTCCAGCACTTTGTGTCCTTTTTTTCCCCAAAGGCAATTCTTCAGAGTGATACAACATATTTACTTTGAACCACGTGAAGGCAAATGACATTACAATGATCAAAATGGTACTCCTCATAATCACTGGCCACTGATTCTATACAACCCCTCCAAGACTTCTGTCCCTACCCCTCAAATTCTCGGTCTCCTCACCAACACTCGTTTCCCTGATGACCATCTGCTTACCCTCAAATGAAATAACATTTGTTTGATTCTGGATATTACTGCCTATGGTAACACCTTATTTTCTGGAAGGTAGCCAAGCTGATCAAGTTGCTTTGCAGATGGCGAATTTGTTTAAAATGAAATGCTAAGAAGCTGAAATTCTGTAGCATCTAGGGAAAGCCTCCCTTCCTCGAACATTTACTTTTACTCCCACACTCCAAAATACTGCCTAGTGAATAGGGAGCTGTAATATATTACACAGCAAACTCTTCCTACACCAAAGAGAGATCTTTTTTGAAGTGTAACAACTAGAGTTTAGGGCATTCATGATTCCATTAGAGTGAAGTGCAAGGAAGGTAGGAGTAAGGAAGTTTTGATGTTAAGAGTTATTGAGGCTCTGGCCAAAAAAAAAGGAGGCATGGGACAGGTATAGGCAGCTGGGATCCAGTGTATACCTGTTGGAGTTTCGTGAACTGTGGAGCATACTTAAGACAGAAATAAGGAGGGCAAAAAGAGATAGCTCTGGCAGATAATAATCAGGATAATCCAAAGAGATTTTATGTATATTAACGGAAATAGGGAATCTCTAGAGAGACTAGGGCCCCTCAGAAACCAAAGTGCTCATCTCCGTGTGGAGCCACAGAGGATGGGCAAGGTCCTCAATGAGTGTTTCTACAGTGGAGATTAGGGATCTTGGGACTGTTAATAGAGATGTCTTGAGTACAGTCCGTATTACGGTTGTGGAGGTTCTTGGCATCTTAAGGGGTATGAAGGTAGATAAATCTCCCCGGTCTGATCAGATATTTCCAAGGACACTGCGGATAGCTAGAGATGAAATTGGGCACACTGGCTGAGATACATAAATCATCATTAGACACTGGCAAGGTGCCAAAGATTATTGGGTGGTGAAAGTTGTACCCTTATTTTTGAAGGCCTGCAAGGAAAGTCCTGGGATATTTAGACCAGTAAGCCTAACATCTGTGGTAGGCAAGTTACTAGGGAGGATTCTGATGGACAATATATATATATGAATTTTGACAGACAGGTGCTGATTTGGGACAGTTAGCATGGTTTTGTATGTGGGAGATCGTATCTTACAAATCTAACTGAGTTTTTTGAAGAAATAGGCAAAAAGGTTGATGAGGGCAAAGCAATAGAATTTGTCTACATGGACTTCAGGAAGGCATTTGATACAGTTCCACATGCTATGCTGCTCTGGAAGATTAGATCACATGGAATCCAGGGAGAGCTAGCGACTATAGAGAATTGGCTTTATTGAAGGAAGCAGAGGGTGATGGTAGAATGTTTCTCGGACTAGAAGCCTGTGACTATTGGTGTGCCTCAGGGATTGGTGCTAGGCCCATTGCTGTCTGTGTTTTATATTAATGATTTGAATGAGAATGTAGAATGCATGATTAGTAAGTTTACAGATGACACTAAAGTCAATGGTATCATAAATAGTGAAGATTGTTATCCACAATTACAGCAGGATCTTGATCAGTCAGGCAAATCGGCTAAGGAATGGTTAATAGTTTAATGCAGATAAGTGCGAGGTGTTGCATTTTGGTAAATATAACCAGGGCAAGACGTACACAGTGAACGGCAGGGCCCCAGGGAGTGCTGTAGTGCAAAGGGATCTAGGAGTGCAAATCCATAGTTCCTTGAAAGTGGTGTTACAGGTAGATAGGGTGGTCAAGAAGGCATTCAGTACATTGGCCTTCATCAATAAGGATATAGAAGTTGGATGTTATGTTACAGTTGTACAAGATGTTGGTGAGGCCGCATTTGGAGTTTTGTGTTCAGTTTTAGTCACCCTGCAATAGGAAGGATGGTGTTAAGATGGAAATAGTGCAGAGATGATTTACGAAAATGTTGCCAGGACAAGAGCCTGAGCTATAGGGCGAGGTTGGGCAGTCTAGGACTTTATTCCTTGTAGCGCAGAAGGATGAGGGGTGATTTTATAGATGGTTATAAGATCATGAGGGAAATAGATTGATTGAATGCACAGAATCTATTACCAGAGTAGGGGAATTAAGAACCTGAGGACATAGGTTTAAGATGAGAGGGGGAAGATTTAATAGGAAATGAGGGGCAACTTTTTCACACAGAGGATGCTGGGTATATGGAATGAATTGCAAGAGGAGGTAGTTGAGGCAGGTACAATAACAATGTTTAAAAGACACTTGGACAACTGGATAGGAAAGGTTTAGAGGGATAGGGACCAAACACTTGCAGCTTGGATTAGTTTAGATGTGGCATATTGATTAGTGTAGGCAAGTTGGGCTGCAGGGACTGTTTCCGTGCTATGCAACTTTGTGACTGCATTAACTTTGCCTACCCAACTAACAAATTATTTTTTCTCTACATGTTTATCCTCCGATTAAGCTAAATATTGGCACTGTTTAATTTTCAGCCTTTCCCTTTACTAATACATTAAAAATAAATTATAACTTTTGCCATACTTCAAAAAATGAAATATCATGGCCTGATTTTAATCACACTACTGAATTTCAGAATGTGTGCAACTGTGAGAAAATTTAATGTGTGATTATTCAATACAAATTCAGATCATCCAGATTGTTCAAGATCACATGGGAAACCTAGATGATGAGAACAATCATCATAGACGAGAACAATGATGCCATTATTAAGAAAGCACATCAGCGCCTCTACTTCCTGAGAAGATTACGGAGAGTCGGTTTGTCAAGGAGGACTCTCTCTAACTTCTACAGGTGCACAGTAGAGAGCATGCTGACCGGTTGCATCGTGGCTTGGTTCGGCAACTTGAGTGCCCTGGAGAGGAAAAGACTACAAAAAGTAGTAAACACTGCCCAGTCCATCATCGGCTCTGACCTCCCTTCCATCGAGGGGATCTACCACAGTCGCTGCCTCAAAAAGGCTGGCAGTATCATCAAGGACCCACACCATCCTGGCCACACACTCATCTCCCTACTACCTTCAGGTAGAAGGTACAGGAGCCTGAAGACTGCAACGACCAGGTTCAGGAACAGCTACTTCCCCACAGCCATCAGGCTATTAAACCTGGCTCGGACATAACACTGAATTTTACTAGCCAATACTGTTATTTGCACTTTATCAGTATATTTACCATTGTATATATATTTATAGAATGCCTTGTAGTAAATGCCTACTATGTTCTGTTGTGCTCAAGCAAAGCAAGAATTTCATTGTCCTACCAGGGACACATGACAATAAACTCACTTGACTTGACTTGACTTGATATTTGTTAAATGCAACTCTTACTGAAACTACCAGAAAGGCATTTAACTTTCAGGGTTTCTCATTCAATCAATGTTTTTCAAGGGACTGTTTCAGGAAGCAAATTGGAGAAACTGTTCAAAGAGGCAGAAGGTAGAAATGGCAATTAGCCATTCAAAGGCTGCAGCTTGTTTTTAAAATGTATCTCAATGTGTTGCTGGAGGCTATATGGACCCAGAGGAAGCTCTTGTCTAATCACCACCCATATTCTTTAGCACAAGACTAGCAGTGAACTATGGCTAGGTCATTGTGGAGATGATCCTGAGTTGAAGGCAAAAAAAAAAAAAAATCAATGCTCTGTTCAAAACACTTCCATGACTTACCCACTGTCTGACACATTCACTTGAGTGCCTGTGCCAAACACTCCTTTACACAGATTCAAGTGGAGCATTCTTTGCCAGCTCCCTCATGGGCTCCAAAATCTAAAACTGCAGCCAAAGGCTTTGCAGCAATCAGAGCAGAGACATGAACAGCCGGTCTCGACCCCTGCTCAAGCTTCAACGGTTATACCAATTAGGAACTCCAGAACTAGTGTGAGTGGAGATGTATATGAAGTTGCAAACTTCGACATTGCTCTGCTCTTATGTTCTTGCTTTTAATTTGCAATAGAAAAATATTTTAATTTGGAAGCACTTTTGTTGTCTGTAGCAGGTCGGCAGGTGTTCTTTCATTTAACAGTGTACAGGAAGAGATGAATTAGCTGTCAGCTGTGACGGATGTGAAATGGTAATGGCCTGGTGGCCTGATTTGTGCTGGAGGTTCTGGATGGTGGGATGAGGGAGGGTGGGGTCACGAGATAAGCTGTTACGATTGTGAGATAGATACTATCAGTGCACCTAAGTAAACCTCGCAAGTTTTTGTGAATCCAGGATGACATTGTGCCACACTGATTGTTCCTTGTCCGTATCACAAACTTTCTCTGTCTTCTTTCTCTTCCTCCTTCTCCAAAGCGAACCTGCAGATATTTTCTAGAGGTTCTGCAATCTATTTTTGTGCTGGCAGACTGACAGAAGGATTGAAGAATTTTAGGAACATTCCACTGGATTTCAATTGGTGGTGAAATTGCATTTATTGATAATGCAGAACAGTACAGCGCAGGAACAGGCCATTTGGCCCACAATGCCTGCGCTGAAAATAATGCCAACTCCTATCGGTCTGCACATAATCCATACCCCTTCATTCCCTCCATATCCATGTGCCTATCAAAAAATCTTGAATGCCACTATTGTTTCTGCCTCTACCACCACCCCCTGCAGCATGTTCTAGGCACTCACCAACCTCTGTGTTAAAAAAAACGTGCCCCTTATATCCTATTTAAACTTTGTTCCTCTCACCTTAAAGTTATGCCCTCTAGTATTTGATATTTATGTATGTTGTAGTAATGTCGACACTATCGTTGTTGTGCTCTTCAACATGGTTCCTTGCATTTCTGAGTAGTGTCATCAGCCCTGTCTAATTCATTGCTCATAGCCTCTAATCAGCTGTCATCTATCTGTTTTCAGACGAGCAGACAAAAGGAAAGATGAATTTCAGCAGGATAACCATGTAATAGTAACCACATATTCAGCTGTATCAACGTCATGTTTGAGACTTCAATGGTTCAATGGTGCTTTATTTGTCACCTCTGCAATTGTACAATGAGATTATTTTTGCATATATAACACATGCTGGTTCCACCATCTGTGGCGCCTCCTCTACATTGATGCAACAGAAGCCTTTACAATAGATGAACACTCCTAGATGATTCACAGAACCTGACTGCCACACTGAGCAATGGGATACACTGGTGGGAAGCTAGCCAGAGTGCAAACCTGAATGCTCACTCAGTCCAGTGAGCCCCATGCCAAATTGGTGACCCTAAGGAACTTATGATCATTCACCTTCCTTACACATAATTATGTGTCAATGGAAAAGCTCTGTCCCTGGCAGTGTCAATAATCCAGAAGAAAATAAAAGTTGGACAGCTTTGACTGCCACAAGTCAGTGTAGTCACAGGTCCAGAAGTAAGCAAGACTTTGTTCCAGCTGAATGTGTTACCCTGACATCCGTTGTCCTGCCTAAAGAAGTCTCAGTGACATGTTTACTAATCGGGCAGACCACAGTGTGGAGAAATCCATGAGTTGGTAAAGAAAGCAGTTGAAGATACTCAGGAGTTTTTTCCAGAAATCCTCAGACGTGCAATTGGAATATGGAGGCGTATGGAAATGGAATATGGAACAAATCCTCGAGATTAATGGATGACTCCACCAACACAGTGCTCTTGCTTTGGTTCACAGGTGAGTTTCAGGAAGCCTGTGAAACCAGAACTCCGTGGACCAACTTTGAAGAAGTAGACTCTCACAATGAAAGTGATCCCTCCTTCACCAAAGATTGATAGAAATTTGTCAGCGTAGATGTCAGCCCAAGGATAGACACAAAAAGCTAGAGTAACTCAGTGGGACAGCTCCATTGAGATGTCAGCCCATGGAGCTCAGCACTGCTAACCAGCACAAAATGCTGGAGTACATGCCATTAATACCTAAAACCTATCCCTTGCTGTAGCTCTCAATGGTGCTCCTACTTCACCCAGCCAATTGCAAACTCTTCACCACCTCCATATTCCAACTCCATGTTCAAGAAGGAACTGCAGATGCTGGAAAATCAAAGGTAGAAAAAAGTGCTGGAGAAACTCAGCAGGTGAGGCAGCATCTATGGAGCGAAGGAAATAGGCAACGTTTCGGGCCGAAACCCTTCTTCAGACTTCAGGCCGAAACCCTTCCAACTCCATGTTTGGTCCATCTTAAGGGGCTGACATCAAATGCCACCTCCGATGATTCAAGTCATCTCTGGAGATGTGTAGGAAGGAACTGCAGATGCTGTTTTAAACCGAAGATAGACACAAAATGCTGGAGTAACTCAGCAGGACAGGCAGCATCTCTGGAGAAAAGGAATGGGTGACATTTTGGGTGGAGACCCTCACAGCTCTGAAGAGGGTATTGACCCAAATTGTCACCCATTTCCTTCTTTCCAGAGATGCTGCCTGTCCCGCTGAATTACTCCAGAATTTTGTATCTATTATCTCTGGAGATTCACCTTCTCTTTTTCTGGACTTAGCTGACTCTTCACCTCATCTACAACTCCCACATGGCCCTCAGCCAAATACCATATCCCTTCACTCATTGCCCAATGACAAATGAAGGTAAGGGTTACAAATGTGTTTAGATCTGTGTGCAATTGCACTGACCTTTTCCCAGCATAAAAGGTTTTCTAGACCCTGATCTCTCATGGCATGGTGGCGCAGTGGTAGAGTTGCTGTCTTACAGAGGCAGAGACCCGGGTTCGATCCTGACTACAGGTGCTGTTTGCACAGAGTTTCTACGTTCTCCCGTGACCCGCGTGGGTTTTCTCCGGGTACTCCGGTTTCCTCCGACATTCCAAAGATGTCCATATTTGTAGTCTAATTGGCTTGGTGTAAATGTAAATTGTCCCTACTGTGTGTAGGTGTAGTGTTAGTGTACGCGGATCGCTGGCCGGCGCGGACCCGGTGGGCCGAAGGGCCTGTTTCCGCACTGTATCTCTAATCTAAACTACTAAACACACATTAGGCTGAGTTTTCATGCATTGCATGCATCACCAGAGCCCAAAGGCTAATTAAGTTAATTCACATTGCCTTTGTGTTCTCCACAACAGCCCGGCAACTAAATCAACAGGAAAGTGTGATATTGCCTGAACATGCAGGTTGTTGTGATCTCAAGTAGCACATTATGCAGGTGGGTGTCTGATTTTCTGGCAGCAGTTATGATTCATTCATTGACATCAGGACAGAAGCTGACTTCTTGGTGACAACGTGAATTTCCTCTAAATTTCATGATTCCTGTCAGAAATCTGGACACTGATGCAGAGCACGCTTGCAATGAAAGCCATGCCGAAAATAGGAATTCACTAAGCTAGCTCCATGAATTTGTGTATGTGATGGCATTTTAATATGTTATTACATTTCTAGCGATTTAGCACTGTATTTTACAATTTAGGATGAACGTTTCAGTGAAAGAGTTTAGTGGCTAATGGTGTAGTGAGTATATAAATAGCTTATTATTTGCAATGTGAAAATATAAAATACGTCAATAGCAATTAATATTAACCTTAATCCCACTTACTGGCATTATGCTGGTAACAACAGGGAAGGTAGTAAACTTAATGTCATCGATAAAGTGCAATTTTATTTAGTTCTGATTTCTGATTAAAAAAACAGTGGGTGGAAAATTCCTTGGAGCTGTTCCCATTCTCTTGGCATTGATTTCTTGAAAGTGATGTGGAAACCCCACAGCTCTCATGTTACCTGACAGAAAACACTGCAGCCATTTCAGTCACCAGAATCAAAAATAAGCAAATGCATTACAAATTAGCTAGTATTTCTGGTGTAGTCAAATTATTGCTTCCACTGACAGTAAAAACAAACTGTTTGCAATGTACTGGACGGAGCTTTATTACTCTGATTACTTAATATTCACAATATTATCCATTGTCATTTTTGTTGCGTTCGATAGATGTAAAAATACAACAGGGCTTTTAAGCTCAGTGTTTTGATTCATTTGATGCTTATTGTTAGATTTGCAATATTTTACAGTGAGGCAGGTGTGTTGTTAGGAAATATCTGCACATATACAGGTCACATTATATTTCAATGTTAAATTAGGGTACTGCCTTTGCAAGAATGAATAAAAGAAATAGGAAACGTTTTTAAAAAAATGATATGCTGAGATCAGATTGAAACGGCTTTTCTCAGACTGGTTTGGGGGCAGTTATAATGTTATAATAAGAAAAGCTATATCTTTTTTCTAGTTTGGGGTTTAGGTTTAGGTTTATTATTGTCACAAGTACTAAGGTACAGTAAAAAGCTATGTTTTGCATGCTATCCAAACAGATCAGTTATACCGTACATAAATACAATCAAGTCAAATTCAAGTATAACAGATGGAGCAATGAATAAAATACAGAGTACAGAATAGAGTTCTCAGTATTGTAACGCATTCTACACCTGGGGCGCCGTCGAGTATGGCTGCCCTGCCAGCAGCTGTTAGTTTTTTCACCCTTTTTTTTATTTTTAGTTAGTTAAAAGTGTTTGTTTTTGGAGGTCTTTAGTCTTTTTATGTGGGGGGTTGGGGGGGGGAAAGGGGGAAACTATTTTCGCAGTCCCTACCTGGTCGGAGATGCGGCTTTTCTCCGAGCCGTAGCTTCGCCCCTTCCTAGCGGCCTACGGGCAGACTGGAGCGGCGTTTTCCTGCCGGGACCGGCCAGGATTTCAGCTTTGGCGGCGGCACAGCGCTGAAGTACCATCGCGGAGCGGGCGATGCCTAACCCGGGTCGCCGTGCAGCAAGCTCCGGAGAGCTGTGACCGCCGGCACCAACATCGCGGAGCTGCGGTCAGCGGTCTGCGGTCAGCGGTCTGCGGTCAGTGGAGCTTCCAGCCGCGGGCGGCGCTGAGCTTCAAACACCGTGAAGCCTGGGATCTCACGACGAGGTCGCCAGAGTCGGAGCATCGACCAGCGCGGCTCGTGGACTTCGGGAGCCGTGGTCTACTGGGAGGAAGCGGCCGCTCCAGACACTCCGGGCCGCTGAGAGTGTTCACCCGACGCCAGAATTCCATCATCCGGCGAGAGGGCCTGAGGCATCGTGCTGCCGTGGCGGCGACTGCAGAGGCCTCAATAGGCCCCGACTATGGGTGAACTGGGGATGGGACTGGACTTTGCTGCCTTCCCCCACAGTGGGGACCATTGTGGGGGGATGTTTTTATGTTGTTAAATTCTTGGATGTAATCTTTATTTGTGTGCTGCATTGGCAAGTCAAATTTCACTGCACCAATTGGTGTATGTGACAATAAATGTTTATCTATCTATCTATCTATCATTGTAGATAGACAAAGTTCAATGTCCTCAATGGGGTAGCAGTGAAACAGTACCGTAGTTTACCTTAGTGGCTTGGACACAGTGGATGTGGATGTGGAGAGGATGTTTCCATTAGTGGGAGTAACTAGAACTAGAGGTCATTGCCTCAGAATTAAAGGACGTTCTTTTAAGAAGGAGATAAGGAGAAATTTATTGTATTATTTAAATTATTTTATTATTGCATTCAAATGGTCTAGCTGCCGTGGTAGCAGTAGAACTTGTGCCTCTGGATCAATAATCCAGAATTCTAGCTTCTAGTCCAGTAAATGCACTGCTTCACCCTATTTTCCATATGTGTGTTTCCTTAGTGCACCAAGAATACTATTGGAAAATGATCAGACGGTACGAATTATCTTGATCGTACTCATGTATAATATGATTTGACAGGATAGCCTGTAAACAAAGTTTTTCTTTGTATGTCGGTGCACGTGACACTAATAATAAACCAAACCAAACCAATATAATACTCCTCCATAAGGACCAAAGTTTCAGCTCGGAATATGATTCTATAAATTTAAATTTTCATTTTGAAATCTTGATTTGAATCCAGAAGCAGCAATGGGATAGAATTATTTTGTATTTTTATTTCAAACTGTGGAAGGAAGATGCAACCTCTGCTTGGGAACTAAGGCAAAGAGATCAGGCATGTCTGAAATGAAGTAAGAAAGCCCTCAGTGTTGCTACTTACTAAGTTATTGTTTGAAAAAGCTAAGCAAGTGTGGTGGTGGTGTTTGGTTGGTTGAAAAAGCAATGCAAATGTGGTGGTGGTGGTTGGTTGGTT
The DNA here is from genome assembly GCA_038087875.1 of Malacoraja senta. Classification (NCBI taxonomy): domain Eukaryota; kingdom Metazoa; phylum Chordata; class Chondrichthyes; order Rajiformes; family Rajidae; genus Malacoraja; species Malacoraja senta. Next base: position 55,731 of record JAXLNO010005372.1, read on the forward strand.
TGAAAAAGCAAAGCAAATGTGGTGGTGGTTGCGGTTGGTTGGTTTGAAAACATTTTTACACACATGTTTACATATTCTTTTTTTTTTTGAAAATATTTTTTATTGGAGAAAAGTACACAACCTATTAACATCATTACAGTCTTACATTTTTAAATTGATAATATTATCAATTATTATTACATTGTCTCCAATACCTTTTGCCTTTTTTTTTTTTAAACTAGATAGAACTAAAAAGATAGATGAAGTAAAGAAAGAAAAGAGTGAGAAGAAAAAGTGAAAAAAAAAAAAAAAAAAAGATGGTTAAAGAAGAATGGAAAAATTTATTAAAATAAAAAACTTCATTCGAGATATATTCGTACATTTCAGATTATAGCATTTCATCCATTCTTTAGCCCGAGTATTAGTCAGGTTCCTGTGCTGAACCATTCTGACCCTTTAAATAATCAATAAAGGGAGACCATGTTCCAACGAATAATTCCTGTTTGTCCAACAGGGAAAATCTGATTCTTTCCACGTTTAAGGTCTCCGTCATTTCTATAATCCACATTTTAATTGTGGGGGACGTAGGGCCTTTCCAAAATTTTAGAATTAATTTTTTACCTGTTATTATACTATAATCAATAAAGTTTCTTTGTGTTGTTGTAAATGTTTGATTTAATTCTAATGCTCCGAGTATTATTAATTTTGGATCCGGGTCCAATTGTGTGCTGGTCACTTTAGATATTATACTAAAAATATTTACCCAGAATTTTTTAATTTTTATACAGTTTGCAAACATATGAGATAAGGTAGCTTCTAAATGTTGACATTTATCACATATAGGTGAGATATGTTGAAAGATTTTATGTAATTTTGTTTTTGAATAATGTAACCTATGTATTACTTTAAATTGTATTAAAGAATGTCTGGCATTTAATGAACATTGATGTATGTGTTGTAAACTTTCTTCCCAAGTATCTTTCGTTATTATTTGATTTAATTCTTTTTCCCATGTTTGTCTGTGTAAGTCCGTCGATGGAATGTCTGTCTAATAAGATATTATATATATAAGATATTAATTTTTCTGTATTAGGATGTTTATTCCAACATTCGTCAAGAATTTCTGAATTTCTAATTCGAAAATTTTGAGTATTCGATTTTACATAATCTCTGAGTTGAAGATATCTGAAATAATCATTTCCTCGGAGTCCATAAGTCTGTTGCAACTCCTGAAATGTCAGAAAAGTGCCTTCCTTATAAAGTTGTCCCATATTTTTAATTCCATAATTCTTCCATTGTGTAAAACCCCTGTCCAACCATGAGGGCTTAAACAAAGGGTTATTCACAATTGGGTGAAAAAGTGATAAATTATCTAATTTTAATGTCTTTTTTAATTGTTTCCAAATTCGTATGGCACAAAATATTATAGGGTTTTCCCTATAAATGTTTTTGTTTAATTTAGATGTAGCAAATAATATCGAACCGATATCAAAAGACAAACAATCTTCCTTTTCCATTTTTAACCAATCTGGTTGTTGATCTATTTCTTCCAACCAGAAATTCATATTTTTAATATTAACTGCCCAAAAATAAAACAGAAAGTTGGGTAAAACCAAGCCTCCATTTATTTTTGATTTACACAAATGTCTTTTGTTTATCCTATGATTCTTATAATCCCAGATAAAATCATTAACAATGGAGTCCAATTTTTTTTTAAAGTTTTTTGACAAATATATCGGAATTGTCTGGAAAAGGTATAATATTTGCGGTAAAAAAAAATCATTTTTATGGCATTAATTTTGCCAACCATTGAGATAGGAAGTGTTTTCCAGTATTGAATATTCTTATGTAGTTTATTCAGTAATGGGGGAAAATTTGCTTTAAATAATGATGTATATATCTTAGTTACATAAATACCTAGATATTTAAATTTTTCATTTACTATTTTAAATGGAAATTGTTGTATTATCTGTTTGTTATGTTCCCTTATTGGCATAATTTCACTTTTATTCCAATTTATTCTGTATCCTGAGAGTGAACCAAATTGGGTTATTAGCCCTAATAAGTTTGGAATACTAATTTCTGGTTTTGTAATGTAAATTAGTACATCATCTGCGTATAGAGAAATTTTATTCACTGTGTCCTTTGTGATATACCCATATATTTCCGGATGACCCCTAACTCTTTCTGCGAGTGGCTCAATAGCAAGCGCAAATAATAATGGAGATAACGGGCATCCTTGTCTACAACCTCTAGATAGGTTGAATTTAGATGACAACCTTTGGTTTGTTAATATTCTAGCCGTAGGATTTGTATATAACAGTTTTATCCATGTGCAGAATTTCTCCCCTAGCTGCATATTTTCCATCACCGAAAATAAATAAGACCATTCAACCTGATCAAATGCTTTTTCAGCGTCAAGTGAGATTATTGCTAGATCTTCATTAATAATTTTCTTAGAATAAATAATATTAAATAATCTTCTTAGATTATAATATGAGTACCGTTTCTGAATAAAGCCTGTTTGGTCAGGGTGTATTAATTTATTCATCACTGTACTTAATCTATGCGCTAGTATTTTAGTTAATATTTTCTGATCTGTATTTAAAAGTGCAATTGCTCTATATGATCCCAGATCTTCTGGATCTTTATCAGCTTTAGGAATAAGTGTTATTATAGATTCATTTAAAGTATCTGGAAATTTCTGTTGAGTATAGATATGCTCATACAGCCTTTGTAAACGTGGGCAGAGCAAGTCATAATTTTTTTTATAAAATTCAGAGCCTAAACCATCTGGTCCTACTGCTTTACCATTTTTTAAAGAGCCAATAGACTCCTCAATATCCTTTATCGTAATCTCCCTTTCTAATAATTATCTATCATTTGAATCTAAACCTTTTAAATTACATTTTAGTAAAAAATCTGCTATTCCTTCTGATTGTGCTACAGTTTTAGTTGAATAAAGGTTATGATAGTATTGGAGAAATCTTTCATTTATGTCCTTGGGCATTTTTAATAATTCTCCTGTCTCCGTTCTAATTTTACGAATTATTTTTTCCCCTTCCATTTTTCGTAACTGACGTGCTAATAGTTTTTGTGGTTTGTCTCCAAATTCAAAATGTAATTGTTTGGTTTTTTGATAAAGTTTTATTACTTGTTCTGAATACATTTTATTTAATTTATATTTCAATACAGCAATTTTATTATGTTTTGAAATAGATGGCATTCTCGCATTTTCTATATCTAGTTGCTTGATTTCGCTTTCCAATGTTTCTTGTTTAATCCTGTTCTCTTTATTATAAAATACTTGAGCAGAAATTAATGCACCTCGAACAAACGCTTTAAACGTTTCCCACATAAGAGAAGTAGGTGTGTCAGGGTTATCATTTATCTCAAAAAATATTTGAATCTGTTTAATAATATATTCCTGGCATGATCTTTCGTTCAAAATTTGTGGGTTAAATCTCCAGTATGTTTGTTTCTCGGACATTCCATTTAATTTAATCATGAATGTTACAGGTGCGTGATCTGAGATTATAATATTATGGTATTTTGAGTTATAAGTAAATGGGATAAACGTGGAGTCAACTAAAAAATAATCTATTCTTGAGTATGTTTTGTGTACTGGTGAGTAAAATGAATATTCCCATCCAGTTGGATTTTCTATTCTCCAGACATCCTTAATATTAGTGGTATTAATAAATGAATTTAGAAATACACTTGATTGAGATTTTACTTTTTTTTGCCTTGATGATCTATCTAAGTATGAATCTAATGTACAATTGAAGTCTCCTCCAATTATTAATTTATATTGTGTAAATTCAGGAATTTTATTAAATGTTTTATTAAAAAACATAGGGTTATCAAAATTAGGCCCATATACATTAAGAAGAATCACTTTTTCTCCATTTAACTCTCCAACTAATATAATATATCTACCATCAATATCCGCTATTGTTGATGAATTCGTAAAAGGTATTCCTTTACGAATTAATATTGCAACTCCTTGTTTACATATTCTGATTGACATTTTTCCCCTTGAGGCAGAACACCTTCACTGAACATTTTATGCTTTATTTCTCGACTTATCTATACTATTACTAAAACTTTCATCTTGTCCACTTCCGGTTTGCGCAATTTCTAAATTTGCACAAACATGGTACTCTATATCGCTAGGATTTTTTCGCCACCTTACTCGCTGTTCTCCTCTGCTCCAAGCGTACCAAGTTCTGTTCTGATCGGTGGAATATTACAAAAGTTATGAAGGTTTAAAAAATCATGAGATCAGCAGATTGGTCTTCTCGCCTGTCACTCACCATGAAGGTAACGTCCCTTCCAGCACCCGCTGTTAATCATCGGGCGGGGCCAGGAGAATAAATCCCGGAGGCGGGGCTGAGTCCGCAAGCCATGCTGATTGAGTCCCGAACCGTGCTGATTGAGTTCGCGAGCTGTGCGGAGGAGAACTACCAGCGAAGCGGCCAGTGCCCACTGTGAGTCCCCATCACACCCCCAACCCCTTCCCCTCTGGTCCCCCTCACTGGCTCGTGCCCCCTTCCCCGTAATACCGCACACTCCCCCATGCCTCATCCCATGTCTTTTCTCCGAGCTTTCTTCCCCCCTGACCCCACACCCCTCCCCCCACACCACAACCACCACCCCACACACCCCTCCCACCCACAAACCCCTCACAACCCTCCCCCTGCCCACACACACCCTGAGCTCTTTCTCCCCCCCTGCGTCTTTACTGCAGCTGCGGGAGGCTCTGGATGGGCCGACCTGTCCCGACCTGACCCAGCCCAGCCAGCACGGAGTGAGAAATGGCGCCGATGTTGCCAAACGGAAAGCAGAGAATCCCGGCAGAGGGGAACAACCAGCTAAGCGGCCAGCGAAGCGACCAGCGAAGCAACCAGCACCTGCTGCGAGTCCCGATTGCATCCCCAACCCCTTCCCCTCTGGGCACCCTGGCTGGCTCCTGCCCCCATCCCCCATAATACAGCACTCTCCCCCATGGCTCTTCCCCCTTCTTTTCTCCGAGCTCTCTCCTCCCTGCCCCCCTGCCCCCCCTGCCCCCCATACCACTCCCCCTGCCCCCACACCCTCCCCCCACCCCAACCCCCCCACACAACTCTCCCTCCCACACACCCCTCCCTTCCACACACCACTCACAACCCTCCCCCTACCCACACAAACCCGTCTCCCACACACACACACCCCTATCCCCCAAAACCCACACAGCCCTCCTCCTGCCCACACAAACTCCCTACACACCCCTCGGCCCCCACAACCCCTCTGCCCATACATACCCCCTCCCCCACACCCCTCCCTCCCACAGACCTCTCCCCCCACAACCCCTCCCCCTACAACTCCTCCCTGCCCACACCCCCAACAACCCCACCACAACCCCCCTCCCCCCTCTCCCCCACAACCCCACCCTCTCCCCACAACCCCCCTCCCCCCCACAACTCCCCCTCCACCACACAACCCCCCACCCCCCCCACAACCCCACACCCCCTCCCCCACAAACCCTCTCCCCACAACCCCCTCCCCCACACAACCCCCCCTCCCCCCCACACAACACCCCCTCCCCCCACACACCCCTCCCCACCCACAAACCACTCCTCCACAACACCCCCTCCCCACAAACCCACACCCATAAACCTCCCCACAACCCTCCCCCTGCCCACACATACCCCCGCCCACACACACACCCCTCCCTTCCACACCCCCCCACCCACACACATCCCTCCCCCAAACCACCCCCTCCCACATCCTCCTTCCCCCCAAAACTCCACCCTCTCAACACCCCCCTCCCCCCACTCCACATACCTCTCCCCCCCCTTGCAAACCCCTCCAGCCCATATACACTATTCATCTCCCACCCCCGCCCCCCAACCACACACCCCCTGTGGTGACTGGGACCCATCGGGTCCCACTTAGTCTAGTTACTGATTTAAAGTAAGTTAGATGTTTAAAAAAATCAAAAGACTGAATTTAAAATGACCAGCTTCAACTGATGACATCACAATGGCTCGGCTAGCAGTGATCAGCTTCACTGAAGATTTCATTCTATATTTCAAGTTATTCACGATTAAAGCTTTAAAAATGCCAACTTTCACAAGATTTTTACTGTTAAAATCATTCCTGCCAGCTTCCAACACACTTCGATCAAATGTTGAGACACAGGAACACTCTGAACTTTTCACATCACAGGAGGGGGAGGGCGAATTGCTATTGCAACACGCAGGGCAAGTGCAATTGGGGGCTACGGGTAGGGAACGGGTGCTTTGGGGGAGCAGACTACAACTTGGTCTTGGTCTGCACTTGGTCTAGTACTTATTAAAAGTCAGATCTTGTACGTGTGTATATGTGGTTGTCTTTAAATCTTCACAAAAATGCTACGCGATAACGATTACATTTTTTTTAACATATTCTAATTTACATTTTTCTCCTTGAGGCTGAGAACACCTTCACTGAACATTTTATGCTTTATATATCAACTTACTCTTGACTCATTACTGATTAAAAGTCTAAAAATGTCAAAAAACTTTGAAATTAAAACGGCCAGCTTCAACTGATGACATCACAATGGTTCGGCTAGCAGTGATCAGCCTCACTGAAGATTTAATCCTATATTTGACACGTTTTTCGTGAATAAAGCTTTAAAAAGGCCAACTTTCACAAGATTTTTTACATATTCTGATTCACATTTTCCCCCTCTAGGCAGAGAACACTTTCACTGAATATTTTATGCTTTATCTTTCGACTTATTGCTGATTAAAGTTTAAAATAATAAAAAGACTTTGAATTTAAAATGACCAGCTTCAACTGATGACATCACAATGGCTCGGCTAGCAGTTATCAGCTTCACTGAAGACCAGCTTCAACTGATGACATCACAATGGCTCAGCTAGCAGTGATCAGGAGGACCATGCCCCCAGTGGGGGCTACGGGTAGGGAACGGGTGCGTTGGGGGAGAAAACCCAACGGGTCTGCACTTGGTCTAGTTTAGATTAAAATTATTTCTCTCTTTCTTAGATCTGATGATCGTCTTCCACCTAAAATGTTAACTGTTTCTCTTTCCACAGATGCTGTGACTGATGGCTGAGTATTTCCAGCATTCGGGAACATAAACAAGTTAAATAGCCAGAATCTTTTTTCCAGGAATGAAATGTCAAATATTAGAAGATATAGGTTTGACGTGATAGGGAAAAGGTTTACAGGTGATTTGTGAAGCAAATTGTTTTTATACATGACTGGAATAGATGACTGGAAAGCACTACCACAGGACATGGAAGAATCAGGTTTGCTAATAATGCTTAAAGGGCAATTAGACAGGTACTGTACATGGACAGGTAAGGAATTGATGGATATGAACTCTGTGCAGGCAGAAGGTAGGAAATAATTTAGATTGACATCATGGTCAACAAAGACATAGTGGATGAAAGTCCCCCTTCCTAGGGCGGCATGGTGGCGCAGCGATAGAGTTGCTGCCTTACAGTGCTTACAGCACCCGAGACCCTGGTTCGATCCCAACCACAGTTGCTGTCTGTGCGGAGTTTGTACGTTCCCCCCGTGACTGCGTGGGTTTTCTCCGAGATCTTCGGTTTCCTCCCACACTCCAAAGACGTTACAGGTTTGACTTGGGTATAAGTGTAAATTGTCCCTAACATGTTACTTACTTACTTACTGCCTATTATGCCTCCTGGCATGTAGGGCAGCAACAAAGGTCATCACTCCTGTCTGTTGTGGGCTACTTCTGGACACTGCCCCAGGTCAGGTCCATTGTTTTCATTTCCTCATCTACAGTTCGACGCCAGGTGGTTTTGGGTCTCCCTCTTTTCCTTTTCCCTTCCGGTGTCCAGTGCAGGGCTATTCTTGGGATGCTGTCTGGTTCTCTTCACCATTGACATTCATCCTAGCATCTGTCGATAGCCCTGGAAGTCCACCACGCCCGGTGGTGTTGATTCCTTCAGTTGCTGTTTCCCTAACATATTTGTTTTACGAGACAATGTTGTTAGCCCTGTGCTCAACCTCCAACCTGGAGGAACTGTGGATTGTTCTTCGTTCTCGCCTCTACCTCTCGACCTGTCCAGCATGGGAGACCCTAACAGGAGACAAATCTCCCGCTGGCATAGCTCTAGGGGTCATTGAGATACACAAGCTCCCCGACCACGACAAGGTTGCAATCCGACATGTAGGGTAGTGTTAATGTGCAGGGATTGCAGGTCTGTGTGGACTCGGTGGGCCGAACGGCCTGTATCTCGAAACTGAACTAAATTAAATGATGCTGTTCCGTTCTACATTTGGGTTTACCGTGTTAACTTTAGGTTGGAATTTTTTGCCCACATGTTGCCAAAGCTTCTGCTTTATATGTAATTTTTGTAATTTAATTATACAGTATGAGATATTGAATATAGCAAGAAGCATCTTGATTCTGCAACATCACTGGGTCTAAATCCTGGAGATGCCTACCCCACAAGCACTATGGGCCATAAAATCATAGAAACGTAGAAAATAGGTGCAGGAGGAGGCCATTTGGCCCTTCAAGCTTGCACCACCATTCATTGTGATCATGGCTGATCAGCTATGAATGCAACAGTTCCAAAGGTGGCTCACTACCACGTTTCCCACAGACATTACAGATTCACAATTTGCAATGACCTTGCTAATCACGTGTACTTGCCACAAAATGAATAAATAAAATCAAATATGATAGACATAGATAGGTTAGACAGCTGGAACATTCCGGCGGAAATGTCAAAGCGTAGAGGGCGTAGCTTTAGGTTTAAAGGCGATGTGCGATGCAAATTCTTTTCACACAGCCTGGAACCTGGAGGTAAACAGGTTAGTGGCATTTAAGGGGGTTTTCCACAGGCACATGGATTTACAGGGAATGGAGGGGTATGGTTCATGCCCTGGCAGTGGACATTAGTTTAATTTGGCATCTTGTTCAGCGCTGCCATTGTGGGCCGAAGGGCCTGTTCCTGTGCTCTTCTGTTCGACTTAAATATCTGATAGTTTGTATGATTTTGGAATCCATAAATGAATCAAAGACCATTGAATTTGGATTACATTTGTGGGGCAGCATTTTTGATCTGTTCTGTTCATATGGCTGCTGATCTCTTTTTCCTATTTTGGATATCCCGGGAATCCTAAAATTCCTGATAATGGGCATTGGAAAGTGGGATTGTGATCCCCACAAATATGAGCAATTGAGTATAACTTTTAAATCAATTGCATGAACCATTTACAAAAAAATGACTAATTGACAATTGCAAAGAGATGAAATAAAAAGGTACTGCAAACGCTGCAAGTCTGAAATAAAACAGACATTGGGCAGAATACCTGAAGGTCAGGCAATAGCTTTGGAAAAGAGAACAATTTAACTTTTCTCAATGATGATCAGTCACCAGAACTTACACGAAAGTATCAATAAATCTTTTACCATATGGTTCAGAGCCCGAATAGGATTTTCCAACACGGCAATATTCATTCAATTTTTGATTGACTAAAAGCATTGAGACCTCCAAGGTAAGTTCCTAAAACAGCAGAAAATGTCAGACATACTCAGCAGTCTAGCTGCATCCGTGGGAAGCAAAATGGAGTTAACATATAAGGTTGAACATTAATTCTGTTTCTGTTCTTACATACATGGTCTAACCTACTGATAATTTCCAGCATTTTCTGTTTTTGTTTTAGATTTCCATTAAAAAAAAAACATATTTATTCATTTTCTAGATGATTCATGACAGTTCTCTGTATCCCTCTGGCTTGCCCCGTTAGTAAAGTGAGGTATAGCAGGAAGTTGATTTCTCTTTTCTGAAGTTGGAAATTAATTCCTTGTTGCTAAGCAAAATTAAATCATATCAACCTGGTGGCATTTCCTTTAGTTATTACCACTGAAGAACAAACTTTACCATCGCGTTCAGTTGATCCAACATTAATGAATCCAATTCAGTCCACGCACAAAAACAAGAGCATGAATAGAAAAGGCAAACAGTGACCCTGCAAGGAACTGCATCAGGCTTGGGTTTTCAATGGCAGCAGAGCTAATTGGAGTTAAACAAGGAATCATGAAGAAAGAGGTCTGTAATAATGGTAAATTAACATTGTGTAATTCTGATTCACACACACCTTTGTGTGATGCATTTTGAATTCAGGCTTCTTTGAATCTTAAATGAAAAACAATGCTTGGGTTTAAGACATTTTCTTCATTTGGTGCAGTTCCAGCAAAATAAATTGCACAAGCTGCTTCTCTAGGTAGGCACCTGGAATATGGGTACAACATTGCTGATTGCATAAAAAAATATTAATACCTATCTGGACAATGATCATGAGAATGAATCTATTGTTAACTAAATCTCCCAATTTTTGTTCATGCTTTTTTTTCTATTTGCTGATTATGGTGGGTGAAATATAACCAGAACGATCCTGTTGTACCCAATGCATTAATTTTTCTACAAGTCTAAGAACATGAGAGATAATTAAAAAAACATGGATTTAAATTCACTTTCAAATTTAAAAACTAGATGTAATGAACTGATATTACTTTTGATTAACTAATGGCAGAGTTGACTGAAAGTTGAACGATTTTTGTTTGTGTTACCTTTTACTGTTTCTTGCTCCACTCCAGTCTTCCATTTATTTACGTATTGTATCTTTCCGGATTTTTTTGCAGTTTTATTCTTCTGGGTTTTTCTTTCTCTGTCTATTCTGTTCTCTTTATTTTATATTCATTATTTTCTCTTTCTCTTCAATTCAGGAGCAGTTTGACAATGAGGTGGGATGCGGGAGATGGGAAAGATTCAATGCTGCATTTCATGGGAAGAGACAGCTCACGGGTCAGGATAGGGATACAGACAATGCTATCGTTTTTCATGATAATGAATTAAGATGCCATCAACTGTGACATTTTGATGAGGTGAAGGAAGTGTTTCCAGCCCTCCCAATTCAATTTATTGTCCTTATATCCCAAGGTGACAATTTATAATGGTGCCCCAAGAATCTCATCAATCGCTTTGGAAACAGTCTAAGCAAGCACTCAAAGAGATGGGGTTGGATGTGAACAGCTAATCTGTTTGATTCACAGTAAGGCGGATGTGCAGAACAGTCATTATGGCGTAATATAATTAATTCAGTCCAAATTTTTTAAAAATAATATATAAAAAGAATAGAGGGTAAACAAAAATGCTGGAGAAACTCAGCGGGTGAGGCAGCATCTATGGAGCAAAGGAATAGGCGACGTTTTGGGTCAAGATCCTTCTTCAGAGCGCAAGTGGATCTAGGACTTTACTGAAACAGTATGAAATTGACTGAGCTCCCATATTTCCTCAGTGGGTCCTGATTGACCCACGGTTTAGTTTCTTTAGAGATACAGCATGGAAACAGGCCTTCTGGCCCACGCATATGTGATCCCTGCATACAAACACTATCCTACACCCACATGGGAAATTTACAATTTTAACTAACCAATTAGCCTACAAACCTGTACATCTTTGGAGTGTGGTAGGAAACTAGAGCTCCCAGAGAAAACCCATACAAACCCCATACAGTACAGCACCCATAGTCAGGATCAAAGATTCAAAGGTTCAGATTCAAAGGTCAGTTTATTATCACGTGTACCAATTAAGGTACAGTGAAACTTGAATTATCATACAGCCATACTAAAAAAAGCAACAAGAGATACAACTACATAAAAGTTAACATAAACATCCACCACAGCGGATTCCCCACATTCCTCACTGTGATGGAAGGCAATAAAGTCTAATCTTCTTCCTCTTTATTCTCCTGTGGTCGGGTTAGGTGAGCCATCTGCAGTCGAGGCGATTGAAACTCACGCAGCCAGCGGTCGAAGCCCCCATGTCGGGGCGATCGAAGCTCTCGTGTCGGGGTGATCGAGCTCCCGCGTCAGGGCATTTGAAGCTCTTACGGCTTAGAGCTCCCGAAGTCGGTCCCTAACCAGGGACTGCGAGCTCCACGATGTTAAAGTTCGCAGGCTCCCGCGGTTGGAGCTCCGACGTCGATCCCCGACAAGGATCGCCAGCTCCCCGATGTTAAGTCCCGCAGGCTCCCATGGTTGGAGCTCCTGAAGTCGGTCTCCAGCAGAGGCCGCAAACGCCACGATGTTAGGTCGCAGTGCGGACAGAGATACGATACGGAAAAAAAACGCATCTCCATCAAGGTAAGAGATTTTTTTAATGTTTCCCCCAACCCCCCCCCTCCCCCCACCACACACACACACATACACACACACACATAAAACAAGCTAAAGAACATTAAAAAGTACATTTAACACATACTTAAAAAACAACAAGGAAGGAAGGAACGAGGCAGACTGTTGGCGAGGCAGCCATTGCTGGCGCCACCCCAGGTCTCCGGTGTTGTAAGGCAGCAACTGTACCAGTGCACCACTGTGCCACCCCACAGCTTTTAAAATGATAACCAGTCTTGCATCATTTGCTTGTGTCTGCTAATTCCTTTCCAGCTGTTGGGGGAAACAACTGCTTACTGCTTTTATAATCAGATATTGTCATCAAACTATTTTTTTCTCAGTTGTCCGGTAACTGAACTGCTAAATTCTTGTTGCAACAACTTGTTGGGGATTTTTTCTTCTCAAAAACATGGAGTTATTCTTTAGGAACAAAGAGATTTACCAGATCATCCACGACTCAGCAACTAAAATAACTTCCATTTACATAATGTCATTAATAAAGCAAAACGTCACGATGCTATTCACAGCAGTGTTATCAAACAAATAAAGACAGACCACATTTAGAGACGTTAGGTTAGAAGAATAACATTTGTTGGAAAAGGTGGATCTGAGACAGAGCAAGAGGGAGACCGGGGTGAGAGAGGGAGGAAGAAAGGGAGGAAGGGAGGAGGCAGAAATGTTGTAGAGTTAGCGTCACAGTATTGCACAGCACAGCACAGAAACAGGCCTTTTGGCTCAAAAAGTCCATGCTGACATTTTTGTCCATCTACACTAAACATATTGTCCACATTAGGTCTGTATTCTTGCTTAATCATGTACCTGTTTAAATGTTTCTCAAACATAGTGATTGAACCTGATACCACCATCTCAACTGGCAGCGAGTCCAGATACTAACCTCTCTCTGTGTCAATAAATTCCTCGACCCGAAACGTCACCTATTCCTTTTCTCCACAGATGCTGCCTGGCCCGCTCAGTTAAAATGGAGATATCCGTAAACTGCACTATGTGTCGAGCAAACGGGCCTACATAGAATAACAACTGGGTTTTTGGGTAAATACTTGGATTCACTTAGAAGAACCTTTAAATCATGAGGCTTCTGATCATACAGTTGCAGGGGCACCTAGTGAGAAGATAAGATAAACTTTTTTTCCCCAATAGATATTGAAAACTAGCTTGGTGCCTGATGTAACAAATAACCCTTGTTTTCGGTACTAAGAAGAACAGCTAGTTCCAAAAGAATAGTCAACTGGTGTTTATAGGTTAGGGAAGTGGTGCAGGCTGTTAATTACATTATTGATTATACATGTGCATGCTGGGAGCAAGGTCACCGGACTTGACCTCGGGCCATGATTCTCGAACAACGTCAGGACCCACAGACTTCAGGATACTTCAAAAATCTTTAGGCCAAGTTGTCAGAAGAAAAAATCCCCAACAAGTTGTTGCAACAAGCATTTTGATTAAGTTGAAGGATGTGTGAGACTCAGTGTTAATTGGTTATTTTGCTGCCGTTTAATTGTAGTTTTATTGTTGTTTCAATATTTGTTTCTCTTATTTTTATATTGTTTGAGTGTTCGTCCTCCATCATTGATCCAAATCCTCAAAACCTGCTTTTATTTTGTTATAGAATCCTTCCATTGTCGTATCTTTACTAAAACTGGAGGTGGTTCAGGCTGTATCCTATTTTAGACTCTTATTTTTTAAAGTTCCACAAAAAACACACTCATCCATTGCATGCGGCATGGTGACGTAGCGGTAGAGCTATTACCTTACAGAGACCCGGGTTCAATCTTGACTACTGGTGATGTCAGTACGGAGTTTGTACGTTTTCCCCGTAACCTGCGTGGATTACCTCCGAGATCTTTGGTTTCCTCCCACACTCCAAGGACGTACAGGTTTGTGGGTTAATTGACTTGGAGTAAATGTAAAAATTGTCTTTAGTGTGTGGAGGGTAGTGTTAATATGCAGGGATTGCTGGTCGGTACGGACTCGGTGGGCTGAAGGGCCTGTTTCTGCGCTGTATTTCTAAACTAAACTAAACTAAATCCATCTTTGAGTGTGAACATTTTTCTCCTTTGTTTCTGTTGTAGGTGGTTTTCTCTTACACCTATCCCCCAAGTTTAATCTAAACCTTCCGGGGTGGGGTGAATGGAGCCAATTCTCGCAGATTGGCATTGTATTAAAACTCATTAAACATAACAATTAAACAACATAACAAACAACAAATAACATGACACAAAATGCTACAACTAGAAAATACATGTAAAATAATACAAAATAGATGAATGATGGACAAATAGATCAGTAAACACATCTTTTACTAGTTTCTTAAAGTTTTGTATTTTCTTTATGCACCTGTAAAAAGATGGATGGTTATCATGGCTTGACCAACGGTCACTATTTGTGGTTTTGAACCCCTTTGGATGATGGGTATCAAAGTCTGCCATTTGTAGTGCACTCTGTACATTGATGCTATTAGTGATTTATTTCCCCAGAGTTGTTCAACATGGCATTTCAGCAAAGGGAGAGTAGCAGGTGGAAAACAACAGGTTTCCTATAACATAATTTAAAAAAAGTAACTGCAGATGCTGGTTTATACCAAAGATAGACACAAATTGCTGGGATAATTCAGCAGGTCAGACAGCATCTCTAGAGAAAATGGATAGGTCACATTTCGGGTCGGAACCCTTCTTCAGACTGATTGTGGGGAAGAGGGGTGGAACTGGAAGCGAGGAAAAAAACAGGACAAACCAAAGCTAGTAAGATGATCTTGGGCAATGAGGTTCCTTGATAGGACGATTGTTGTCTAGAGAAGGTGTGATCCCAAGAGGGATACATTGTTGTGAAGTATGGAACTTGTCAACTGACATTTAATGGAGGAAGGGGGGGAGGGGGGGAGGAAGGGGGGAGGGGGAGGGGGGGAGGGGGAAGGAGGTGTAGGTAGTAGTTACCTAAAATATAAAATTTTATAGTTTTATATCAGTTCTGAATAGATTCTGAATGTACAAACAAAATTACAGGTGCATTAGACACAAATTAATTTTTGTGTACATTACTGATCGTTCAATTCATTGATTTGTATTTCTTATTTCTTATTTATTTATTTATTTCTTATTTGTATTTCGAACGAACGATTAAAAAAAGAAAAGAAAAGATGAAAATGAATAATAAATAAAGGAAAATTATATATATACATATATATATATATACATAAATACATACACACATACATACATACATATACATGTACATATATACATACATACATATACACATATACACACATACACATATACATAACATATATGTACATACATAAATTAAAAAATCAAAAGCCAATTTCAACATAATACACATTAGACTCGTTGGAAAAGGGACAGGAAGAAGCCTATGCTTGTCAAGTCCTACCCCCATTCTTCACCATTAACAAATGCAAAATTCAATAAAATAAACTAAACAGACAATTCAATTAAAACTACTCCAATCAAACTATTAAGAAAAAAGAACAAAAAAAGAAAAGAACAAAAAGAACAAGCACCATTAACATCTGTGAGATTTACATTCTCCTTTCTCATTACTGTACTTTTCAAAGATATATCTTTTGTACATTTTTTTAAATGGCATTATATTCATACTTTGTTTAATCGTTTCATCAAGACCATTCCACAAAACCACCCCACAAATGGAAATACACATACTTTTTAAATTGGTCCGAGCATAATGCTGTTTCAAGTTTAGTTTCCCTCTAAATTTATAACCCCCCTCTCTGTCTCTGAACAGTTTTTGTATGTTTACAGGTAGCAGTTTATTTTTTGCTTTATAAATTATTTGTGCAGTCTTAAATTCTACCAGATCCTTAATCTTTAAGGTGGGTAATTTTAAATACAGTATATTGGTGTGTTCATGATATCCTACATTGTTTACTATACGAATAGCTCTTTTTTGTAGTGTGCTTAGTGATTGTAAGGTGGTTTTGTAGGTGTTGCCCCATACTTCCACACAGTAATTTAATTACGGCAACACAAGTGAGCTGTACAGAATATACAGTGCTCTCTCATTCAAAACATGCCTTGCAGGCAGTGAATGAAATATATTATATAGTGTATATTTAAAAAAAAACTATTGTCCATGATCATCTCTCAGCTAATGAATAAGTGCTCCTCCATGCATTGCAATGATAGAGATGTACATGAATGGGGAACCTCATTGTCTATCACCAGGAATGTCTGGAAAAACCCAATGCTAAACCTGAAGGACAGCTGTCAGACTGGATATGGGACAAGTAGGAAGTAATCTAACACCTTCATTCTCACTGGTCTATCTACGCCTTGTGCATCTGTTCATGTTCATGGAACAGATGCACTACAAAGTGCTACAATGCTTAAAACTACAATATATTCTGCACTCTGTATCTTCCTGTTTGTTCTATCAGATTACTATCTAAATGGCGTCAAGTTGGGAAAAGGGAAAGTACAACGGGATCTTGTACATCAGTCTATGAAAGTAAGCATGCAGGTACAGCAGGCAGTGAAGAAAGCGAATGTCATGTTGGCCTTTATAACAAGAGGAATCGAATATAGGAGCAAAGAGGCCCTTCTGCAGTTGTACAGAACCCTAGTGAGACCACACCTGGAGTATTGTGTACAGTTTTGGTCCCCTAATTTGAAGAAGGACATTCTTGCTATTGAGGGAGTGCAGCGTAGGTTTGCAAGGTTAATTCCCGGGATGGCAGGACTGTCATATGCTGAGAGAATGGAGCAGCTGGGCTTGTACACTCTGAGTTTAGAAGGATGAGAGGTTATCTCATTGAAACATATAAGATTGTTAAGGGTTTGGACATGCTAGAGGCAGGAAACATGTTCCCGATGTTGGGGGAGTCCAGAACCAGGGGCCACAGTTTAAGAATAAGCAGTAAGCCGTTTAGAATGGAGACGAGGAAACACTTTTTCTCACAGAGAGTGGTGAGTCTGTGGAATTCTCTACCTCAGAGGGCGGTGGAGGCGGGTTCTCTGGATGCTTTCAATAGAGAACTTGATAGGGCTCTTAAAAATAGTGGAGTCAGGGGATATGGGGAGAAAGCAGGAACAGGGTACTGATTGGGGATGATCAGCCATGATCACATTGAATGGCGGTGCTGGCTCGAAGGGCCGAATGGCCTACTGCTGCCCCTATTATCTATTGTCTATTGTCTAATGTCTACTATCTCTGGGACATAGAAACATAGAAACATAGAAAATAGGTGCAGGAGTAGGCCATTCGGCCCTTCGAGCCTGCACCGCCATTCAATATGATCTTGGCTGATCATCCAACTCAGTATCCTGTACCTGCCTTCTCTCCATACGCCCTGATCCCTTTAGCCACAAGGGCCACATCTAACTCCCTCTTAAATATAGCCAATGAACTGGCCTCAACTACCTTCTGTGGCAGAGAATTCCACAGATTCACCACTCTCTGTGTGAAAAATGTTTTTCACATCTCGGTCCTAAAAGACTTCCCCCTTATCCTTAAACTGTGACCCTTAGTTCTGGACTTCCCCAACATCGGGAACAATCTTCCTGCATCTAGCCTGTCCAACCCCTTAAGAATGTTGTCAGTTTCTATAAGATCCCCCCTCAATCTTCTAAATTCTAGCGAGTACAAGCCGAGTCTATCCAGTCTTTCTTCCTAGTTACATCCTCAAAAAATTCTATAAGATTCGTCAGACATGATTTACCTTTCATAAATCCATGCTGACTTTGTCCAATGATTTCACCACTTTCCAAATGTGCTGCTATCCCATCTTTAATAACTGACTCTAGCATTTTCCCCACTACCGATGTTAGACTAACTGGTCTGTAATTCCCCGTTTTCTCTCTCCCTCCCTTTTTAAAAAGTGGGGTTACATTAGCTACCATCCAATCCTCAGGAACGACTCCAGAATCTAAAGAGTTTTGAAAAATTATCACTAATGCATCCACTATTTCTGGGGCTACTTCCTTAAGTACTCTGGGATGCAGCCTATCTGGCCCTGGGGATTTATCGGCCTTTAATCCATTCAATTTACCTAACACCACTTCCCGGCTAACCTGGATTTCACTCAGTTCCTCCATCTCATTTGACCTGCGGTCCCCTTCTATTTCCGGCAGATTATTTATGTCTTCCTTAGTGAAGACAGAACCAAAGTAGTTATTCAATTGGTCTGCCATGTCCTTGTTCCCCATGATCAATTCACCTGTTTCTGACTGCAAGGGACCTACATTTGTTTTAACTAATCTTTTTCTCTTCACATATCTATAAACACTTTTGCAGTCAGTTTTATGTTCCCTGCCAGTTTTCTTTCATAATCTATTTTCCCTTTCCTAATTAAGCCCTTTGTCCTCCTCTGCTGGACTCTGAATTTCTCCCAGTCCTCTGGTAGGCTGCTTTTTCTGGCTAATTTGTACGCATCATCTTTTGCTTTGATACTATCCCTGATTTCCCTTGTTATCCACGGATGCACTACCTTCCCTGATTTATTCTTTTGCCAAACTGGGATGAACATTTGTTGTAGTTCATCCATGCAGTCTTTAAATGCCTTCCATTGCATATCCACCGTCAACCCTCAAAGTTACCTTTCTTTAAGTTCAGAACCCTTGTTTCTGAATTAACAATGTCAATCTCCATCCTAATGAAGAACTCAACCATATTATGGTCACTCTTGCCCAAGGGGCCACGCACAACAAGACTGCTAACTCACCCTTCCTCATTACTCAATACCCAGTCTAGAATAGCCTGCTCTCTCGTTGGTTCCTCTACATGTTAGGACGGGTTTGACTTGATTGTATTTATGTATAGTATTATCCGATCTGTTTGAATAATATGTAAAACAAAGCTTTTCATTGTACCTCAGTACAATAATAAAGCAAAACCTCAACCTAAATGACAACAACAGTACGTGATTGCTGCACGGTCATTTAGTCAACCTGTGGATGGACTAGGAATAGACTATCTTGGCATAGATTAAGAACAATTTAGCAGCTGAAGGTTGTGCATCCTTGACACACTGTCAACTATCAGCAACAATGTACTAGAACACAAAACCTATAACATCATGGCTTGGCATCTCCTTCACTCCATCATTATTGTCAAGGTAGAGAATCAACATTGGTTCAATAAGGATTGCAGTAGCTTATACCAGAAACATCCCCATGCATCCTGAAAGATATTGACGTAGTGAAGCTGCAACACAGGACGATGTTTGTGCTAAACAACAAAAACAGCATGTAAGGGATCTGACAGCCAACCAGATCAAATTGTGTCTGTACTCCTGCCATATCAAATGGATAATGCAATGCCAACAGACCATTAAATAGCTAAAAAGAACATCCTAATCTTCATTGATGGAAGAACACACCATGCATGTGCTAATGACAAGATATTCACCGTTTGTTCAACTGGAAGTACTGAGTCGTTCATCCAAATACCCTAATGTCATAGATGTCACTCTTCAGCCTATTTGATTCAAGAAACAGTTGAGGAATGTTGCAAGGTTTCAGTGTGAATGTTGCGAGACACTTGCTCAGAGATACTCAGCCCCAGATCTTTCTCATCAAGGATAGGTGGACAGACCCTTTTATGCTGAAGAGAGTTTGATTGTCATAAAAGCTATGGTACCAAACACACCTTTACTGTAGTCCTGAAGACATGCTCCAGAACTAGCTGCACGTCCAGTCAATTTGCCATCTATTAACAGTGTGGATAATTGGCTAGATTAGTTTAGTTTAGTTTAGTTTGGAGATACAGCACAGAAACAGGCTCCTCAGCCGAAAGAGTCCTCACTGACCAGCAATCCCGGCACACTAACACTATCCTACACACACTACGGACAATTTACACTTATACCAAGCCAATTAACCTTCAAGCCTGTACGCCTTTGGAGTGTGGGAGGAAATCAAAGATCTCGGACAAAGCCCACGCCGATCACGGAGAGAACGTACAAACTCCGTACAGACAGTACCCGTAGTCGGGATCGAACCCGGGTCTCCGGAGTTGCAAGCACTGTAAGGCAGCAACTCTACCGCTGCGCCACCGTGCCACCCTAATATATAAGATAATCTCACATTTACAAAAAACAAAAGCTAACAAAGGTGAATATTACAAGGTTCCCCACAGGAATAGAACATTAGAAAAAGTCTTGCATTTATGGCCAATGACAGGATATCCTGCAGCAAGTGACTCACTTCCTGACATGCCAAAGCCTTTCCACAATCTCTAAGTCACAGGTGAACCTTATCTACCTTGTCCATCATGAGAAGTCTGGATAGAATTGACATATTCTCCACTTGCTTGGATGAGTGATGTGCCAACAATCTTTATCCCAAAACATTCTAAAATCACATTGACCCCATCAATCTTCAACAACTTATTTTTTCTGATCAAATACACGATTCTAAAATCATGCCTCATATATTCATGAACACAATTGCTACACGGCATTAGGAACTCGGCATTTTTTCTTCACGTGATAGAATGTTTCACCAAGATTATTTGTGCACAGCAGTCAAAACCTGCTAGGCTGACATATAATTTTGTGTCTTCATGGTTATTCTGATGAAATCAAACAATGTTTATGACAACTGCATCTGAGATTGTCCCTACTGCTTTAACAAGTTTTACCCAGGCTTACAGTTTGATTTTCATTCCATCTGCATAGTAAAACAATCACCCACTGGCATAGTGTTTCCGATAAAACCAAGAGGCCTTTTGTTTTGTCACACAAATATTATCTCATTTACAATGGAGTTTCTATGACTGTTACGATAAAGGAAAATGGCAAAGCAGTTGGACTGAGTATCTGTTTCAGTCAATGGGCTCTTTTGTGGTGCAGATAAGATGGTGATGATATACAATGCATTGAGAACATCATTTAGAAAAGCAAAAGTGGGCACCATGAAAGAAAAGACAAGAAAAGTACATTATTTTTCCTGATATGCAGAGCAAGATATTTTTTGTCAAGTTCCTGAAGAATAATATGCATTACTGCAACCCCTAGGCTCCTTCTCAAGATTTATTTTTATGCTTTATCTTTATTTTCCTATCCTTTCACTCTCAGAAGGCTTCAGTCTCAACTTTCTTTCTCAGATGCGGGAGAAGGGAGTCAAGTCTATCCGTATAACCTCATAGCTAACATCAATTGTATAGTTCAAGCTGCCAGGAAACATTGTTGAAAATCGTTACAATAGTTTTCATTGAACAGAGACTTGAAATGATTTGCGAAACTTCCAAAGCTTTTGTAAGAATGTTGTGTATTTTTTTGAGTATTTTAGAGATAGAGCGTGGAAACAGGCCCTTTGGCCCACCAAATCCGTGCTGACCAGCAATCACCCATACGCTAGTTATATTCTGCGCTAAAGGGACAATTTACAGAAGCCATTTAACCAACAAACCTGCTCATCTTTGAAATGTGGGAGGAAACTGGAGCAAATCCACTAGGTCAGAGGGAGAATGTACAAACTCCGTACAGATAGCACCCATAGTCAGGATTGAACCAACATGTAGAGGAACCAACGAGAGAGCAGGCTATTCTAGACTGGGTATTGAGCATTGAGGAAGGGTTAGTTAGCAGACTTGTTGTGCGTGCCCCCTTGGGCAAGAGTGACCATAATATGGTTGAGTTCTTCATTAGGATGGAGAGTGACATTGTTAATTCAGAAACAACGGTTCTGAACTTAAAGAAAGGTAACTTTGAGGGTATGAGACGTGAATTGGCCAAGATTGACTGGCAATTAGTTCTAAAAGGGTTGACGGTGGATATGCAATGGAAGGCATTTAAAGACTGCATGGATGAACTTCAAAAAATGTTCATCCCAGTTTGGCAAAAGAATAAATCAGGGAAGGTAGTGCATCCATGGATAACAAGGGAAATCAGGGATAGTATCAAAGCAAAAGATGTTGCGTACAAATTAGCCAAAAAAAGCAGCATACCAGAGGACTGGGAGAAATTCAGAGACCAGCAGAGAAGGACAAAGGGCTTAATTAGGAAAGGGAAAATAGATTATGAAAGGAAACTGGCAGGGAACATAAAAACTGACTGCAAAAGTTTTTATAGATATGTGAAGAGAAAGAGATTAGTTAAAACAAATGTAGGTCCCTTGCAGTCAGAAACAGGTGAATTGATCGTGGGGAACAAGGATATGGCGGACCAATTGAATAACTACTTTGGTTCCGTCTTCACTAAGGAAGACATAAATAATCTGCCGGAAATAGCAGGGGGCCGCGGGTCAAAGGAGATGGAGGAACTGAGTGAAATCCAGGTTAGTCGGGAAGTGGTGTTGGGTAAATTGAATGAATTAAAGGCCGATATATCACCAGGGCCAGATAGGCTGCATCCCAGAGTACTTAAGGAAGTAGCTCCAGAAATAGTGGATGCATTAGTGATAATTTTTCAAAATTCTTTAGATTCTGGAGTAGTTCCTGAGGATTGGAGGGTAGCAAACGTAACCCCACTTTTTAAGAAGGGAGGGAGAGAGAAAACGGGGAATTACAGACCAGTTAGTCTAACATCGGTAGTGGGGAAACTGCTAGAGTCAGTTATTAAAGATGGGATAGCAGCACATTTGGAAAGTGGTGAAATCATTGGACAAAGTCAGCATGGATTTACGAAAGGTAAATCGTGTCTGACGAATCTTATAGAATTTTTCGAGGATGTAACTAGTAGAGTGGATAGAGGAGAACCAGTGGATGTGTTGTATCTGGACTTTCAGAAGGCTTTCGACAAGGTACCACATAAGAGATTAGGATACAAACTTAAATCACACGGTATTGGGGGTTCAGTATTGATGTGGATAGAGAACTGGCTGGCAAACAGGAAGCAAAGAGTAGGAGTAAACGGGTCCTTTTCACAATGGCAGGCAGTGACTAGTGGGGTACCGCAAGGCTCAGTGCTGGGACCCAAGCTATTTACAATTTATATTAATGATCTGGACGAGGGAATTGAAAGCAACATCTCCAAGTTTGCGGATGACACTAAGCTGGGGGGCAGTGTTAGCTGTGAGGAGGATGCTAGGAGACTGCAAGGTGACTTGGATAGGCTGGGTGAGTGGGCAAATGTTTGGCAGATGCAGTATGATGTGGATAAATGTGAGGTTATCCACTTTGGTTGCAAAAACGGGAAGGCAGACTATTATCTAAACGGTGGCCGATTAGGAAATGGGGAGGTGCAGCGAGACCTGGGTGTCATGGTACACCAGTCATTGAAAGTAGGCATGCAGGTGCAGCAGGCAGTGAAGAAAGCGAATGGTATGTTGGCCTTCATAGCAAGAGGATTTGAGTATAGGAGCAGGGAGGTTCTACTGCAGTTGTACAGGGTCTTGGTGAGACCACACCTGGAGTATTGCGTACAGTTTTGGTCTCCAAATCTGAGGAAGGACATTATAGCCATAGAGGGAGTGCAGAGAAGGTTCACCAGACTGATTCCTGGGATGTCAGGACTTTCATATGAAGAAAGACTGGATAGACTTGGCTTATACTCGCTAGAATTTAGGAGATTGAGAGGGGATCTTATAGAAACGTACAAAATTCTTATGGGGTTGGACAGGCTAGATGCAGGAAGATTGTTCCCGATGTTGGGGAAGTCCAGGACAAGGGGTCACAGCTTAAGGATAAGGGGGAAATCCTTTAAGACCGAGATGAGGAAAAACTTTTTCACACAGAGAGTGGTGAATCTCTGGAACTCTCTGCCACAGAGGGTAGTTGAGGCCAGTTCATTGGCTATATTTAAGAGGGAGTTAGATGTGGCCCTTGTGGCTAAAGGGATCAGGGGGTATGGAGAGAAGGCAGGTATGGGATACTGAGTTGGATGATCAGCCATGATCATATTGAATGGCGGTGCAGGCTCGAAGGGCCGAATGGCCTACTCCTGCACCTATTTTCTATGTATCTATGTATCTATGAACCCGGGTCTCTGGTGCGGTAAGGCAACATTAGTATTGCTGCACCACTGTCCCGCCCTCTGTCTCAGAATGATTTGTGAAACCTCCGAAGCTTCGATAAGAATATTGGGTATGTGTTGACCTCTATATTGTATTTCCCAGTCACATGATACTGGGGTATAAGACCAGATCTCTTTGCAAGCCTGTTCAATGTATACATGGAATGTTATTTTCAATCAAAGAAAATTAAAGTTACATGAGGCCACAAGCTACGGATGACAAAATGTGACAAAAGCAACTGAGATTACTTCATTGCCATATGATAATGTGCAGTTGATGACAAAACTACAATGACCACTGCAATTGAAAATGGAAGCATAATACCGTACCCAATGTATGCTATTTCAAAGGAAAATGACAACGCCATTGACTGAGTATCTGTTGCAGAATGCAGATAAGGTAAAGCTTCTTAAAAATGTAGAAAGAAATTTAGTAGAAATGTCATAACTGAAAACTTGAAATATTTTTAAACCTTTTTTTTACCCTTTAAAATATTTTGGTCTTGTTCTTTATCCTATATCCCAAATGTGAAATGTGCAAATCAGCACAGCTCTTTGCCAAAAATGTACAAGGTGACATTTCAAGAGCTGTTTCTGTCTTTTTCCAAATCTCACAATTTGTATTCCAGACACACAGGAATTGTAGTATCTTGTTACACAGACAATAGACATTCACCCTTTCGAGTTTACGGTCACTCCAACTAATGCAATCCTGTCAGTCTTGGTCACTTGTTCCATCCACATAGCCTTGCTAATTTTTCTCCATCAAATTTCTATCCATTTCCCTTGAATGTCTTGATTGCGTTTGTTCTCACCTCTCCCATAGGCAGTAAATCACTCTTTCAAAGTGGCTTTGACTGTATCACAGGAAAGTACAAACTAGGAGATTTCATACAGAAGGAAGAACAATAAATTCCTCAGACATCTGAAATGGTTTGGAGTGGTGCAGACCTGTACAAAATGAATGTGATGTACAAATCAAAGCTAGGATCAATATCCTCACAAGAGATGAATTGGTTTGTGTGGAAGTTGAACTGATTTGATTGGGAGAGGGCACCAGTAAACCAAGTTGGACCGAGTTTGGAAGTGACAATATATGCATCAGAGTAAAACGTAGTTCAGTAACAAGAAGGTTCAGATGATGAATGATGGTGGAGAAGAAAATGGTAAATTGTTCATTTTCTGTAAAACCATTCCAAAACTATAACAAATGTTAATGATCATTTCTAGTGTACACACAGTAATATTAAAACAATTCAAATTATATTTTAAAAAAAACAGAACAATTAGATGGATAAAAAGAATGTAAATTAACTCAAATTTCCGTAGGTCCATTAAAACAGCTTCCACCATTCATATTAAAAGAGATAGCGTTCCCTTTTTCCGATCTAGTCATGTGTTAGTTGTTGAAATGCATTTCAACTTTATGATGAGTAATACTTTGGAAAGCAGTCAAAAAATGCTTGTGAACAACTGCTTGCAAGGTTGGGAATTCCACGATGGACCCATCGACCCGAAACAGACTCTACATGAGAAAAGCTTGAAGCCCCTCTCCCTCATCTTCTCACCATAACTGCAAAATCTCTCCTTTCAGATAGTTTTCCACAACCCTTTGAACTCTGCAGTTTGCAGCATAGTGTGACAGCAGGTAGTGCATCTGTCTCACAGCTCCAGTGACCAGTGTTCAATCCAGACATCCAGTGCCATCTGTTTGACCTTCTCCCTGTGACCATGTGGATTTCCTTTGGGTGCTCTGGTTTCCTTCCATATTCCAAAGACGTGCTGGTTGGCGGGTTAATTGTCTTCTGGAAATTACCTCTATGTAGGTGAGTAGTTGGTGAATGGGGGGAAGTTGATGGGCATATTACAGACAATTAGTTGCTGGGAATTAAGTGGGGAAATGGGATTGATGAGCTAACATAGAAATGGCATGGACTTGAATGACCAACTAGCCAGTTACAAGGAAATGTGAAAATCTGAAAATAATATAAGATATGAAAATATTTAAATTGCCTCCCTGACAAATCATTCTAGCCCTGAAATATTCACTGTGAGAAAAACATGATGCCTTTGGTTCTTCTGCCACTCACCTTCATCATATGTTCCTAATTTTATTGCCAATGGGGGCAGTTTCTCTTTATCCTTCGCAATCCTGTTGTACCAATGAGAACACATTCAGATTTGTTGGTCTTTCCCATTAACTAATATTCCTTATCCCAAGGCATAGTTTTGGTAAATCTCACTTCTGTACCTTATACAAAGCATTCACATCTTTACTAAAGTGTTGGCACAAGTGTTGGCCTTCCTAAAGTGGTAGAGTTGCTGCCTTACAGTGCCAGAGAACCAGGGTCGATCTTGAAGATGGGTGCTGTCTGTACAGAGTTGTGATGCGTGGTTTTGCTCTGAGTGTCCAATTACCCCCCACATTCCAAAGACGTACAGGTTTGTTAGTGACATGGCTTATGTAAAATTGTAAATTGTCCCTAGTGTGTAGGATAGTGCTATTGGAAGGTCCCGTTTCCATGCTGTATCTGAGGTCCAAAGTAAAGTCTAAAGTGTGCCAACTAGCACCAAGCACAATATTTTAATAATGTTAGAATTTGTGTTGTGTAAATCTTAATTTGACTTCCTTTCCTGTGTATTCGATGTTTCTGAAAAAGCAAAGAACCTGCAAGCTTTTTTTTCTTAATTCTCAAACGGTGAATTATGCTCAAATAGCCCCAGATATCTCCATTCTAATACCCACCAAGAATTATGCTTTTTGATATATATTGGGACTTTTAAGACAGTTTTAAAGCATGATGTCAAGTTGGGAAAAGGGGAAGTACAATGGGATCTGGGGTTCCTTGTTCATCAGTCTATGAAAGTAAGCATGCAGGTACAGCAGGCAGTGAAGAAAGCTAATGGCATGTTGGCCTTTATAACAAGAGGAGTCAAATATAGGAGCAAAGAGTTCCTTCTGCAGTTGTACAGAGCCATGGTGATACCACACCTGGAGTATTGTGTGCAGTTTTGGTCCCCTAATTTGAGGAAGGACATTCTTGCTATTGAGGGAGTGCAGCGTAGGTTTACAAGGTTAATTCCCGGGATGGCGGGATTGTCATATGCTGAGAGAATGGAGCAGCTGGGCTTGTACACTCTGGAGTTTAGAAGGATGAGAGGATAACTCATTGAAACATATAAGATTGTTAAGGGTTTGGACACGCTAGAGGCAGGAAACTTGTTCCCGATGTTGGGGGAGTGCAGAACCAGGGGCCACAGTTTAAGAATAAGGAATAAACCATTTAGAACGGAGACGAGGAAACACTAGAGAGCTAGATAGGGCTCTTAAAAATAGCGGAGTCAGGGGATATGGGGAGAAGGCAGGAACGGGGTACTGATTAGGGATGATCAGCGATGATCACATTAATTGGCGGTGCTGGCTTGAAGGTCCGAATGGCCTACTCCTGCACCTATTGTCTATTGTCTATTGTCCATTGATGTGTCACTTAGTCAGACAAAACATAGTGAAAAATACATCAAGGTTATTTTTTGTTTGTGATTTTCTTTTATGAAAATTGTAACTTATTTTTTAAGGAATTACATTTTTTGTAACTTACTTTTTTAAGGAATGAAATGCATAGATTGCGGCATGTTTTTTTTTTGAATAAAAGTGCTGAATAAAGTGTTTGTCAAATAGAAGTAATTTGCTTCAGTTATGACAAATACATATTTCATTTGTCACTAGTAAATGTGTTTTGGTCCCAGCCTCAACGTTAAGCTACCTTTGATGTGGTCACAGAATGCAATAGCACCTTTGGAGTTAAAATAGTAAGATTAAACGAGAACTTACCAGTTTGAAGTTTGATCTGTATTTTATGAGGAGTTACGATGAGGGATTACGTGAAGACCCCGTCCAGCACGCATGCGCGACATTCTTCAAAGCAGCGGTGTGGGATCACAGGAAACACAATAATTGAAATAAACATAGTAAAGAAAAGGAGAACTAAGATACCTGTTGATCTATATATTTGAGGGTGGGAGCGGAGGGCACGTAATCCCTCATCGTAACTCCTCATAAAATACAGATCAAACTTCAAACTGGTAAGTTCTCGTTTAATCTTACTATTTTACTTCGGAGTCAAGTGAGTGACTACGTGAAGATTTTAAAGCTCTGTGATTTCAAACCGTGTAACAGTTCATACTTCACTCGCTGCCGGTCATTCAAGGGAGGAAGTATGTTATCGTAATCAACCATAATCTGTTTGTAAACAATAATGGTATCTATTAAACAATAACAAAAGACAAAATGCTCCCCCGGGCTTAAATTATATATTTTTGCAGATTTTAAAACTCTTTCTGCAAATAACACAGGTTCTGCTAGCGGCTTGTGGTAGAACGTTTGGAACGTTTTCTCCATGTTCATTCTTTTAGCCGCCGATGTGGATGCTGCCCTGGTGGAGTGAGATGTATATACATCAGTATCTACTCCAGCAGCTCCCAGTACCTGCTTGAGCCATCTCGAGATGGTTTGGCTCGACACCCAACCATGAGGTTTCTTGTGGCTGACCCATAAGGCTTTTTTATTTATTTATTATTATTATTATTATTTTTTTTTCCCTTTCTCCCTCGAGAATCTCTTGTTGTGTTGATGTAAGTGAATAAGTGAGTCATGACACACAACCGTAGGTCAGGTGGGTATGCCCGGAAATCCATAACTAGGACTCAAGTTCCTGGCTTGCTCTGCTTTAGCAGCTCCTGAATG
Source organism: Malacoraja senta (assembly GCA_038087875.1). Taxonomy (NCBI): domain Eukaryota; kingdom Metazoa; phylum Chordata; class Chondrichthyes; order Rajiformes; family Rajidae; genus Malacoraja; species Malacoraja senta. Next base: position 84,609 of record JAXLNO010005372.1, read on the forward strand.
GTGAATGAGACCCGGTCTGGTGTTATAACCATGTTGTCCAGTCGCAGTAAGTGGAGGGACTGGACTCTTTGTGCTGAGACTAGTGGCATCAGCATGACCGTTTTCAGGGTTAGCTTTTCCAGGGTGAGAGACCTGGCTGGGGACCATCCCCTTAGGTATGTCAGGACCACACTGACATCCCAGATTTGTGTATACCTAGGTCTAAGAGGGTTGGAGTTGACGATACTCCTCATGAGTTTGATCACCAGCGGGTGAGACCCTATGGCCTGTTGTCCTGGCACCTGTTTTAAGTAGGCTGACAGCGCACGTCTGGCAGTGTTGATGGCGCTGTAGCTCAATCCTTCATTATGGTGAAGGCCCCCCAGGAACTCCAGTACATTGGTTATGGTTGCAGATGAGTACGTTGTCCCAGTAGTCGAGCAGTATCTTTCCCACTTCCTGATGCTCGATAGGTATTGTTTCCTGGTGGACATACGGTGTCATCATGTTCATGGTCCTGTCAGACAATCCCAGTCCCTGCAGTGGTCTTTTGATAATCTGCTACCCAGTAGGTTAATTTTGCCATGGCATGGATGACTTATGCCTGATACAGGGTGCGTCAATAGGTCTGGCTACTGGGAAAGGTCATAGGAGTTTCGATGACCATGTCGAGGACCACTGGGAACCATGGCTGTGTAGGCCAGTTGGTACTATCAAAACACCTGAAGCAGAGTCCATCTGTATTTTGCGTAGTACCCTACAGATTAAGGCAGAAGGGGAAAAAGCATAGAAGAAATCGGTCCCCCAGTTCAGCGCAAATGCATCTATCGCTGCTGCCTCGGGGTGTGGTTCCCAAGGGACATACATTGGTACGTGGTGATTTAGTCTGGATGCAAAGAGATCGATATCTGGTGTGCCATATTGGTTTGTAATTTTAGCAAAAGCTCTAGGATTTAACATCCATTCGGTGTTTATCATTGAATTTGCGTGACCTGGCACTGTATTTAGCTTACCTGGTAGGTAAGTTGCTGATAGCCAAATATGTCTATCGACCCACCATTACCAGATTGTGTTGACCCAATTGTCACATGATATCGATTTTATTCCGGTCATATGGTTAATATAGGCCGCCACCGTGATATTATCAATTTGTAAATGAACATGCAAGTTGTGCATATTCCTAGAATATGCTTTAAAACCATAAAACGCACCCAACATTTCCAAATAATTTATGCCCAGTGTTTGTAGTAAAGACGAGTCTAGGTTAGTCCATCTACCACCTGTGCTGGATATGGTATTAGTTGCTCCCCAGCCTTGAGCACTGGCATCTGTTTGTATAGTTAACGTTGGGTTATTGATGATGATAGGGCTGGAACTATGCCAAATGTGTTATATCCACCATTGTAACTCTGATATTGCTTCAATGGGTAGTTTCATGGATCTGTCAAAGTGACCTGCATGTCGTTTCAACGCCTGTACTTTTGCCCTTTGTAGGTGCTGATAGTGCAGGAGTCCAAATTGTGTAGCTGAAAATGCTGCTACCATTTTGCCAATTACTCTTGCCACTTGTCGGATGGTTGGTCGATTGCTTACCATTAAATTGTTGCACATCTGTGCCAATTCTGCTGCTTTACCTTTTGGCAACGTTACAGACATGTGGATTGAGTTAATTGTGAATCCCAGATAGTCAATAGTTGTGGATGGCGTCAACTTAGATTTATCTGGATGTATGACAAACCCAGGGTTTCAAACAATTGTTTGGTAGCTAATACAGCTGATTTAGCCAACTCCATGGTTTTGCCAACTATTAGGATATCATCAAGATACGCCATGACAATATGTCTTTGTTTCGTTAATGTTGCCAAGGCTGGTTTTAATATCTTGGTAAATAGTCTAAGGCTGATGTCAACCCATTAGGCAACACTTTATACTGCCATAGTTGCCCCATCCAGGTAAATTTTCAGGTATCTGCGATGACCCTTGTGAATGGGTACTGAATAGTAGGCATCTTTAAATCAATGCTTGCCATAAAGTATCCTTTGGAAATCAGTTGTTTGGCAGTTACAAATGTTTCCATTTTGAAATGTACATACTTAACAAAGGTATTTAGTGAGGTTAAGTCAATGATGATGCGACATCCACCATCTTTTTTGCTTTTGGTAAATATATTTGAGACAAATTCCAAAGGATCATGTTTGGATTTCTCAATGACACCCTTTGTAAGTAATCTCACCAGTTCTGCTTGAGCCTCTAGTTCTCTTTGACTGAGAGGGTAAAGACCCTTTGGGGTACGTGCTGAACTGGTGGCATGTTTTCTTGAATGAACTCTATTTTGTATCCCCGAATACTGTTAAGTATATAACTATCATTCGTGAGACACCTCCTGTTAGTACAGTTCCCCATTTACATGCTGGTAGGAACCAGACCCACCTACCTCCATAGTTATGGTAGTGTTCCTTTCTTCCGTTTGTTCATCCGTCGTTATACTGCTGGATGTACTGCTGATGTACTGCTGATTGGGGGTGGCGCATTTTCCATGGGGTCCGCTCTGGGCCCTGGCCTAAAAAGGCTTTCGGGGATAGTATGCGGACCCCGAGCTTTCACCAGTTACCTAAATTTGACCATGACTGGTGGACGCGGTGGGGTACTGCCGTCTGTTTTTTTGTGTGGGTCTGCTCGTTCCGGGGCCTGCCCTCATGAGGCCAAATGCTTTGGACTCTTCCTCCAGGTCTTTCACTTGTCCTTCCAAATAACAGGATCTGCGGCTCTGAGGCCGGTGTTTTACACAGTCCTGCAAACCTGGGATTGAGGGCAGGTCTTATTCTCTCCTTGCGGAGGTTATTTATCTCATATTGGGTGTAGCACAGCAGAGCCAGAGTGTCTTGCTGGTTTGTGGTCATATCCACCCCATCCACGGAACGAGCATAGGCTGTTATCCCTGTCGTCAGGAGCTTGAGGATTTTAGCTCCTGGTTCCGGATACTCTGTCCCCCCCCCAGATTTGGCTGTTAACAGCCGGTACATTGAGCGAACTGCAGTTTTCCAGCTCTAGTGCCTCATTAAGTACCTGTCTTGTAGGGGTTTGAGGGACAGGTGGTTGATGCTGGCTGCCAGTTTTGGCTCCAATGGCCGCCCTGCTCGTGGTGAAACCACGTAGCGAATCTCCACACCCAGCAGCTCTTCCTGATCCTGTACCCCAAGCGTACTCCCGACATCTTCAGCCAATGACCCCTGTTCCTGACCAGCCCAGCCCTGGTCGCCAACGCTGCCCTGTTTTGAGGGGAAAGCGATGGCCAGTGCATTGTAGAGCACTGCTGTGGGAGTGCCTGATCCCCCTGGCGAGACTGCTCTAGCTCCTGAAGCAAGTCTCGCTGAAGCAGTTGCTCCATGAGCCTTTCCATTCGGCTCAGGCGGCTAGCTCTGCCGCTCTAAGGCGGACCCTCCTCATCGGAGTCAGACATAACCGGCCGGTTTAAAAAAAAAAAATTTTTTTTAACTTTTCCTCCAGCCCGCTGCCGCTCATCAGGCTGCGCTAGCGGGACTGGGCTCGGCTCGGTCTCGATGAGGGTGGACCGCCGCATATGCGGTCCAGGTGCCGCCTCTCGCCCCCCACTGATGGAACACTCCCGTTCTGTTGGAGTCGAACGGGGGGCGGTTTTCTTCCTTTGCCGTGCTGCTCCTGTTCCCAGTTCCTCTGGAATAGAGAGCAGAGCACAGCTTGCTGATTACGACCTCAGTGTAAGACTTACCTGATGGTCCGCTGTTTAGTTTTCACCGACGTGTAGCAGGACGCCTGTACTCCCGGTCGTCGCTGTTGCACTGCGTGAACGCTAATGTCGCGCATGCGTGCTGGACGGGGTCTTCACGTAGTCACTCACGGGACTCCGAAGTAAAATCATAACTTCAGCAAAGGTTTTAAATTCCTTGCTGTTGTCATTTTTTCTTGCCCGAGTCAGACATCTTTCCATATTTAGAGTAATTATTCTGCCTTTTCTGTGGAAATAGATGAATCAGTGGTACGGGTCATTATTTGAAAATCCATTATGTGTACTACATCAGGAAACAGACAAAATGAAGAAATATCTGAAAATAGCTGGTGGAAAAAGAGTTATTTTCTCAATTACCCCTTTTTTTACCTACGTAAACCTGCAGCACAACAATTTAACTGCAATTTAGGAAAAGCAGTTCACTTTTATTTGGCTTTTTGACAATCTGGTTAGAATAATAAGTGGAATTGCACTGTCATTGTCCCTTTGTTTTCAATCAGCAATTCCATACTTAAGAAATCCTTTATATTGTATTCATTTTTCCCTATTAAATGACGTTAGTGATGTTAAGAATCAGTAACAATTATAGATTTGACTCGGATTTAGAGAGATCCTAGAACAGAAAGCAATACCACACCAGAACAAGTCCTTCACCCAACATGTCTGTGCCGACCATGATGCCAAACTAATTGCATCTGCCTGCACATGATCCACACCCATCTATTGCCTACCTATTTACGTGTTTGTCTAAAAGCTTCTTAAATATTGCTATCATATCTGCTTCTACCATCTCCCCTGGCAGCGCATTCCAGACACCTACAACCTTCTGTGTTAAAAAGAAAAGGCTCACAAATCTGCTTTAAACTTTCCCCCTCTCACCTTACAGCTATACCCACTAGTATTTGACAATGTTGTCTTGGATAAAAAATCTATCTGTCCTATATATATGTCTCTCATATTTTGAAATATTTTTATTGGGACTCCCCTCAGCCTTTGACACTCGAGGAAAAGAAACCAAACTTTGTCCAAACTCTTCTTATAAGCTAATGCACTCCATTCCAGGCTACATCCAGGTGAACCTCTTCTGCACCCTCCATGGTCTCCATATCCTTCCTATAGTGTGACAAGCTGAACTGTACACAATACATAACATGTGGCCTAAACCAAAGTTTCACATTGCTGCAACATGACTTCCAACTTTTATACTCAATGGCGCAACCCATGAAGGCAAAGATGCCGCCCGCATGCCTCCTTTACACTTCATCCACTTACGTTGCCACTTCTAAAGCATTATGGACATGCTTGCCAACATTCCTCTATACATCAGCACGGTGATAGAGTGGCACAGTGCTAGAGTTGCTGCCTTACAGCGCCAGAGACTCTACGGAGTTTGTACGCTCTCCCTGTGACTTGCGAGGGTTTTCTCCAGCAGCTCCGGTTTTCTGCCACACTCCAAAGATGTACAGCTTTGTAGGCTTATTGGCTTAGTAAAATTGTAAATTGTGTGTAGGATAGTATTTGCGGGAATCGCTGGTCGGCGTGAACTCGTTGGGCCGAAGGGCCTGTTTCCATGCTGTATCTTTAAAATAAAACAAAACTAAATTGATGTCCCAGAGGGTCCTGTCATGAACTGCAAACTTTTCTTTTGTATTTGACTTCCCAAAATGCATCATCTCCCACATGTCCGGATTAACCACCAATGTCTCCACCCAAATTTCCAGCTGATTTATATCCTGCTCTATCAGTTAATAACCTTCCTAACTATCCATTACGCCATCGATTTTTGTATTAAACATGAGCTGGATATAAAGTCAATATTCATTGGAATAAAGAAAACTAAGGCATTTTACTTCAATGAAAGATATTGTTGGTGATTGTAGTTTGGACAATTGACTACAAGCTTCTTAAAGTCTCAATTGATTGTATTTATAATGGGACTTATTCATCCCAAGTAGAACATTTATGTTCAGTGGTGTAATAGATTGTTCCATATATTTTCCATATATTTTCCAGGGAGGATAGGGTGCCACAGCATTTCAATATTGACCTACATACTCAGTTAAATGCTGTCTTGATATAATTTGGTCTGATTAATTAAGTTCCTTCACATTTACAAATATATGCAGAATTGTTAGCTTTAAACAGAATGTTTTTAAAAGCCGTATTTCCACTTTAAAATCACGAGCTAGACCAACTGGAAGTATTATACTTTAAAGAGGATGCCAAGATCTTGAAGTAGTAAAGGAGATAAATTAAAATTATATTAAAGATGAGCGACTTTATTTATGCAGAGGCACTCGCAACTCTGGGATAATTTCTGGTGAAGCAGCGAAAGTTAATAGAAGCATTCAAGGTCAATAAAGTTTTTGTTATTTAATGTATCAAAAACCGTTTGTACTGTCAATGGGGTCAGTAACCACACAGCAGAAAGGTAAGTTGCAGAAGAGCCAGGAGCGAGATACATTTTTACTTAAACTGTGGGTTTAATGATATGAATGCACTGATAAAAGGATTTTGGCAGCAGGTAGTATGATAAATTTTAAATTCAGATTAGATAAGAAGGGAAGGGAAGAAAGTCACAACAGTTTCAGCGGTGGGACTACTTTCATGGCTTTTCCGAAGACCATGAAGAATGACCATACTTTCTGAAGGATATCACTTCCATACTGGGTCTATGCCAGGTAGTAAGTGAATAAAACAAATAAAATGAATGAACTTATGTGATCCTATCCACCCCAATCTACTCACTGCTGATGCATTTGTCCATGAAAATATGTGTAGGTGTAATCCCACATACCCATTGGAAACAAGGGCTCTTCATTCTTCACCAAGCTCCAACACTTGGACCTCTGTACATCCCTTTGCAACTGGATCCTTAACTTCATTTTCAGCAGACCTGAAACCAGTGTCGTTTAGTAACAATGTGTCTTCCTCACTGATCATCAACACAGGTTCACTTCTGGTCTCTGCACTTTGCCCTCTGCGCTACTCTCTCTACACCCTTGACTGTGTGGCTGAGAACAGGTCCAAAGTCATCTACATATGTGCTGACACACCACTGTTACAGAAACAAAGAACTGCAGATGCTGTTTTACAAAATAAAAGTCACAAAGTGCTGGAGAACTCAGCAGGTCAAGCAGCATTCTTCAGACTGATTGTGGGGGGTGGGGGAGAAAGTTAGAAGAGAGGCGGGGCAGGACAAAACATGGCAGCTAATAGCTGAGCAGTATCTATGCTTAGATCCACTGCTGCAAGATGAGTCATGGTGATGATTCAACAGAGAAGAGGGATAGCACACCTGCACCAACAACCTTTGTTGCTGCACCAACAACTTTTGATTTAAAATCAACAAAACCAAGGAACGTATCATTGACTTCAGAATGGGGAAGTCAAGAGGCCAGTTTCCATCTCCCCCTCCCCCTAGTCGCAACAGAGACAGAGTCCCCTTAGTTCCTACCTTCCACCCCATCAGCCGTCGCATACAACACATAATCCTCCTAAATTTCCACCACCTCCAACGGGATCCCACCACTAGCCACATTTTCCCATCTCCACCCCTATCCACCTTCTGCAGAGACCGTTCCCTCCGCAACTCTTCCGCCAAGGAGGTGGCTCTAGAAATCGTGGATGCATTGGTGGTCCTGGTCCTCACCTACAAAGCCCTCAACAACCTGGCCCCCCCTTATCTCATTGACCTCCTCTCCCCCTACCAACCCTCACGGTCCCTCAGATCCACATCAGCTGGTCTCCTCTCCACTCCGAAATCAAACCTCTGCACTTTTGGAGGCAGAGCCTTCTCCAGGGCAGCTCCCAGGCTCTGGAATTCCCTCCCACAACCGGTCCGAAATTCTGAGTCCCTCACCATCTTCCAGTCCCGCCTCAAGACCCATCTCTTCACCTCTGCATACCCTTAGTCCCATGTTCCCCCCCCCCCCTCTGTCTTACTGCTCTATTTTGTTTTGTTTATTCCTGACTCTCAATTGTAAAGCGACTTTGAGTCCTGAAAAGCGCTATATAAATAAAATCTATTATTATTATTATTATTGGTGATAATTTTCCATTGTTCTCTCGACTTTGGATGAATTCCTGTGGACTGGAGGGTAGCCAAATTAACTCCACTTTTTACGACAGGAGGGAGAGAGAAAACAGGGAATTATAGACCAGTTAGCCTTACATCAGTAGTGGAGAAGATGCTGGAGTTGATTATTAAAGATGTTATAGCAGTGCATTTGGAAAGCAGTGACGGATCGGTCAAAGTCAGTATGGATTTATGAAGGGGATTTCATGCTTGACTAATCTTTTGAAATTTTTTGAAGATGTAACAAGTAGAATCGATAAGGGAGAGCCAATGGATGCGGTGTATCTGGACTTTCAAAAAGCCTTTGACATGGTCCCGCACAAGAGATTAGTGTGCAAAATTAGAGCACATGGTATTGGTGGTACAGTATTCACATGGATAGAGAACTGGTTGGCAGACAGGACGCAAAGAGTAGGAATTAACAGATCCTTTCAGAATAGCAGGCAGTGCTAATAGGGTGCCGCAGGGCTCGGTGCTGGGATTCCAGTTGTTTACAATATATATTCAAGATTTAGATGAGGGAATTCAATGGAAAATCTCTAAGTTTGCAGATGGCACAAAGCTGGGTGGCAGTGTGAGCTGCAAGCAGGATGCTATGAGGCTGCAGGGTGACTTGGATAGGTTGGGTGAGTGGGCAGAAGCATCGCAGATGCAGTATAATGTGGATAAATGTGAGGTTATCCACTTTGGTGGCAAGAGCAGGAAGGCAGATTATTATCTGAATGGTGTCAGACTAGGAGAAGGGAAGGTGCAACGAGACCTGGGTGTGCTTGTACATCAGTCACTGAAAGTAAGCATGCAGGTACAGTAGGTAGTGAAGAAAGCTAATGGCATGTTCACTACCTCAAATGGCATGTTCATCTCCTACCTCAAAGGTAAGAGTTTCTCTACCAACATAGGAAACTCTTTCTCCTCCCCAGCTAGTCTCTGCTGTGAGGTTCCACAAGGGTCCATCCTTGGCCCCATTCTCTTCTCCCTGTATATGCTCCCCTTAGGCCAAGTCATTGAAAGGCACGGCATTTCCTTCCATTGCTATGCAGACGATACACAACTCTATCTCCCCCTGAAGCCGAAAAACCAATCATATCTGCTTAACCTTACCCGCTGCCTCGAGGATATAGTGCTGGATGGCCCAGAACTTCCTCCAACTAAACGAGAGTAAGTCTGAGGTCATCCTTCTCGGCCCCTCGGACTCAATCAAAATGATAGCAGGCAGCCTTGGAAGCCTTACTCCACTACTCAAACATCACGTCAAAAACCTTGGCGTGATATTTGACTCAGCACTGAAATTTGACAAACAAGTCAATGCCGTGGTAAAAGCTAGCTTCTTTCAGCTTCGGATGATAGCTAAAATAAAACAATTCCTCCAGTTTAATGACCTCGAAAAGATCATCCACGCATTTATCTCCTCGCCTAGATTACTGCAACTCCCTTTACTCTGGCATCAGCCAATCTTCCCTGTCCCGCCTGCAACTGGTCCAAAACGCCGCAGCGAGACTCCTGACGGGCACCCGAAAAAGGGACCACATCACCCCGATCCTGGCCTCTCTCCACTGGCTCCCTGTGCGGTTCCGAAAAAATTTCAAGACCCTCCTCTTTGTCTACAAAGCCCTCAATGGGCTTGCACCCACCTACATTAAAAGTCTTCTCACCCACTACTACACCACCTCCAGGTCCCTCTGAAAGGCTGACTTGGGGTTGCTGAATGTCCCACGGTCTAGGCATAAGCTCAGGGGCTCCTAAACTGTGGAACAGCATCGCCCTCCCCATCAGAACTGCCCCCTCCATCGATCCTTTAAGTCTAGACTAAAAACGTATCTGTTCTCCCAAGCCTTTCCAGACGTCCTCTGAGCGAGGGTTATTTGTATATATGTATGTAGTTTGTTTGTTTATACTATTCTTATAACAAATGTAAAGCACTTTGGTCAATGAGAGTTGTTTTTAAATGTGCTATATGAATAAATGTGACTTGACTTGACTTGATGTTGGCCTTCATTGCGAGAGGATTTGAGTTTAGTAGCAAGGAGGTCCTCCTGCAGTTGTACAGGGCCCTGGCGAGACCACACCTGGAATATTGTGTGCAATTTTAGTCTCCTAATTTGAGGAAGGACATTATAGCTATTGAGGGAGTACAGCGTAGGTTCACCAGGTTAATTCCTGGGATGGCGGGACTGACATATGATGAAAGAATGGGTTGACTGGGCTTGTATTCACTGGAATTTAAAAGGCTAAGAGGGGATCTTATAGAAACATATAAAATTTTGAAAGGATTGGACAGGCTAGATGCAGGAAAATTTTTCCCAATGTTGGGGGAGTCCAGAACCAGGGGGTCATAGTTTAAGAATAAAGGGTAGGCCATTTAGCACTGAGTTGAGGAAAAACATTTTCACCCAGAGAGTTGTGAATCTGTGGAAGTCTGCCACAGAAGGCAGTGGAGGCCAATGCACTTGATGTTTTCAAGAGAGAGTTAGATTTAGCTCTTAGGGCTAAAGGAATCAATGGATATGGGGGGGAAAGCAGGAACGGTGTACTGAATTTAGATTATCAGCCATGATCATATTGAATGATGGTGCTGGCTCGAAGGGCCAAATGGCCTACTCTTGCACCTATTTTCTATGTTTATATGTTTCCGTGATGGTGAGGGATATAGGCCTAATGCAGACAGGTGGGACTAGTGTAGATGCGGCATGTTGGTCAACATGGGTAACTTGGGCCAAAGGGCCTGTTTTTATGCTATAGGACTATGACTCTATACATGAAGAGTCAATGGGGGGTTTTCATGAAAATTCTGTTTCTTCAAATGTTTAGACAAGATCTTTGAAAGAAACAACCATTTATTTAGCTCCTTAACAAATATCACTGAAATGTCTCAAAGTACTTTGGGTGTAATGGATTACAGTGAAGTAATGGATTACTCTAAAGAATGCAAAACAACAGTTGTTCATCAGTGGAATTAACTCTGGGTGGAAGGAATTGCTGAGAAGGATGCTCCAGGGATCAGTGATTGGAACACTAATGTTTCTAATTTGCATCAATTACTTAAATTCTGAAACAATGCAAATTAGTCATAGACTGATAATATGAAACAAGGCGATGCAGTAAGAGAGATATGGCAACCATTAATAAACAATTGAATTAAACTATGGATGTGAAAATGTATAAGAAACAAGCCAACAAAACAGGGAAATATGAAACACTGCATGAAATAGAAAAAAAAACAATTGAGACTATTATATGAAACAGATTGAAGTAGCTAAGCATAAATCGCAATGGAATTGGGGAACTTTCTGTCAGCACAGCCCTCAATAGATCCAAACAATTCATTGCAGCCATTACCAAAATCAAATGACTGCCAAATTACCGACCCAAGCAGTAGAATTGGTGAAAGTCATGGTCATGTTCGGTGGAATTTTGGCCAGATTGGATATTGAGTAAAGCATCAATTCTGATCAGAAGAAATTATGGAAAGCTGAAGAGACTTGCTATCATTGAAGAGAGACATGTATGCAAAGCCTTGTGGAGATATAAAAAAGAGACCATCCAGCATTAACCTAGATAAAGATATGATAAAATCCATCCAAGCCATTAAAAACTTCCTCCTCACAAAGATCTCCAGCGACGCTGATTGAGCGAGTAAGTTACTCTACTACTTTGTGTCCTTCTTACAAAGATTGCTGGACTGGTGTACAAACTGAAAGAATAGTCTTAACAATCCTGTTGCCATTCTCATGGAATAAAATCGTTCATCATACTCGCGATATATCGTCCCTCACACATAGGACTGAAGGTGGCCTCAGTGACGTGCATAGAGAGATAGCAGTGACACTTTTTTAATTATACAAATACTTATATTCAGAAAACAAAAACAAACATACAAAAGGGTAACACGATCAAAACTGCCTTTGTGGCAGTTGACAAAAGAACAGTCATCAATTTTAAAATAACGTCATCCTCATCAGTAACACACTCGGCCTCCCGCAGCGACCAGCGTTAACGGAAGGCCTCCAAAGTCCCCGTGGACACTGTGTGTTCCTTCTCCAGGGACACATGGGCACGGACGTAGGCCCGGAAAAGGGGCAGGCAGCCGACCCCAGTGTGGCCGTCGATTACCCGTTGCTTGGACCTGCGAACCCATCTTGGACAGGCCCAGGAGGAGCCCGACAGGGAGAACACCCCTCCGCTCCCACCCTCCCTACCCTCCCACCTCTGTACCGGATGCCCAAATATCAGGAGTGTTGGGCAAAAATGTAGCCAAAACCTGAGGAGCGGCCCCTTCAGATAGTCGAACAGGGGCTGCAACCTCTCACACTGCATGTAGATGTAGAACACTGTCTCTTCCTCGCCGCCGAAGTGACAGGCGGCTGGCGAGTCCGTGAACCGGCTCAAGTACCTGTTACGGGCCACAGCCATGAGCAACACTCTCCACCCCAGGTCCCCGATGTAAAGGGGTAGGACTCCCTTATAGAGAGACCTTCACTGGGGACCGCTCCCGCCGTCAGGTGGTAACACGGACCGCCAGGGCATGTTCGGATGGAAGATGAGGGCGAGGATGTGTAGAGTGTGCAGATGCAGCCTGTACAGTACTCATCTCTCCGCATCACGGAACGGCATGCTGGGCATCCCGGAAAGGCGGCTCATGTTGCATGGGGCCAGCTCTCGGGAAGGGACCTGGGCCGTCGGTCGTATGAACAATTTCGATGGATCGGAATCGCACCATGCGCACAACTCTCTTGATACCCACCGTGACAGGGTGAGGTCCAGCCACCCTCGCAGCCACAGCACCCCCCTCCCCCTGAGGAGCATTGCCCTGGCTGATTTCATGCGCACGCACAGCCGTCTGGAGCGCGTGACGTCACTTGAAGATGGACACAAAATGCTGGAGTAACTCAGCGGGACCGGCAGCATCTCTGGAGAGAAGGAATGGGTGATGTTTCGTGTCGAGACTCTTCTTCAGTCTGAAACAAGGGTCTTGACCCGAAACGTCACCCCAGGCCGAGTTCGGCGATCGTTTGCCTGCTTTTGCTGCTGTTGGAGGTGAGACGTTGCGTCGCGCCAGTGTCTTGGGCGTGTCCCACTTTGGCCGTCAGTTACGCGACAGGCCGTTGGCGCCCGAAGATTTTGTTTGCTACAAAAATTTCGGACCGCCACGTGATGTAGCGCACAACTCCATACCCCTCCGCGCTTCTCAGTGGGACCGGCCCCACGCGGCCACACAATGCCCATGCGCATCAACGCGATGACGGGGTCGCGGAATTTGCGTGCCAAGGACACGTAAGGGGGACAGACCCCTTAAGGCTTTATCTATCAGCAAGTATGGACTGGTACCATCACTGATCATACTGGGTGAACAATGAAGAAAATTGTTTCCAGATTCTTTCCACAATAGTAAGCGAGTGATCCAAGATCCAAGAGTGATCCCCGCTATGATGTCCAACAATGCATGCAATTCTCCTGAGGGCATGAATCAGCTGTGCACACTTCATGCTTTGGCTTTGGGAGTCCTGCCATGATATAAAGGTAAAAGCTAACACTTCCATTCAAATGCGCCAGCTTTTAAGCAGCTTAAAACATGAACATGAACAACAATTTTTCCTCCAAAGACAGCTTTGAGGGCAGCACAGTGGGGCAGCGGTAGAGTTGCTGCCCTACAGTGCCAGAGATCCAGTTTCGATCCTGGCTACGGGTGCTGTCTGTCTGGAGTTTGTATGTTATCCCTGTGACCATTTGGGTTTATTCCAGGTGCTCCAGTTTCCTCCCACATTTCAAAGACGTGCAAGTTTGGAGGTTAATTGGCTTCTGTAAATTGTCCCTTGTGTGTAGGATAGAACTGGGTGATCATTGATCGGCATGGACTCGGGGGGGGGGGGGGTCAAAGGGCCTCTTTCCACACTGTATCTCTAAGCTAAAGTAAAAGTGGCACTCCTTCTGAAGGTAGCACAAGAATGGGGTTGAAAGGGAAGAGTAGTGTGAGAAGAATGTGTTGATCAAGCATGTGCTGCCAATAGTCCATCGTGCTACTGGGAAGCTGAAGATGACACAAATATCAGAACCAGAATCAGAATAGTGCTTTATTTGCCAAGTATGTTTTGCTACATACGAGGAATTTCATTTGCCAAGTCAATCATACAAATAAAAGCAACAGATCACCCAAAACACATTTTAACATGAACATCCACTGCAGTGACTCCTACGCATTCCTCACTGTGATGGAAGGCGAAATAAAGTTCAAGTCTCTTCCCTTAGTTCTTCTGCGGTCGGGGGCCTCGAGCCCTCTGTTCACGAGATAATCATGACTCCTGTAGCCGGCGGCGTTTGGGCCCTCCGCGTCAAGGTGATCAGCTCCTGCATCGGGGGGATGTCAGCTCCCCCGCGCTGGACGATGGAACCTCGCATCAGGGCTGGTCAAACCTTCCGTGACGTTGGAGCTCCCCGACTCGGCCTCTCCCGAGACTCCGAGCCCTTGATGGTAAGTTTGCAGGCCGCGGTTGGAGTGATCCCAGGCAAGGGATCAGCTCCGATGTTAAGTCCGCACCCCTCGATGGGGCTCACGACAGTCCGAGGAGGCCTCCAGCTCCATCGATGGAAGGGCACAGAGCGCGCCGGAGAATGCGATGCAAAATCAATCGCATCTCCAGCAAGGTGAGAACCTGAAAAGAATTTCCCCCGATCCCCTCCCCCTCCCCCCACATAAGACAAACTGAAGAACATTAAAACAAACTTTTAGCAAAGACTAAAAATAAAAATAAAAGATGACAAAACGAACAGACTGCCGGCGGAGCTGCCATCGTACAGCGCCTCTCATGGAACTTGATAGGAAAAATGGAAACATGCAAGGAAGTGATTTCTTTTGTGCTTGGACAGTATAACTACAGTCACTGAGAATGGCTATGGAGTAAATTTATGTTCTCAATACCCTTACTGTAGAGATGCCCACTCTTAAAATAGATAATTATACATTTAAATGCTATCTTTCCCAAAATATATGGTAAGCGTTGAATGAGCAAATGTGCAGTATCCCCTCCTGTTATGCTACCAATGGATTTCAAATAATAAAGTTGCTGGGAAATATATATATGTCACATTTTGAAGCCTTACAATGATAGCGTTACTATTTAAACACCAACTAAACATTTTTTTTCAGTTTCTGATTTATTTTATAAAGCACTTTGGGAGTCATAAATACAGAAATAAATAAATTTGTTTTTAAAGATTTGCTGAAATTTTTTTTCTAGATGCAGAACTATTAAGCCTGTTTCTGTTGCAAAGTTCAATTAAGCGTTTGACCCAAAACGTCACCCCTTCCTTCTCTCCAGAGATGCTGCTTGTCCCGCTGAGTTACTCCAGCATTTTGTGTCTATCTTTGATATAAACCAGCATCTGCAGTTCCTTCCTACACTTATATATTACGATGTGCTCAAAGCTGTAAGCAGCTATTTTGCAGCTGTGAGTGGATGTTGCCTAGCATTGACTGAGTGGAACTAGTGGAATCTGTCGTGCATTATGAAAAATGTCAACCGTATCTCACCTCTCAGGGTGCTGTGTGCAGAGATAAGGTATGCGTGCAGTATATTTTTGTTGATTCTGATGAGAAGGTTCATGTGGTAATGTGTTATGTTTGGTGTAATGTTTAACAAAAGGTTTCACCATTACAACTGAATCATTCTTTGTTTCAATCATTTAGAGCAGAAATAAATTGTGAAGTGAAATAATGGTTATGCCGCAGATTGCAAACCCTACTTAATGTAAACACTGCAATAATTTGAGAAAGATTCCTGTGCTACCACCTACTTTCTATTTCGCTGTCAACTAGATAGCTGGTTTTAGACATATTTTTCCTTCTGTGAATCCCATAGGATTAATTGAAATGTCCAAGTTGCAGTTTCCCCTATGTTTTACTGTTGTCAGTTTTAAGGAAAGCTAATCCCACAATACTGCCACTGCTGCACCTGTGGGAGGCATATGAAGGAAGCAGCATTCAAGCAAAAATTTCTATTTGACAAGTAAAATAGTTTTGTCTGCTTATAATTAGAGTGAAATGCTATATGCTCGAAAATAGTTTCCATTCAGTACCCAAAATTGTAAAACCCCACACTTACAGTTAATTCAGGGCTGAAGCAAATACTGAAAGCCTGTACTCACTGTTTCAGTCCAAGCCATACCCCACAGCAGGATTCTGAGGTGAATTAAACACAAACTTTAAATCTTAGCTGGATGCTCTGAGTTCACGTCCTAGTCTGCTCTATATCATACAGCCCTCAGTAATGTCCACATTTCCTTATCTATTATTAATGGTGTGTCAGTGGAATGCTGTGGAGAGCCTAATATTTTTCTGCCAGCCTCCACCTTTTACCATTTACCAGGACCCCATAAATCATTTGGGGGGGCTTTGTGATTTTTTTTCCCTGGCCGAACCCTTGTTTCATTGTTAAGTCTCAATTCTCAATTGTATGGGACTGATGTTTCTATAAGGAGGTGGCAGATGCACAATTATGAAAAGGAAGATTTTTAAAAATTCCTTCAGGCTACAGAGCAGCAAGCAAGAAATCAAACAGCTTCGCCAAGGTAGCAGGATGCCCCATGGTGCAGGAAGTGATTGACTGTATTTGCATCACTTCGTAGAGATTTTCAATATCAACTCAGCAAAAGAAAGGGAATCCAGTTGCTTCAGGCCTCTCTTAAATGTTATCAGAACAGCAAATCATTCAGGTTAATTAGAGAAGACAAACATCGATGACGAAATTCACCACTGACTTCAACGTGCCCGCACAGCCTCTGGTCGATACAAGAAAGGGGCTTTTGAAGAGCAAGACTTCACACTGGCACTTGCGGAAACAGCACCGCATCAGCAGGTTTCTCAGAGCACTATAAATAACCACCACTGACGATGTCTTTGCGAAATCTTCATTCACTGGAAAGATGAGTGAAAGAATGCCACCATCTTCTCCGAGGCAATGGCCCCTATAGTAAGTCTTGAAATACTCACGATCTGTATTCAGCTACAATGGGCTAGTCATATCATTCACATGTCTGCCACCAGACTTCTGAAATAGACACACTATTCTGAGCTCTGTCATGGATGAGATTGCCAAGCAAACAAGAAAAGCATGTGTTCAAGACTTACTTGAAGAAATTTACCATCATTACAGGTGTCTGGAACATTTGGCCCATGGTCACACTTACTGTAAAGCGGAGAAGGAGAGTTGGAAATAACCATCCAAATTCTGACTAATATCAGGGACACTCTGCTGACAACTGCTAAAAGATACATTTAGCTATGAACTCTCTTCTCACTCATAAGTGGCTCTGTATCCAATCAAGACACATGGTGATCAGTCTCAGTCAAGCTTTCACAATCCCATTGTTCTTGAAACCCCAGAACATGGTTCCTCCTGAGTGAGCGTTAGTTCCAGGTCAGCGCCGAGTTCTCAGGTTCTTGTTCTTGTTTTAGTTTTAGAGTTACAGCGTGGAAACAGGCCCTTCAACCCATTGAGTTCGCCCCGACCAGCGATCACCCGTACACTAGTTCCATTCTACATACTATGGACAATTTACAGAAGGCAGTTAATCTACAAACCTGCATGTCTTTCGAGTGTGGGAGGAAACTGGAGCACCCAGAGAAAACCCATGCTGCCACAAAGAGAACGTACAAACTCCATGCACCCTTAGTCAGGATCGAACCCGGGTCTCTGGCGCTGTAAAGCAGCAACTCTACTACTGCACCATTGTGTCACTCCGTGCGTTATTCCAGGGTTCAGTAAAGAGTGAAATCTTGTTGCCAAGACCCATCTTTCTCTTGTTCCTTCTGTTCTTCTCCAATGATATAGAATTGCATAGATATTCCAGTCCTATTTCATCAACCTTTGTCCCATTACAACTGGACAAAAATGACCCTCACCATCATTCTCAACCTCCACACAACCAATCATCACTTTGCAGTATCTGCTTCCCACCTTATCTTGTACATCACAGGCCCAGATGCCAAACTTCTCCGCACTCCTCTAACTCTCTTTCCTCCACCCCCAATGACTAGATTACTCCTCCCCCCTCCCATACCTTCACAATCATTTGTTACTCATCACAATCCATTTCCTCATGTTGTCGACTCTGTGGCAATGGAAGATTGCTGAGGAAATAACTTCATAAGCACTTTCACATGTAAGGCTTATTGTGACGGGCCCTCATTTTCTGCACAACTTGGCATCCTGCAACTCACACATATCATAGTTATCATAGAAGTGACAAATTTACACTGATTACCTATGGTGGGCTGCTGGGTTCACAAAAATCAACCAAAATGTTTCCTGAATATTTTCCACCGATTTTTCTCAAAAACTGAAGTTTTGAGGTTTAAACTTCTTGCAAATTGATGCTTTGCACAATTTTTAATAAAGCAATTAAAAATACATTTCTTGACTATTAATGCTGTTGTTGAAAATTTTGTTTAGCAGTTCCAAAATCTCTCGAAGTGGCAGCTTGGATATTTTGCTGAAGCTATATCATAGCCAAATTTGAAGATTAAGTGGATACAACACAACATTCTATCAAAATGGCCCAGCACCAGTCAGTTACATTTTTAGATTTTATTTTCCTTATCTCATATTGCATTCTGGTGAGCAGTTTTCTTTTAAAACATAATAAAGAAAGAAGAGAAAGCAATCATGGACAATATGATTTTTTTTTAAATAGAAGACTTTATATGTGTAAGAGAGAGAGAAAAGAGAGATTGAATCAATAAGGAATGTGCGTCAGTGTGTATAAAGATGAGGACAAAGGTGGTAGGACAAAGAATGACCCAGAAAGAAAATAAAATGTTTTGGTCCAATTACTCATTTGTTGCATTTGTAGCGATTGTGTTTAAAAAAACATTGGACCAAGAGAGAGCAAATCCAATGTTAGCCAGAGAGAAGGGAGTAAGAGGAGATCAAACAAATCTTCTCAATAAAAGAGAGAGTTTTCTTCATTTAATATTATTTCAATTAAATATACAAAGTTAGCTGGTCTAAAGAATTCTGAGTATTTCCAACTTTATTACCTTCCATCACAGCGAGGAATGTTGATTCCACTGTGGTGGATGTTTATGTTAAATTTATTTTATGTGTGTATTGTATTCTTTTCACTTAGTAGGACTGTATGGTAACTCAAAGTTCACTGTACCTTGGTTGGTTAAGTGACAATAAATGCAAACTTGAGCTTGAGCTTGAACTTGATTTACCACACATGAGGTTGCAAATGAAAAGCAGAAAGAGGCAACTCAGTCACTCAAACCTACTTTGCCATTTCATATGCTCATTGCTGACTTGGTTGTTATCTTGACTCCACATTCCACTCTGCCCATGATAACCTTTCAATCCTATTGCACATTAAGTAGCTACAGTATCTACCTCTGCCCTACAAACATTCAAATACTGTTTCTTCCACTGTCCATAAATGAAGATAGCTCCAAAGATTCATGAGAGAAAACATTTCACATTTCAAGAGTCAAGAGAGAGTCAAGAGTGTTTAATTTCATATGTACTGAAATGAAATTTGCACTTGCAGCAGCATAACAGGTCTGTAAACACAGTATTCAAGAAATAACATAATAAAACAAACACAAAAACAATTTCAATAAATGTAAGAAAATTTGTGCAAAAAAAAAAAAAAAGCCATGAGTCCTTAGTGCAACCAAGACAGTTTGTAGTTCAGAGTTAAATGTAGTTGATATTTGTAGTGTCCAATAACCTGATGGTTGCTGGAAAGAAGCTGTTCCTGAACCTGGAGGTCACAGTTTTCTGACTCTTATACCTTCTTCCCGATGGCAGGATTGAAGTGAGAGTGCGGCAAGTGTGTCTTACATTGGTGATTCCTTGTTTTTCTACATTCACCCACTAGATGAAATCTTATGTTCATCCATTCTGTCAACACCCCTCAGGAACTTGAATGCTTCAAATAAATTCCCTCTCACATTACTAAGTTCCTGCAGGTACAACTTTAGAGTTTCAACCTTTACTCATAAAAGACCCCATCCGTTAATGTATTTAATTGTAAGGATAGAGGTTGCTCAAACAGCCAGTTTGAAACAGAAGAAATAGGCCAGAAACAAATATTTTAAAAATGTTGATCAGACAATTTTATTGATCATTTTAACTGGATTGTTTTAAAGTTGAATTTTGAAGGTAAGCTGAACAATTTTGAAGGAAGCAGCTCCAGAAGGAAAGTGATTAATGGAAAAGAAACTCTGGTGTAGGAGTGAGAAAAAGTGAATGAAAAATTAAAAGTACTTTGTGTCACCATTAAACATGAAGGGAGGATGTATAATTATGTGGGATGTTGGATGGAAAAGAGAAATGATTGATGAGAGGATAAAGGTGTAAGGGGATAAAATGAGCGAGGAAAAGCATGTGTTTAGATGAACAACGGGACCATTTCAGGTCCATTTTTTCCTCTTAAACCCTGCTCTGACTATAGTCTTCCATCACAAGTGGCTCCTTTTCCTGAAAAAGCCTTCCATAATAACCTGTGAAGCACAATGAGAAGACAGAAACAAGAAAAGAGAAGCTAGAACCAGAGGAGAAGAAATAAATGGAAATTGCATAATAGATAGGAGATACTTAGCAGGCTTGAATGTGTGATGTAGGTAGTACAATATATTTATATTATGTCAAAGGAAGCATCATGCAATCTTGCTCTTATGCTATTTCTATCCTGTTAAGCATTCTAATCCTGCTATGCTATGCTTAGACCTCCACTGCCCCACTTGATTTTTTATCTATTGATTGCTGTAAATTGGAGATTCTTAATGACATTGCTGCTCGACCCTAATCCCTGGCCAAGTGTTTAATCTCATTCAATATAAGATGTAGTCCCAGTTTTAAAAATGATCAGTGTTTTAACATTTCCAATGCAAACAGGGCTTTTTCTTTTTTTTTAAATTAATTTATTAGAAGCAGTGTACAAAAGTATAAACCGCGGCATATGACATAATACAGTTATTGTACAGCTTCAATTTTTATTTTTATTTTTAGCTAAAGATGAGAAAGAAGAAGAGAGAAAAAGCAAGAAAGAGAGAAAGTGAATGTGCAAGAATAGAACCCCTAGACTACCAAATTGGTGTAGCCGAAGAGTGAGTAAGTAAAAGAAATAAGAAAAACGTAGAGAAATAAAAAGACAAAAACAGAAAGAAAAACAAAAAGTGATGATATACCTGCTTCGTATCTCTCCCCACCCATCACCCAACCCGTAATTCGATTTAATTCCAAAATTTTGTTGCACCATACTATCCTTGTAATGAATCAATGAATGGTGTCCATGTCTTCGAAAATTGCTCTGGTTTTACTGCTAAGACAAGTCTCATATTTTCAAGATGTAGCGTCTCAGACATGTTTGTAATCCACATTTTAAGAGTAGGGGCAGATGTATTTTTCCAGAATTTAAGTATTCGTTTTTTCGCCGTTATCAGGCCATAATTGAGGAAATGTCTTTGAAATATTGATAGCTCAGAGCAGGCTTCTGACGTTCCTAGAATAATCAGTTCCGTGTCGGGGTCCAGTTTTGTTTTTAATGATTTTGAGAAAATTTCAAAGTTTCCTTTCCAAAAGTTATGTAATTTTATGCAAGAGGCGAAGGAGTGTGTTATAGTTGCTTCTTGAAGGAGACATATGTCACAAATAGGAGATACATTTGGAAAGATCTTATTCAGTTTAGTCTTTGAATAGTAGAGTCTGTGCAGTGTTTTAAATTGAATTAAAGTATGTCTAACGTTAATCGAACAATTGTGTATATATAAAAGATTTTCTTCCCATCTGTCTTTTGGAATTTTTAGGCCTAGTTCCTCTTCCCAGTCTCTTCTAATTGCTTCTGACGATGGGATTTCTATATTCAGAAGGGTGTTATACAAATATGATGTTAAGTTGTTTGACTCTGAATTTCTCATACATTCGTCTAGTATATCTGGCAGCAGAGTTTGGTAGTCATGGGTATATGTTTTTAAATAGTCTCAAATTTGAAGATATCTGAAATATTGGTTACCTTTCAGGTGGTATTTCGACTGTAATTCTTGAAATGAGAGAAGAGTTCCCATCTCGTAGAGATCTCCAAGTTTTTTAATTCCTAGTCTTTCCCAATAAGTAATCGTTTTATCTATAATAGATGGCTTGAACACAGGGTTATTAGCTATTCGTGAGAGAAGAGATGAATTTCTTAGTTTAAAAGTTGATTTTACTTGTCTCCAGATTCATAGAGTGCTGTGAATAATCGGATTTTTATCATATAGTGTGTTCTTCAACTTTGTTAGGAAGAGAAGAATCGCGCCTATATTAAAAGGTGAGCAATCCTCTCTCTCCATTATTAATCATACCTGTTGGCATGGGTTATCCAGCCAGTAAATTACATTTTTAATAATAGTTGCCCAATAATAGTATAAGAAATTGGGGAGAGCCAATCTGCCCGTTTCTTTGGGTTTACATAGATGTCGTTTATGAATTCTATGTGTTTTATAATCCCAGATAACGTTTGTAATCAGAGAATCAAGATTTTTGAAAAAACATTTAGGTAGGTATATCAATATTGATTGAAATAAATAGAGAATTTGTGGGAGCAAGATCATCTTTATAGCATTTATTCTGCCTACTAGCGACATCGGAAGTGTTTTCCAAAATTGAATAAGAGCGTTTAATTTAGTAACTAAAGGCGGGAAGTTTGCGTTGAATATAGAAGTATATTTTCTGGTTACTTGAACACCGAGATATTTGAATTTTTTCGTAGCAATTCTGAAAGGGAATTTTAGAAGGTGTGTCGGCTCTTGAGGTTATATTGCCATAATTTCACTTTTGTTCCAGTTTATTCTATATCCTGAAAAGGAACCGAATTCCTCTATAAGATTTAATATACTTGGAATGCTAACTTGGGAATTGGTGATATATAATAATACATAATCTGCATATAATGATATTTTATTATTGGAGTATTTAGTATTATAGCCGTGAATGTTCAGATGTACTCTTATACTTTCCGCTAGAGGTTCAATCGCAAGGGGAAATAACAGGGGTGATAATGCACATCCCTGTCTATTGCCCCTGGATAACTGAAATTTAGGAGAGAGTATATGGTTAGTCAGTATTCTGGCAGTCGGCTTATCATATAACAATTTTATCCATGAATTAACATTTTCTCCCACCTGAAATTTTTGCAGTACAGTGAAAAGATACTTCCATTCTACTTGGTCAAATGCTTTTTCTGCATCTAATGAAATAATTGATAAGTCTTCTTCTTTAGTTCTGTGTGAGTACATTATGTTAAAAAGGCGTCTCAAATTATTTAACTAATGTCTCTTGGGTATAAACCCCGTTTGATCCGAATGTATTAATTTATTAACGTATTTACTTAATCTTCTTGCCAAAGTTTTCGCTAGTATTTTCTGATCTGTATTTAACAGGGCGATTGCTCTGTATGATCCCGGGTCTTCTAGATCTTTATCTTTTTTAAGTATAAGTGAGATAGTTGATTCAGCTAGTGTTTGTGCTAATGTCTGTTCTTTAAATGCGTATGTATAAAGATTGTATAAACGCGGGGAAATTACCTCGTAAAATCTTTTATAAAATTCGTTACTGAACCCGTCTGGTCCTGGTGTTTTGCCGTTCTTCAGTGAATTGATTGTCTCTTCTATTTCTTTAATTGAAATCTGTGCTCCTAATTCCTCTTGTTCCAGCGGATTAAGTGTAGGGAGTTTACAGTTATCAAGAAAGTTTGTAATTTTTCTGCTTTATGTTGTTGTTTTGGATGTGTATAAGTTTTGATAAAATTGGGCAAATCTTTCATTAATGTCTTTTGGAAGCGTTAAGAATTCACCTTTATCTGATTCGATTTTTAGGATAGTATGGTCCTTTTCAACTTTTCTCAACTGGCGTGCTAAAAGTTTGTGTGGTTTGTTGCCGAATTCGAAATTTCCCTGTTTTGTAATTTGAAATAATCTAATAACTCTTGCAGATAGAATTTGGTTTAGCTTAAATTTTAATATTGCTATCTTGTTGTGTTTATCTATAGTCGGATCTATCGCATTTTCTAAATCAACTTGTCTGATCTGTTCTTCTAATTGCAATTGTTCCGTCCTATTCTTTTCATTTTGATATGCTTGATATGAAATGATAGAACCTCTAATAAAAGCCTTAAAAGATTCCCATAATAGCGAGGGCGAGATACCTGGGGTATCATTGGTCTCAAAAAACGAGTTCCATCTGTTGTTTTAAGTATTTACAACAATCCGGATTATTTCGTATTTGAGGATTAAACCTCCAGAACGATTTTTTATTAAACATTCCTTCTAGGTTTAAGGAGAAGGTTAGCGGAGAATGATCGGAAATAGTACTATTATGGTATTTAGGATTAATTGTGAAGGGTATTAATTTAGTGTCCACTAGAAAGTAGTCAATACGTGTTTAGGTTTTGTGTACTGATGAGTAAAAGGAGTATTCTCTTCCGGATGGATTTGCAATCCTCCATACGTCTGTTATATTTGTATTTCTTATATATGTATTTAAGAGTTCATTGGATTTTGATTTTGTATTATGTCTCTTTTGTTGAGCAGATTTATCACGGTATTGATCCAAAACGAAATTGAAATCTCCCCCAATTAACAGGTTTTGCTGGGTGGACTCTGAAATTATATTCAAGATTTTATTTTAAAATTGTGGGTTGTCAAAGTTAGGAGCATAAATATTTACCATGGTAAGTGGGGTAGAATATATCTCCCCAGAGACTATGACATACCTCCCCTCTTTGTCTGCAATGGTGTTTTTATGTTTAAATGGTATGCCCTTATGAATTATAATTACAGTGCCTCTGGATTTGGAGAGATAGGAGGAGCGATATGTTTGACCGATCCAATTAGCCTTCAGCCTGGACTGAGCTTGAACTTTAAGATGCGTTTCCTGTAAAAATATTATGTCGGCATTGAGTGATTTTAATTGGGCAAGAATCTTACCCCTTTTAATTGGCTCGTTAGCGCCCCTAATATTCCAGCTACAAAACATAATTCCTCCAGTTTTCTTCAGAGGGTCGTCTTGCATTATAGCTTACATTGGTTCCTTTATTTCAGATGGTGCAACACAATAACTCAACCTTCTGGGTGTTGGGTGGGTTCTCCCAGTTTCTGAACTCTGAAGGTATATCCCAAAGAAAGGTGCCCTATAGAGAAAAAGTGAAAAGGTGCTAAATAACATAAATAATATAAGAGAACAGTATTTGGATATACTGTGTGAAACCACCAAGTGGTGGAAGAATTCATGTAATCTTCCGTAGATGTAAATCTCATTTAGCTCTTATTTATGCTCCTAACTTTGACCACTGAAGTGTGTGAAATTTCAAAATAGGTTTTGAAATCATTTCTTCCTAAATGCTAAGAGCATGCGTCAAGGACCAACATGACCATTTTCAGTACTCCCAGACTCAATGCAAACACCATAAATAGCCCTTAAGCTTGATGCCATCTCACTAGTTTGAAAGTTTAGAATTCTCCCACAAAGATCCTACAGTGACTTGATATGAGAGACATTTTAGAATGAATCATTGCTGGAAGGCCCTTTGCAATATGTGTCGATGGAAAACGAGGATTGGGGAGTAGCACAGCTGGTAGTACTTGAAGGCATATGACAATGAACCATGGCAAAGCAATTAATACAATAGGCATCCAATACTGAATAAAGGGCAATACAGTTAGAAATAATTTGCATGGAATGATTTTACGCCCCAATTGCAGTGTTTTTACAATAGACTACAAAGGAGAATTTCTAATTCAAATTCTTATGAATCAATCAATATTTCATCAAGTCAAGATTATTATCATAAGCTTAAGTATGGTGAGGTACAGGTACAGATACAGTACAATAGAATTCTTGCTTGCAGCAGCAACACACACATAATCTCAGACAAACTATCTCAGCAAAATCAAAGTATACATAAATTTTACACATATCATGGGCTCTGGCAATCTTTAGCAGCGTTTCATTTTTGTATACCTGGATATATTTTTAAATAGTATTTGCATCCAGTGCCTGTGTTTTATATACAAATTTAAAGGATATAAAATATTTAAAAGCCATGTATTATCATCACCTAATATGTGTGATCTGGTACTACAGGAAAACTTATGATCTGCTTTGGCATGTCCTGAATTTTGAATTTGTTTGCACAATGGATATTAACACATGAAACTTTCTGCATTATGGTGAAAGCAACCCAACTTTGAAACTGATTTTTTTTTCACATTTCTTATTATAACATTGCAGCTGGAGTTTTATTTTTAAATATACATTTATTCCACTCAATATTCTAAAAAAACAAAGAAAATCTGAAATTGGAAATATGGTAGTGACCTTTCAAAACATTTTCATTCTCATTATGGAAAATGAGCATTCCCTTCTGTTAGCTCTTACCATCTTTTTTATCATAATGAATTATTCTGTTTTCTTGGATTTATTTAGCTATACAAAGTATGAACCTTTAAGAAATTGCAATTACCGTGATACCCACAAAATATCAGCTATTTATGTGTGAACAAAAAAGCAGGACAAAATGTCAACTAAATCAGAATAGTCCTAGTTAATATAATTACTGAAATGCCATTTAACAGAAAATATTTTCATCAAACATCAATAGGATTGCACAGTTACGCTATAGGACTTTTCAAAGGATTTTCTTTTAAGATCTGTAAAGACTCGCTTGAATAACCTGATAAGATGATTAAAATGTCACATCTGAAAAACAAAGGATTTTGGAAAAATTCAGAAATTGAAATGGAAATGACAACGGAATGATAACTAACATTATTTGTGCATCTTACTTCCTTGGTAACATACATTATGATGGAAATGTAATTTGAATTATTTATATTTGGATGCTTCCTTGGTATTGGTGTCTATACTACTAACATTCACAGTATGGTTATAATTACCCAGCTGGAATTTTTGTTTTAAATGTTCCATACCTAACGCTGATTAATAGGGCAATACGACAGTGTAATGTAACAAGCTGTTCAAAGAATGAAATCAGCTTCCAGCATCTTTGTTAATGCAAGTGTGGAATTGCTACCTTGAACAGCAACTGAGCTGAAAAGTTGTGACCTAACTTCAGCATATAAAAATGAATTAATTTCTCACTCTTTCGGCATTTAATATGTAGCACAACAAATTGCCTATGGAGTCAATTGCTTTTCTGAACATTGAAAGCAGCTATTCAGCAATTATTTTCCTTACACATTTTTTTTCCTTCGTTTTCAAGATATTTTCTTCAAATATCTCCTCTATCAACTCTCTTCCTCTGATCATTTCACTGAAAGGGATTGCCCTTTGGTATTTTACCCTGACACAAAGCCAATGCACACCTGTACACTACCAATGCAATTCTTACTTTAGTTTAGTTTAGAGACAGTGTGGAAACAGGCCCTTCAGGCCACCAAGTACATGCTGACCAACGATCACCCATACACTTGTTCAATGTTATCCCAGTTTTGCATCCAACACACTTGGGGCAATTTACAGAAGCTAATTCATCTACAAACCTGCTTGTCTTTGGAATGTAGGAGGAAACCAGAGCACCCAGAGATAACCCACACAGTCACAGGGAGAACGTGCACAATCCGTACAGACAGCACCCGTGGTCAGGATTGAACTGTGTCTCTGGCGCTGTAAGGCAGCAACACTACTGCTGCTCTACTGTGCCATCTAAAGGTTTTCTCCAGAAAACATTCAAGAGTAAGATCGATTAGATGATTTTCCTGTTAACTATCCACATAACCTGTGATCGTACTGTACATCTACTATTGTCCAACCTATTACTTTCAAGACCTTTAAAGTCCATTAACAGTAATTGTATCCACAAAAAATAGGAGATTTTTTTTCCAGTAGTTGAAAAGTACAACTTAAGAATCCTGCTTTCACTGCTAGGAAATTGACCTAGGATATATCCGTGTGAAAGAGATGGAAGTATCTTCTCTCCAAGAAAGAAATGCTATTTATAGAATATCATTTATCACATCACAATCATATGACTCAGAATTTCAGAATGCAATGAAAGCTACATTGGAGAGCACTACATGGCTGAAATCATGATTTGCAACTGATTTTCTCAATTTTAATCTTCTACAAGAGACAGAAATATTCACATTGCAACTTCATTAATTTGATTTAAATGATCCGCTGGCACCAATAACTACATTACTGGTCAAAGAGCATGACCAAAGGATCACTTCAGTAAGTGGCTAGCACCAGCTCCACACAGCCAGTTTGCACACTTTAAGGGGGCAGTAGTGGCTTGAGTGGAAGCCATTCCACAGATCTTAGCAGCTCACAAGACAATGGGGAAACAGGGGTACCTAGATATTCTGACACAGCACTAGAGGCCTTGGCAGAAGAGGGGAAGAGAAAGTTATTTAATCAGAGCATGGTGAATCTGTGGAATTCATTGCCACAGATGGCTGTGGAAGCCAAGTAAATGGATATTTTTAAGGCGGAGATAAATTCAGATTCTGATTCAGATTCAACTTTATTGTCATAGAAACATAGATACATAGAAAATAGGTGCAGGAGTAGGCCATTCGGCCCTTCGAGCCTGCACCGCCATTCAATATGATCATGGCTGATCATCCAACTCAGTATCCCGTACCTGCCTTCTCTCCATACCCCCTGATCCCCTTAGCCACAAGGGCCACATCTAACTCCCTCTTAAATATAGCCAATGAACTGGCCTCAACTACCCTCTGTGGCAGAGAGTTCCAGAGATTCATTGTGCAGTGTACAGTTCAGAGACAACGAAATGCAGTGTCTCTAAACAGATTCTTGATTAGTAAGGGTGTCAGGGGTAATGGGGAGAACCCTGGAGAATGGGAAGGATAGATCAGCCATGATTCAATGGTGGAATAGACGATGAGCCAAATGGCCTAATTTTGTTTAAAGATAGAGCGCGGAAACAGGCCCTTCGGCCCACCGAGTCCGCGCCGACCAGCGAACACCCCACACATTGATATTGTCCTACACACACTCGGGACAACTTATACCAAGCCAATTAACCTACATTCCTGTACGTCTTTGGCATGTGGGAGGAAACTGAAGAACGGAGAAAACCCACGTGGACATGGGGAGAACGTACAAACTCCATGCAGACAACACTCGGAGTCGGGATCGAACCCGGATCTCCAGCGCTGCAAGCGCTGTAAGGCAGCAACTCTACCACTGCATCACCGACCGTGCCGTCGAAAAGTGCTTCTACTTCTGCTCCAAGAACATATGAACATAAGATACAGCTCCCCTCCATGCCAGGGGCAGTAATTGAAATGGGAAGCAAATATATGAGGTTATTAAGATGAATCAATTCCCAAGGGTATGAACAGTGCTGTAAAATTATTAATGACTTTACATGGGTTGTCAGGGTCAGTAGGTTCGTCAACAAATTCTATCTATTTACTGCTACTGTCTGTTGCCCATTGTCTAGTGTCTAGTGTCTACCTTGCTTCATGCAATGTGTCAGTGAAAATATTCACTGAGACCTGAGTAAGAGGAAAGCAGCAACTTTATTGTTGACAGAGCTCTGGGAGAAGAGTAATGACCCCGCCGTCTGTGAGCACCTTCTCCCTGAGTGATCCTTACAGCTGGTTTATATATATATATATTATTGTCAAACAATGGCAGGTGTTTACATTATCTGGGTGAGGGGCCAGTCAAACCCTTAGGAACTCAATCATGTTTTCAGTCATTGTGGCTCAACCGGTATCTATATTTTGGCTATTGCAGGCACTCAGCATCTGGTCTTGTGACCATTCTCCACTTGGGGGTGGGAGATTGCAACCTTCACGTGGTCTGCCCTGTTTCAACAAATGCAATCAACCTGGCGTGCACAATCAAATAAGATCAAATAGAATGAGTTGTCCAACAGAGACCGAATGAATGAATGAATGAATGAATGAATGAATGAATGAATGAATGAATGAATGAATTGATGTTCCTGCTGAGCAAGAAGAAGATTCTCCACTTGGCATTTAGCCAACAAAGTCAATGTTCAGTAAGCATGTTGCAGTGTCCACATAGTCAACTATCCCAACATCCTCTCTGGTTCCAAAATTTACTCCATCACAGTGCAACCCTTGTATCTAATTATCAATAGTTGGGCCCTATCAACTCTCATGTACCACAATGGTCGATCATACATTCACATCTCAATTTGTGTACTTACCTCAGCAGGAACATCAATTCATTCATTCATTCATTCATTCATTTATTCGGTCTCTGTTGGAAGTTAAGGTTGACACAGTTGACACCAGAGATAACAAACCGACTGGTGTCATAAGGTTAGTGATGGGAGTAGAATTTCTGTAGGTCATTCAGCCCATCGAGGCTATTACGCCATTCAATCATGGCTGATCTATCTCTCCCCCTCAACCTCATTCTCCTGCCTCCTGCCTCCACCCCATAACCCCTTACACCAATCCAACATTTCTTGATGTGCAGAAAGTGTTGATCACAGAATTCATGGCTAGTGCTGGCAAAGAAGATTAAAAATTAATGATTTTCCTTCTCTCATTCCAATTTCTCTTCAACCCACAATTTTTTTCTGATCTACAATTTGCAACTCATGTTCATCTCCACTTTCTAGCTGTTCCCTTCCCATGCCCACATTTCCTCAACAGAATCATATGTGTTTTTAATTTCTGATAGGCAAGAACCCCCCAAGGTGGTAGCAATGGAACAGCTTGAAAGTAATGAACAAAGAAGCTGTCACTTTGATTCACTACCTGGTCCACTTTAGAAAGAATATTGTAAAGGTTGACTTAGAATGGTAATTTCGACGTTGAATCACCAGAGGTTGATGGGTAGTCCAGAACTTTGCTACATAGGTTTCTGATGAGGCTTTTGATGGGACAGTCAGAGTGAAGCTGATGACCACAAAAAGTTTAGTGTATTGAAGTTTTGCTAAAAAGCATTCAAAAAATTACTAAGGAGAATGGAAATAAACATTTACAACATTGGATATGCCTATATCTAGATATGCTAGAATCAGTTATTAAAGATGGGATAGCAGCACATTTGGAAAGTGGTGAAATCCTTGGACAAAGTCAGCATGGATTTATGAAAGGTAAATCATGTCCGACGAATCTTATAGAATTTTTCGAGGATGTAACTAGTAGCGTGGATAGGGGAGAACCAGTGGATGTGTTGTATCTGGACTTTCAGAAGGCTTTCGACAAGGTCCCACATAAGAGATTAGTATACAAACTTAAAGCACACGGTATCGGGGGTTCAGTATTGATGTGGATAGAGAACTGGCTGGCAGACAGGAAGCAAAGAGTAGGAGTAAACGGGTCCTTTTCACAATGGCAGGCAGTGACTAGTGGGGTACCGCAAGGCTCAGTGCTGGGACCCCAGCTATTTACGATATATATTAATGATTTGTACGAGGGAATTGAATGCAACATCTCCAAGTTTGCGGATGACACGAAGCTGGGGGGCAGTGTTAGCTGTGAGGAGGATGCTCGGAGGCTGCAAGGTGACTTGGATAGGCTGGGTGAGTGGGCAAATGCATGGCAGATGCAGTATAATGTGGATAAATGTGAGGTTATCCACTTTGGTGGCAAAAACAGGAAAGTAGACTATTATCTGAATGGTGGCCGATTAGGAAAAGGGGAGATGCAACGAGACCTGGGTGTCATGGTACACCAGTCATTAAAAGTAGGCATGCAGGTGCAGCAGGCAGTGAAGAAGGCGAATGGTATGTTAGCATTCATAGCAAAAGGATTTGAGTATAGGAGCAGGGAGGTTTACTGCAGTTGTACAGGGTCTTGGTGAGACCACACCTGGAGTATTGCGTACAGTTTTGGTCTCCTAATCTGAGGAAAGACATTCTTGCCATAGAGGGAGTACAGAGAAGGTTCACCAGACTGATTCCTGGGATGGCAGGACTTTCATATGAAGAAAGACTGGATAGACTCGGTTTGTACTCGCTAGAATTTAGAAGATTGAGGGGGGATCTTATAGACACTTACAACATTCTCAAAGGGTTGGACAGCCTAGATGCAGGAAGATTGTTCCCGATGTTGGGGAAGTCCAGAACAAGGGGTCACAGTTTAAGGATAAGGGGGAAATCTTTTAGGACCGAGATGAGGAAAATATTTTTCACACAGAGAGTGGTGAATCTCTGGAATTCTCTGCCACAGAAGGTAGTTGAGGCCAGTTCATTGGCTATATTTAAGAGGGAGTTAGATGTGGCCCTTGTGGCTAAAGGGATCAGGGGGTATGGAGAGAAAGCAGGTACAGGATACTGAGTTGGATGATCAGCCATGATCATATTGAATGGCGGTGCAGGCTCGAAGGGCCGAATGGCCTACTCCTGCACCTATTTTCTATGTTTCTATGTTTCTATATGTGTGGCACGTTTGAGGTGGTCACATTTTAGAAGACCTGCTCTATAATATAGTGAAAGTAGCGTGCAGAGCAACAGAAATGCTGCTTATGTGTACTGACAAATGGCGCAGTCAGGCTGTGAGTATGTGTGAAGAAGGAAATAGGCTTGAAATCAGGAATCAGGTAGTCAAGAGATATTCCTTATTTCCTTTGGCCTGGTTGATGACCAAAAGATGGAAGATGCAATGGGCTGTTACAAGATGAGAAAATCACAATAGTCAAGAGCATGAAACCAAGAAAAAGGACGAGTAGTAGGCCATGTGACCTCTCAAATCTGCTCTGCTGTTAAATAGGATGGCTGATCTGATTGCAACCTCAATTCCGCATTCCTGTCTACCCAAGATAACTTATTGACATTTGGTGATCAAATAAATGTCTACTTCTAGTTGAAAAATATCTGACCTTCAGGAATAGATCATTATAATGCCATGGGTATGATCACACATTAGCTGGCTTTCAAGGAATTAAGACCCTAACCCAATTCATAGATGGTAGAATCAAGCCTTTATCCTACCGAGTGACCATTTGCACTAATCGGCCATGGTGGTGCAGCGTTTGAGTTGCTGCCTTAAAGTGCTTGCAGCGGCAGAGACTCAGGTTGATCCTGACTACGGGTGCTGTCTGTACGGAGTTTTATGTTCTCCCCGTTACCGCGTGGGTTTTCTCCGAGATCTTTGGTTTCCTCCCACACTCCAAAGAGGTCCAGGTTTGTAAGTTAATTGACTTGGTGTATGTGTAAAATTGTTCCTGGTGTGTAGGATAGTGTTAATGTGTGGGAATCGCTGTGCGGTGCGGACTCGGTGGGCCGAAGGGCCTGTTTCTGTGCCACATCTCCAAACAAAACTAAACAAACCTAATCCCATTTTATTCTTCTCCCATTCTCAGCATTTTCCCCAATATACCATCACTCACCTACACAGTATGCAATAAACCAGTTAACCCACATGCCCATGGGACATAAGAGGAAACCAGAGCACCCAAAGGACACCAATGCTGTCACAGTGATAATATACTAATTCCATTCAGACAGCACTGCTGTTCAGGATTGAACCTGGATTGCTGAATTTGTGAAAGCAGTTCAACTCACTGAGCCACTGTGCTAACCAATTGTGAATAACGTCAGGATTCCCAGAGGGATCTATCAAAGCAATGCAGATGGAGCCAATAGCCTCCTGCATCTTTGGGAAGTCCACAATCCTCAAGTGTTCATGCATTCCTGCTGCTGGCCTCACTTTTTCCAGGGAGATTAATTTAAATCTCTAATCTGAAATCTTTCTAATGTGGCAGTCCGCTACAATTACTCCTCGAAAGATCTGGTAGATGAAGTTTGATGATCACTGTCAACTGAACCATTAATGGCAATATGATTCCAGATGTTAGTCTGTAGCACATTTCAGTCAGCTTGCTCTGTGGTGAAGTATATGCAATTAAAATGCTACTGAGAATCTCTTTGTATATACAGACTCCTGTTGAAGGT
Organism: Malacoraja senta; assembly: GCA_038087875.1. Taxonomy (NCBI): domain Eukaryota; kingdom Metazoa; phylum Chordata; class Chondrichthyes; order Rajiformes; family Rajidae; genus Malacoraja; species Malacoraja senta. Next base: position 118,331 of record JAXLNO010005372.1, read on the forward strand.
AATTCAACCGTTCTCCCACCACCTCCTCTCATAGCAAGGGGTCCTGCTCGGTGGAATCTCTCCTTATTCTCTTCACATGATGAGGATCAAGAGGAACGACCGCCAAGCTTCTATGACTATCATCGATATGATTTGGCTGTGACTTTCAAAACCATGACAAGTTCACAAAAGACAGAAGGATATTTCTCTATAATAAACTCACCTTTACAACAATCACTCAGGAACTTGATTAGTAAGGGTGTCAATGGTCAAGGCGAGCAGGAAGGAAGAAGAACAGGGTTGAGAGGGGAATATAGATCAGCCATGATTGAATGACAGAGTAGTTTGATGGGCCGAATGGCAGCATTCTGCTTCGAGAAATTATGAATTTATGAATTTATAACTATAGATTATGTTATCAAAGAGCAGACTCTTCCTGCTACGAAATGTTGGGATCTCCATCCAAGTTGCACACCTGCTATGGGAGCCCAATTTCATTGCTTGTGTCTGCAACAAATTGCTTCAGACTTCTGTGACGTTGTTTATTATAAGTCCAACAAATATCTTCGACAGATTAGTAACCATCAGCGTTAAGTGGTATGAATGATTGACTAATCCGCTTGTTGGTTTTGCCACTTGGCCCTTTGAATTGTGTCATGTTATCTGTAATGTCTTCCTGGGGTAAGCAGAGAGGCCCTTCTTTAACCATGAAGGATATGAAGGATAAATGCTCTACGGTAACTATTTATCATCCTAGATTAATTATTGGCAACAAGTATTAACCAACAGCCTTTTAACTTAGTTGTGAGAGCTATCAAGCCATCAACTTAAACATGGTCCGAAGAAGGGTTTCGACCTCAAACATCACCCATTCCTTCTTTCCAGAGATACTGATTGCCCCGTTGAGTTGCTCCAGCATTTTGTGTCTATCTTTGGTGGAAACCAGCATCTGCAGTTCTTTCTTACACATCAACTTAAACAACCAGGTCTTCACCCAAAAACAAAACTGTACATGCAAACATGCAAAAATTACAAGATAAACTAAACCTGCAGTTGGGTTTTACTGTCATGTGTAATTACATAATAATAAAACAAAATCTCAGCCCATTTCATGTATTTTTAAACCAGAACTCTCTCCACTTTGTATTAACAGCACAACATTCAACCTTAATTACCATCATTTTAACATTTCATACTGTTAAATCCACTAGGAGATTGCAATACTTGCTACTACACCCATGTAGTCAGGATGCCATGTCAACGTTGTGCTTGAGGCAGAACATGTTGATGGAGCAACATATGGAGCTATAACTTTTATTAGACGCAAATAAAAATGTGTGCCTTTATCAAGCAGGGTGAGCATCTAAATGAACTACAAGTCCATTGTGAACTGTATAAATTATACTGCATTTACTCAGTTAATATTTGATTCAGCTTGAATGCAGAATAAGTTCTTACTTTCTACCATAAATTGTTTATATTTCTCAATTATTCATTTGTGCTGTTTTGCTACAAATTCTAACCAGCCTTTTATGCTTTTGATGCTTTCTTTGGAGGTATATTGTAACAGTCTAATATTAGATAGACCGGTGCATAGATTGCAATTAATAACCTAGTGTTTTAACCATGTTATGCATCTGCAAATGTCCACATCCCCAATACATTAAGGTGATTGGACATGCTCACAGCGTGTGATCCTGTCAGTAATTACAGGCTGAGATATTTAATAATGCTGGTGAAATCCTACCAGCAGCAAGGATCTGTGATGTAGAAGCTGAAAATTCACCAAACAGAATTACTGAGAGGGCTTCATGTATATAAAGGGTAGCATAGTCTCCTGGAAGAAGGAAATGCCATGCAAAAAAAAGACAAAAAAACATTTGTCTTCTTTGAGGCTGATTCAGAAGAAATGCAATCCCAAATTAAAGAAAGGACAGTGAAATCAGAGGGACAGAGGGAAATCAGAAATCAGAGATAGATAGATAGAGCTCTAGGGGCTACTGGAGTCAAGGGATATGGGGAGAAGGCAGGCACGGTTTATTGATAGGGGACGATCAGCCATGATCACAATGAATGGCGGTGCTGGCTCAAAGGGCCGAATGGCCTCCTCCTGCACCTATTTTCTATGTTTCTATGTTTCTATGTTTCTATGACATTATGTTATGTGAAAGAAGACAACTGCTCGGTGTGTGCAATGTCAATAATTCCAAGGACTGTTATGCAAGATTGATGGAGGTTTAGTTACCCTACTGCATATAAATATGGATGGAAAATCCTTAGGATTTAAGAAGGTGTCTCAAAGCAATGCTGTGCAGGAAGCCATCGCCAGTTGCCCAAGTCACCAACAGTGATATTCTGTTGCACCCCATGATCTAGAACGATGTATAACAAACGTAAGCCTTGGGAAAGGATTTGAGTATTTAATTTGAGCAGATTGGAGCAGAACAGATTTGAGTATAGAAATTGGAAGGTCCTGTTCCAATTACGTAAGATGTTGATGAGGCTGCATTTGGAGCATTGTGTTCGGTTTTGGGCACCATGTTGTAGCAAAGATGTTGTTAAGTTGGAACGAGAATGTAGGGTGAATTGGACAGGTTGGGGGAGTGGGCAGATGCATGGCAGATGAAGTTTAATGCGGAATAAATGTGAGGTTATCCACTTTGATAGCAAAAACAGGAAGTACAACGGGATCTGGGGGTCCTTGTACATCAGTCTATGAAAGTAGGCATGCAGGTACAGCAGGCAGTGAAGAAAGCGAATGGCATGTTGGCCTTTATAACAAGAGAATTGAATAGAATAGAATAGAATAGAAACTTTATTTGCCACACGACCAGGGTTCGGTACATGATGGTACTGCTTTAGCACATTAACACTAACAACAATAATAATAAAGCACATCACAAATCACAAATCTCACCAACAATACATAGTGCAAAAGAACAGACAAAAACCATAGACAAGACACTGTTTACATCAAAGTCAAAAAGTTATTGGAGGGAATTAAGTGTTCTTATTGCTGAGGGGAAGAAACTGTTTTTAAAACGGGTGGATTTGTAGCAAGTGACCTAAGGCGCCTCCCTGAAGGGAGAGACTGGAAAAGGTGGTTTGCTGGATGGGAGGGGTCCGAGATGATCTTTGTTGCCCGTTTTGAGGTACGTTGGAGGTAAATGGAATGGATTGAGGGGAGGGGAGAGTTGATGATCCTAGAGGCCTTGGAGACAATGCGCTGTATTCTACAGGAGCAAAGAGGTCCTTTTGAAGTTGTACAGAGCCCTAGTGAGACCACACCTGGAGTATTGTGTGTAGTTTTAGTCCCCTAATTTGTGGAAGGACATTCTTGCTATTGAGGGAGTGCAGCGTAGGTTTACAAGGTTAATTCCCTGGATGGCGGGACTGTCATATGCTGAGAGAATGGAGCAGCTCGGCTTGTACACTCTGGAGTTTAGAAGGATGAGAGGGTATCTCATTGAAACATATAAGATTGTTAAGGGCTTGGACACGCTAGAGGCAGGAAACATGTTCCTGATGTTGGGGGAGTTTAAGAATAAGGAGTAAGCCATTTAGAACGGAGACGAGGAAACACTTTTTCTCACAGAGAGTGGTGAGTCTGTGGAATTCTCTGCCTCAGGTGGAGGCAGGTTCTCTGGATGCTTTCAAGAGAGAGCTAGATAGGGCTCTTTAAAATAGGGGATATGGGGAGAAGGCAGGAACGGGGTTCTGATTGGGGATGATCAGCCACGATCACATTGAATGGCGGTGCTGGCTCGAAGGGCCAAATGGCCTACTCCTGCACCTATTGGCTATTGTCTTTTTTTTCCTTCTTTGTTTTATCTTTTTTTTAAATATTTTATTTATTAGAAGTAAGTTGATTACATTTTGATGGTACCTTTTTACAGGTTCCCAGAATTATTAAAACATTTTATGTACAACTTCCTCTTTTTTTATTTTTTTTAGAAAGAAATGAGAAAGAAAGAAGTAGTGAAGAGTAAATAAAAGTCTAGTGAGTGTGAGATAAAGAAAATAAATAAGTAAGAAAGTGAAGCAGAAAAGAGATTCTCCCTCGCCACAAGTCTATGCTTTTTTATATTCTTAATCATTTTTCGCCCAAACCCAGAATTTTTTAATTTTACAATACTATTGCACCACATGAATCCACAAGGTCAATAAATGGAGACCAACTCGTTAAGAATTGGTCTTGTTTATCTATTAGGAGGAGTCTCATTTTTTCCAAGTGGGCAGTTTCCAACATATTACCAATCCACATTTTGAGTGTTGGTATAGTAGCATTTTTCCAAACTTTAAGTGAGTTTTTTTGCTGTTATTAAACCATAATTAAAAAATGAAATTTGGGATATATTTAATTTGTTTCCATCTCCTATTACTCCGAAGATAATCATTTCCATATTAGGTTCCATTTTTATCTTAAATAAACTAGTAAATATATCAAATATATCACACCAAAATCCATGAAGTTTTGTGCAAGAAACGAAAGAATGTGTGATATTGGCATTTTGAGAAAGACATTTATCACAGATGGGAGAAATATTTGAATAAAATTTATTCAACCTAACTTTTGAATAATATAATCTATGTAATATTTTAAATTGAATTAAATTATGTCTAGCGTTAATCGAACATTTATGTATATATATCAAATACCTCTCCCATGTTTCTTTAGAAATTTTTGTCATTAATCCTATTGTCTATTGTCTATTGTCTATTTGGAACAATTTACAATTTACTGAAGCCAATTAACCTTTGTACTCTGAAGAAGGGTCTCGACACGAAACATCACCTATTCCTTTCCTCCAGATATCCCGTCTGACCAGCTGAATTACTCCAAGGTAGACAAAAATGCTGGAGAAACTCGGCGGGTGAGGCAGCATCTATGGAGCGAAGGAATAGGTGACATTACGGGTCGAGAGCCTTCTTCAGACTATTCCAACATTTTGTATTTATCTTCAACCTGCAAACCTGTACGTCTTTGGAGTGCATGAGAAACCTGAGAAAACCCACACAGGTCATGAGGAGAACGTACAAACTCTGTACTGCTCCTTATTAGAACAGCAAATAAATCCTGCCACAACAATAATTGTATTATTCTTCCATTTTTGCATGAGTGCCAGAGAGCTAGGGCCATCTTATTAACACGACTAAGTCCACTCTGGGTGGCATTGCGAACTGTGCACTTGTTTTCTGTTTTCATTGCCTGGGCAGCATCAAATGTCTGGTTAAAAGGAAGTTTCTTCTCACTGAGTAGTCTGCCATGTGTGTGCACATTGCGAATTCCATAAACTATTCAATACTACAACATCATAACCAAACTTGCACAATTCTCAGTATTCATCTCAAATCATGCGCAAAGCCAGCATTTGAATACGGCTATCATATTTATGCTTTTGCAGTATAAGTTTGACGGAAAAGTGAGTTTTAGCTTTAGTTTTTAGTTATAAAGGTACAGCATGGAAACAGCCACTTCGGCCCACCGAGTCCAAACTAACCAGCGATCCCCACACGTTAACGCTATCCTACACACACTAGGGACAATTTACATTTCTACCAAGCCAATTAACCTACAAACCTGTACGTCTCGGAGAATACCCACGCAGGTCACAGGGAGAACATACAAACTCCGTGCAGACAAGCACCCATAGTCAGGATCGAACCCGGGTCTCTGACGGTGTAAGGCAGCAACTCTACCGGTATGCCACTGTGCCGCCCAATAACATTGTGAGTGGAAGGAAGGGGAAGGGTTAGCATTCATACTGTTCATTCTGTTTAAACCATTCTTCCAATGTCTTGAATCCAGATGCAGGGTCTCAGTGTGAGATGCCTCCACAGATGATGTGGCTCTACAGCCTCCACAGATGATGCCCGATCTGCCTCCACAGATGATGCCTGATCTGCCTCCACAGATGACGCCTGACCTGCCTAGCTCCTCGAGCAGTTTGATTTTGCTCTCTAATACCTTCCAATGTCTTGTCTAGATAAATGAAAAATGGTATCAATTTGCACATCTGAGTACCTCAAGCTGAGAGAAAAATGGACTTATTTCTGCAAAATCATTTGCAGCAAAAATTGATCCATCCTCTCCACATATTCCAAGTACAATTCAGTTGAATGATTGTAGGAAACTTTAGTAGCAATATACCACAACACAAATGAATCAAGCACAAAAGTGAAACCCATAGCTCCAGAGACATACCCCCAATATTTCAAGCAACACTTTCTTCTGTGGCCATCTTGGTCGATCTTCTGTCATCCTTATCACCAATGCAATGTTCTTTTGTATAATTGTTTAGGTGCAATGATCCAATCTGTGTTTTAATTAAAGCGACTTGAGTCTTGAAAAGCGCTATGTAAATAAAATGTATTATTATTATTATTATAAAGTTCAGTGCATTCAGAACACACAGTTCAGTAAGTCTAACCATGTGCATCTCTACTTGTGAGCCCATTTTATTTAGTGATGTCATCTGATCACAAGAGGAAGATCATATCAACAGAATCACAATTTCCTTTAAAGAAACTCTTCAAACAAGGGATGATGCAGATGTAATCCCAACTATCAGTTCATGTCTTCTTCTGCATGAATGGCCCATGGTGATTGCAGCCATGTGGAATTTGTGTAAATGATATCAAAACCTGTATTGCAATCCAATAGATGCAATCCAGTAGACAACTGAGTGCTGGTACAAATAGCTTCCCTTGCCTTTGGTGTCTACGGCAGATTGTCTTCCATAATCTGTTTAAGCTGTTTATGGTCCTGAACACCTAATCTAATTAATAGATTGTATTTTTTAAACTTTAGTAATCTGTCTGTAATATTAAAAATTCCAGATAGTTAAACATCTAGTTATTGTTTTCTTTTTAGAGGTGCTTGTATGCCACTCCTGGTAGCTACCTAAAGCTACAGTGTCTGATGCACCTTGACATGGGGTGGTGCATACAAATGCTGAGATTATCCTCAATCTTAAAGGACACCACACATGCCAGAGTATTGGGAACGTCTCATTATTCAAGCACGTGGATCATTCAAGTTGGACGTGTGGTAAGGTTGCGAACTAAACTCGAGCAATTCACAGAGCCTCATACCATAATCATGTAGGTCACGTTTCATCGATGGCAGTACAGCAATTTCAGTGGGGAGTACTGAACAAGAATCCAACAAGAATCATCTTTCCACCATTCCATCCAATTATCATCCCCATGGGATCCACAAATTGATATTCACACATTGTATTTTCCTTCACAAACATCCAATCCTCTCTTCATCCGCCACTCATCTCCTCATCTGTCTTCCTCAACGATGGTAATCCTTTCTCCACTCAGCCATGTCATAAGGTTATAAGGAATAGGAGTAGCATTCAGTCATTCAGCTCATCAAGTCTACTCCGCCATTCAATCATGGCTGATCTATCTCTCCCTCCTAACCCCATTCTCCTGCCTTCTCCCCATAACCTCTGACACCTGTACTAATCAAGAATCTATCGATGTCTGCCTTAAAAATATCCACTGACTTGGCCTCTACAGCCTTCTGTGGCAAAGAATTCCACAGATTCACCACCCTCTGACTAAAGATGTCTTCTTCACTATCTTCAGCCCCACAATTATGTTCCCCAAAACGTTTCCTCCACACCATGCCTTATCTCTGAGGAAAGGCTTTTGCTGCACTGCCATTCTTTGTGCCACATGCTTAATGGAATGTCAGAGCATGGATGCTCACACAACATTATATTTGTGTTTTGGAAATATTTTGTGATTTATAATCTCTGTTAAAATTAGCGTCCCCGAATTAAACATACTTCATTTAAAATAAATGTTTTGTTGCTGGAAGTATGTCTTCTTGGTTTGGAGGGGAACCCACCAGTCAAAATAGTGATTATTGACAGCCACATGTCTTCAGAAAAGAACCTAAAATACTGCACTAAACTAATCTTTGAAATATAGGTTGATACAGTATAATCTCCTACAGGTAAGGGTACTTGAAGATACTCTTAACACTTAAGGACTTGATTGAAGTTCAGGACAAGGGAACAGATACAGTTGATGCCCAATATAAGTTCATAAATTAATATGTTTCAGAGCATAATTAGGCCATTCAATTCATCAACTCTATTCTGCTATTCAATCATGGCTGATCTATCTTTCCCTCTCCACCCCATTCTCCTGCCTTTGCCCCATAACCCTGACACCCTTATTAATCATGTATCTATCAATCTCTGCCTTACAAATATGGTGCACGATATAAGATTTAAAAAGAATAATAAATTAACAGCAGCCCAACTCAGTGCATTCGACAAGTGCTATGGCAGACCACCAAATGTTATAAATAGCTGATATAAATGTTATAAATTGTTCCAGGACCTGCTGTTAGGCAGTAGACAATACACAATCTGATGAAACAAGAATCTGTAGTTTGCTTTACAGGACTATTTGAGAAAATAGAAATAATGAATTTTGAGCAACATCCAAAGAAAAAATGAACACTCCTGTAAAAGGTAATAAAACACCTTCAGCAGTAAGATATCACTAGCTGAAAAGATAAAGTAATAACAACAGAGACTGACTCAAGCTTGAATTATTTCATAGTGCAACAAAGCAGGAACTGTTTATAAAGAAGAAAAACCATTAAAAACTGACCAAAATAACCTTATTATATGAACATTGTGCATTGTTGCCACACGTTAAAAAAAGATAAACATAGGAAAGATGATGGTCAAAAATTCTCTCCGATTTTAGAAATGGTTATAGCTGAGATTACGGAACTAAATGTTCAGACGATTTATGATCGCACAGAAACGTAATAAGTCCCAAAGTGCACTATTAAGGAAATGTTCTTCTAGTATTGTTAGCCTGCTGGAACAGTTGGTGGAGTGAGAGACTGCAACCACGAGGAATCTTGGCAGGAGACTAATCTTGAAACTGTTTTCAGCAAGGTCTAACTGGGCTAGAAATTTTCACTTAGCAAGATTGAGTGGGGGTGGGGATGGGGGTGGGGGGGGGGGGGTGGGGGGCAGTGATGGAGATTCATTATCCAAGCTCAAAAAGCCCTATTATTAACATTATTTTTTTAGCACAACAGAATAAACTCTCCAAACTCACTGTCTGGAGGAAGGTCTCGACACGCAATGTCACCCATTCTTTCTCTCCAGATATGCTGCCTGTCCCATTGAGTTACTCCAACAGTTTGTGTCTCTCTTCAAAGTCAAGATATTTATTGTTAATTAGTTCAAATAACTAGTATCCTTTCCTTATCCTCTTGGCATAATCAAGGGAAACAATATTAACCATGAATGACTGCAAAACTATGTAACCTAATTCTCCTGACCCATTCAAGAAAAACAAAATGGTCCAAATTGACCTAATTAAGAATCTCCACACACTTGGCCTCATCAATGTGGTTGCAAAACATCACAGATGGCGTCAACTAGTAAAAATAATATCAATGTTAAAAGACAGATAGGGTGGTCAGAGGTTACAGAGATGCAGAGTCCATTCATTGGCCTTTGTCTAAGAAGGACCTCTTCCCAGAGCTTTCTTTCTGTGAAAGATGACTTGTATAATTGCAACTCATTATTATATTTTTCTCACTTGTCAGAATTGTACAAGTGGTTTAGAAACTCATTGAAAATCATAACCTGTGTTCATTTAAAATGAATATAATTATGTTTAATCTTCTTCATTAGCTGGTAGTATCTCCCACTTGGGTTGGAGGGAATAGCAACACTCAAAATAGTCATTATTGACAGCTAAACCTCTTCAGTGAAGAGACTAAAATACTGAAGTAAATTACTTTGAAATATAGATTGATAGTATAATCTCCCAAAAGTGATGGTACTTGAAGATACTTATAACTGATAACACTTAAGGTCTTGACATAAGTTTAAGACTAGAGTGGGAATACTCAATATCAAAAACAAAGTGAGAAAACGATCATCTTTTAAGTTGCAGAAAGACGTGGAGAGAATGGAAGGAATGTCTGTGATAGAATACAAACCAAAGTTGTCAAGGTATGAATTAGATTAAAATGAAATTAAAATATCCAGCAATGTCAATAAGTGAGAGAAATAAAATAGCTGGTAGACAAAAATCCTGGTGAAACTCAGCGGGTGAAGCAGCATCTATGGAATGAAGGAAATAGGCGACGTTTCGGGTTGAGACCCTTTTTCATACTGATGTGAGGGTGGGGGGGGGGGAAGAAGAAAGGAAGAGGTGGAGACAGTGGGCTGAGGGAGAGCTGGGGAGGGGAGGAGAAAGCAGGGACGAATTGACCAGGGAGTTACAGAGGGAGCGGTCTCTGCAGAAAGCAGACAGGGGAGGAGATGGGAAGATGTGGCCAGTGGTGGGATCCCGTTGGAGGTGGCAAAAATGCCGGAGGATTATTTGTTGTATGTGACGGCTGGTAGGGTGGAAGGTGAGGACAAGGGGGACTCTGCCCTTGTTACGAGTGGGGAGATGGGGAGTGAGAGCAGAGTTACGGGGTATAGAAGAGACCCAGGTGAGAGCCTCATCTATAGTAGAAGAGGGGAACCCGCGTTCCCTGAAGAATGATGCCCTGGGTTGAAACACCTAATCCTGGGTGCAGATGCGGCGTAGACGGAGGAATTGGGAGTAGGGGACGGAATCCTTACAGGAAGCGGGGTGGGAGAAGTGTAGTCCAGATAGCCATGGGAGTCAGTGGGTTTATAGTGGATGTCGGTCAGTAGTCTATCACCTGCAATGGAGGTAGTGAGGTTTAGAAATGGTAGGGAAATGCCGGAAATGGTCCAGGTGTATTTGAGTGCCAGATGGAAGTTAGTGGGGAATTGGATGAAGTCAGTGAGTTGTGTGTGGGTGCAGGAGGTGGCACCAATGCAGTCGTCGAAGTAGCGGAGGTAGAGTTTGGGGATAGGGGCTTGGTAGGCCTTGAACAAAGATTGTTGGATATACCCTACAAAGAGGCATGCATAGCTAGGGTCCATGCGCGTGCCCCATAGCTACGCCTTGTATTTGGAGGAAATGGGAGGAATCAAACGAAAAGTTGTTAAGGGTAAGGACCAGCTCTGCTAGGCGGAGAAGAGCATCAGTAGACGGGGATTGGTTGGTTCTGCGGTTGATCAAGAAACGGAGGGCTTTAAGACCCTCCTGGTGGGGGATGGAGGTGTAGAGTGACTGGACATCCATGGTGAAGATGAGAGAATGGGGACCTAGGAAACGGAAGTCATAGAGTAGACGAAGAGCATGTCTTGAACATAGGTAGGGAGGGATTTAACCAGGGGGGATAGGATGGAGTCGAGGTATGTGGAAATAAGTTTGGTGGGACACGAACATGCAGAAACAATCTGGCCATGCGGGGCTGGGGAACGATGAGGTTGGAGACTTGGGAGGGCAGGGAGCCGGAAGTGATGAAGTCAGTGCTAGTGTTAGAGATCATTGCCTGGTGCTCGTCTGTGGGGTCATGGTCCAAGGATGTGTAGGAGGAGGTGTCTGAGAGTTGGCGCCTGGCCTCAGCCTTGTAGAGATCAGCACACCAGACTACCATGGCACTTCCATTGTTGGCAGGTTTGATCACCCAGTCTGGGTTGTTGCAGAGTGAATGGAGGGCTGAACATTCAGGGGGGGAGAGGTTAGAGTGAGAAAGGGGAGTGGAGAGGTTGAGGCGGTTGATGTCCCGCTGGCAGTTTGAAATAAAAAGGTCTAAAGCAGGTAGATGGCCATGAGGGGGAGTCCAAGAGGAGAGGGTCCAATAGAGATGGAAGAAGGGGTCATCACTTGGGGGTGGGACTCCTTCCCATGGAAAAACGCTTAGATGCAGAGGTGACGGGTTGAAGAGCTCCACATCGTCGCGGACGCGGAACTCATTGAGGTGGGGACGGAGGGGAACAAAGGTGAGGCCTCTGCTGAGGATAGACTGTTCGGTATCCGAGAGGAGGAGGCCAGGGGCGATGGTGAACACACGGCAAGGATGGGGGTTGGGGCCGGAGGAAGGCAGGTGAGTGGACGGAGGCCGAGGCGATGTCTGGTAGGGGGGTGGAGGGTGGTCAGGGAGTAGGGGGGTATGAGGTCTATAGTGTGGGTGGGGAGGAGCTGGGGTCATATGGTTTGAGGGGGAAGGGGAAGATCCGGTGGAACAACTGTGTTAGGGTATCGAGCACTAGGACCCAGCACAGTTAGACCCCGGAATGTCAGAGTCTGCAGCGTGGAGTCTTCATGCCCGGTGCTGAGCCTAGGACTCAGGTAAGGCGACGACTGTGGCCTGCTGTGGAGCGGTGGAGTGGCGAGGGTCGGTGGAGTCAATGGTGGAGGCCCACGGGGAGTGGAGTCCGGGTCAGCGGGCGAAGCGTTGGAGGTTCCGGTCAGCAGATGGCCGGGGAGGCGGCGAGGCTCAGTGATCCCGGTGAGGCGGCGATGTGAGACGGCGAGGTGAGGAGGTCCCGGTGAGGTGGAGAAGTTCGGGGATCCCGTCTTGGTGGCGATAATCGGAGGAATCGGGGAGGTAGCAAGGGTCGGCGTAATCGGTGAGGGGGCGATAGTCAAAGTTACCGGTGAGGCAGCGAGGATCGGCAACATCGGTGGGTGGTTGAAGGTCAGCGGAAGCAGCCACATGGAGGTCGGCGACGGTGTTGTCTTCGGTGGTCCGAGCCTGAGGTCGGTCCGTGAGGTGATGAGTACTGGTGCTACTTCTCGTGGGCAAGATGGCGTTGCGGGACTCGGCGTGGTGGCGTTCGGGCAGACGGCGCATGCCAGTATTGGGGCCTGCAGACGGTGGAGTCGCGGAGTGTCGGTGGCAGGAGCGGCCTGGAAGCGGGCGAGTTTAATATTTCGCTTGGGCAGTTTACACCCCAGCGGCATGAACATTGACTTCTATTGCATCCGCTGCTCTAAGTTTCAGCTGCTCTACATCGGTGAGACCAAGCGTAGGCTTGGTGATCGTTTCGCCCAACACCTCCGCTCGGTTCGCAATAACCAACCCGATCTCCTGATGGCTCAGCACTTCAACTCCCCCTCCCATTCCGAATCCGACCTTTTTGTCCTGGGCCTCCTCCATGGCCAGAGTGAGGCCCACCCTAAATTGTGAGCAGCACCTCATATTTCGCTTGGGCAGTTTACACCCCAGCAGTATGAACAGTGACTTCTCCAATTTCAGGTGGTCCGTGCTTTCTCCTTCCCTCGCCAGCTCTCCCTCAGCCCACGGTCTCCGCCTCTTCCTTTATTCTTCCCGCCCCCCCACCCTCACATCAGTCTGAAGAAGGGTCTCGACCTGAAACATCGCCTCGTTCGCTCCATAGATGCTGCCTCACACACTGAGTTTTTCCAGCATTTTCTGCTACCTTCGATTTTCCAGCATCCGCAGTTCCTTCTTAAACATTTTGTCTACTCCACTGCGAAATCTCCTCAAGGTATGCCTACTTTGAAGAAGTTTGCCTCCTCTCTCCGAAGAAAATTTAATAACCTCCTTGCTCACTGCCTCCCCTCTGTGATTCCCTCTTCCTCCAACTCTACGACCACATCTTAACCCAGACCCGTTACCACAGCCACGTTTGCTTTCTCGCGACTTGCCTGAGTCTCCACCTTGTACCTCATGGTTTCCAGCTCCAGTTAGGTGCAGGAGTAGGCCATTTGGCCCTTTGAGCCTGCACCGCCATTCAATATGATCATGGCTGATCATCCAACTCAATATCCTGTACCTGCCTTCTCTCCATACCCCCTGATCCCTTTAGCCACAAGGGCCACATCTAACTCCCTCTTAAATATAGCCAATGAACTGGCCTCAACTACCTTCTGTGGCAGAGAATTCCAGAGATTCACCACTCTCTGTGTGAAAAATGTTTTTCTCATCTCGGTCCTAAAAGATTTCCCCCATTATCCTTACCCTTGTTCTGGACTTCCCCAACATCGGGAACAATCTTCCTGCATCTAGCCTGTCCAACCCCTTAAGAATTTTGTAGGTTTCTATAAGATCCCCCCTCAATCTTCTAAATTCTAGCAAGTACAAGCCGAGTCTATCCAGTCTTTCTTCATATGAAAGTCCTGACATCCCAGGAATCAGTCTGGTGAACCTTCTCTGTACTCCCTCTATGGCAAGAATGTCTTTCCTCAAATTTGGAGACCAAAACTGTACTCAATACTCCAGGTGTGGTCTCACCAAGACCCTGTACAAGTGCAGTAGAACCTCCCTGCTCCTATACTCAAATCCTTTTGCTATGAATGCTAACATACCATTCGCTTTCTTCACTGCCTGCTGCACCTGCATGCCTACTTTCAATGACTGGTGTACCATGACACTCAGGTCTCGTTGCATCTCCCCTTTTCCTAATCGGCCACCATTCAGATAATTCAGAAGTTCTCCTTCCGTGCCCTGCGATCTATTCAATTCAATTCAATTCAATTTATTTGTCTTTTTGGACAAATTTGTCATTTGGACCCCTTGAGGTCCAAACGAAATGTCGTTTCTGCAGCCATACAATACAAAACGAAGAAGACCCGAGACACAACACAATTTACACATACATCCATCACAGCGCTGTGATGGAAGGCAAAAACACGTATCTCTCCACTGCACTCCCCCCCCCGATGTCAGAGTCAAAGTCAAAGCCCCCGGCGGGCGATGGTGATTGTCCCGCAGCCATTAAAGCCACGCCGGGTGATGCAAGGTTGCGCACCGGGTCTTGGTGTTAGAGCCCCGGCGCACGCTCGCAAAGTCCGGTGGCCATTCCAAGCCGCGCGGGGGGACGATGTAAAGCCCCGCTCCAGGTGCTCTTCAACCCCGCAACTCGGGCGGGAGAAGTCGCCGCTGCGGAAGCCCCGAAAAGCGGTCTCCCACCAGGGGACCCGCGGGCTTACGGTGTTGCCGTCCGCCAGACCCGCGGTTGTAGCCTCCAAATCTCCGGGGGTCGGGTCGCAGCAGCGCTCCACCACAGCTCCACCCGCTCCGGACTCGGCCAGCCCCGCGACGGTGAGTAGTCCGCAGCTCCGCAACTGGAGCCCCAGGTCGTTCCTGCTGGAGGCCGCTCCACGTTGCCCAGCCCAACGACAATGGAGACCCGACAAAGAAAAGGTCGGGTCTCCCGTGCAGGGGAAAGATTTTAAAGTTTCCCCCCCCCCCCCCACCCCCACCCCCCCACACACATACCCCGACAAAAAAAATAATAAAAAACTACATAAAAACAAGACAAAAATAATAAAAAGACAGACGGACTGCAGAGGCCGCTGCTGACGAGAGTCGCGCCGCCCACCTACTCTGGCTGCAATGCGCCGGCACCAGCAGGACCTTGCTTTGACTCTCCCTTACTCACCCAGACCTGCAACGGACCCCAAGTCTACTTCATCCTACGGCAGATCCACATATTCAATAAACGATTCCTGGCCCACCTGGACTCCACCAAAGAGCTGAAACTCGCCCGCCTCCAGGCCGCTCCTGCCACCGACACTCCGTGACTCGACCGCCTGCAGGCCCGGGACCCCAACACTGGCCCGAACACCACCAGGCCGAGACCCGCAATGCCATCTTGGCCACGAGGAGTAGCACCAGTGCCTCCCGGACCGACCTCAGGCCCGGACCACCGAAGACGCCACCGTCGGCGACCTCCACGTGGCCGCTGCTGCCGACCTTCACCCACCCACCGATGATGCTGATCCTCGCTGCCTCACCGGTAACTCTGACTATCGCCCCCCTCACCGATTATGCCTACCCTCGCAACCTCCTCAATTCCTCCGACAATCGCCACCAAAACGGGATCGCCAAACTTCTCTGACTCACGGGACCTCCTCACCTCGCCGCCTCACCGGGACCGTCTCACCTCGCCGCCTCACCGGAACCGTCTCACCTCGCCGCCTCACCAGTATAGCCGAACCTCTCCGCCTCACCGGGCCCGCCAAACCTCGCTGCCTCACCGGCCATCCGCTGACCAGAACTACCGACGCTTCGCCCGCTGACCCGGACTCCACTGCCTGCTGGCCTCCACCATCAACTCCACCAACCCTCACCACTCCACCGCTCCCCAGCAGGCCGCAGCCGTTGCCTTACCTGAGTCCTAGGCTCAGCACCAGGCCTGAAGTCTCCATGCTGCAGACTCTGACATCACGGGGTCTAACTGAGTTGGGTCCTAGTGTAAATTGCTCGTTCTAAGCTTCCCCCCAGTCTAGTTTCAGTCAAAAATCACTGAATCAAGCACTTGAACAACTAATCTTTATTTTGACAAAACACAATTACAGTTCAACTACTGTCCCTATCCCACCGCGGGTTTGATCTGCCTGCTCAAGCCCTCTAGGCCTCGCTCAAACAGAGACACTCCAGAAGATCACGCAGTCCCAAGCGCTCTCCCAGTAGATCGCACTGGGCCTCGTGGTAGCGGACTTTTATAGGTCCCGGGACCTCGAGGGGCCAAACCACATGGGGGTGGTCTCTGAACAATCCAATTACAGATATCGATTAACCCCATATATAACAAACATTTCCCTAACCCAATAATACAGCTGCTTAATACATTGTATTCAAACAGGACTTCTCATGCTGGCGAGAGCAGGAACAGGGAGATACGGGACCTGAATGTGTGACTGAGGAACTGGTGCACGGGACAGGGATTTAGATTCTTAGATCACTGGGATCTGTTTTGGAGTAAGGGGGAACTGTACAAAAGGGACGGATTGCATCTTAACAGGTGGGGGACCAGCATTCTGGCAGGCAGGTTTGCCACTGCTACACGGGTGGTTTTAAACTGAATAAGGGGGGTGGGGTGTCAAAAGGGATAGTCGAGGATAGAGTTAAAGGGAAAGGATTTCTTAAATGTGTGAGCAGAGAGAGGTGTAAAATGAGGGTAGAAGCAATAGGTGGCAGGCAGACAAATCCAGGGCAAAAATTAAAAAGGGCCACTTTTCAACATAATTGTATAAGGGGTAAGAGTGTTGTAAAAACAAGCCTGAAGGCTTTGTGACTCAATGCAAGGAGCATTCGTAATACGGTGGATGAGTTGAATGTGCAGATAGCTATTAATGACTATGATATAGTTGGGAACACGGAGACATGGCTACAGGATGACCAAGGCTGGGAGATGAACATCCAGGGATATTCAATATTCAGGAGGGATAGACAGAAAGGAAAAGGAGGTGGGGTAACGTTGCTGGTTAGAGAGGAGATTAACGCAATAGAAAGGAAGGACATTAGCTTGGAGGATGTGGAATCGATATGAGTAGAGCTGCGAAACACTAAGGGGCAGAAAACGCTAGTGGGAGTTGTGTACAGGCCAACTAACAGTAGTAGCGTAGTTGGGGATAGCATCAAACAGGAAATTAGAAATGCGTGCAACAAAGGTAAAACTGTTATAATGGGTGACTTCAATCTACATATAGATTGGGTGAATCAAATTGGCAGGGGTGCTGAGGAAGAGGATTTCTTGGAATGTATGCGGGATAGTTTTCGAAACCAACATGTAGAGGAACCGACGAGAGAGCAGGCTATTCTAGACTGGGTATTGAGTAATGAGGAAGGGTTAGTTAGCAGTCTTGTTGTGTGTGGCCCCTTGGGCAAGAGTGACTATAATATGGTTGAGTTCTTCATTAGGATGGAGAGTGACATAATTAATTCAGAAACAAGGGTTCTGAACTTAAAGAAAGGTAACTTTGAGGGTATAAGATGTGAATTGGCCAAGATAGACTGGCAATTGATTCTTAAAGGGTTGATGGTGGATATGCAATGGAAGGCATTTAAAGGCTGCATGGATAAACTACAACAATTGTTCATCCCAGTTGAGGACAAAGGGCTTAATTAGGAAAGGGAAATAGATTATGAAAGAAAACTGGCAGGGAACATAAAAACTGACTGCAAAAGTGTTTATAGATATGTGAAGAGAAAAAGATTAGTTAAAATAAATGTAGGTCCCTTGCAGTCAGAAACAGGTGAATTGAACATGGGGAACAAGGACATGGCAGACCAATTGAATAACTACTTTGGTTCTGTCTTCACTGAGGAAGACATAAATAATCTGCCGGAAATAGCAGGGGACCGGGGGTTAAATGAGTTGGAGGAACTGAGTGAAATCCAGGTTAGCCGGGAAGTGGTGTTAGGTAAATTGAATGGATTAAAGGCCGACAAATCCCCAGGGCCAGATAGGCTGCATCCCAGAGTACTTAAGGAAGTAGCCCCAGAAATAGTGGATGCATTAGAAATAATTTTTCAAAACTCTTTAGATTCTGGAGTAGTTCCCGAGGATTGGAGGGTAGCTAATGTAACCCCACTTTTTAAAAAGGGAGGGAGAGAGAAAACGGGGAATTACAGACCAGTTAGTCTAACATCGGTAGTGGGGAAACTGCTAGAGTTAGTTATTAAAGATGGGAGAGAAGCACATTTGGAAAGTGGTGAAATCATTGGACAAAGTCAGCATGGATTGATGAAAGGTAAATCATGTCTGACTAATCTTATAGAATTTTTCGAGGATGTAACTAGTAGAGTGGATAAGGGAGAACCAGTGGATGTTTTATATCTGGACTTTCCGAAGGCTTTCGACAAGGTCCCACATAAGAGATTAGTATACAAACTTAAAGCACACGGTATTGGGGGTTCAGTATTGATGTGGATAGAGAACTGGCTGGCAGACAGGAAGCAAAGAGTAGGAGTAAACGGGTCCTTTTCAGAATGGCAGGCAGTGACTAGTGGGGTACCGCAAGGCTCAGTGTGGGACCTCAGCTATTTACAATATATATTAATGATTTGGACGAGGGAATCTGCAAGTTTGCGGATGACACGAAGCTGGTGGGCAATGTTAGCTGTGAGGAGGATGCTAGGAGGCTGCAAGGTGACTTGGATAGGCTGGGTGAGTGGGAAAATGCATGGCAGATGCAGTATAATGTGGATAAATGTGAGGTTATCCACTTTGGTGGCAAAAATAGGAAAGTAGACTATTATCTGAATGGTGGCCGATTAGGAAAAGGGGAGATGCAATGAGACCTGACTGTCATGATACACCAGTCATTGAAAGTAGGCATGCAGGTGCAGCAGGCAGTGAAGAAAGCGAATGGTATGTTAGCATTCATAGCAAAAGGATTTGAGTATAGGAGCAGGGAGGTTCTACTGCAGTTGTACAGGGTCTTGGTGAGACCACACCTGGAGTATTGCATACAGTTTTGCTCTCCTAATCTGAGGAAAGACATTCTTGCCATAGAGGGAGTACAGAGAAGGTTCACCAGACTGATTCCTGGGATGTCAGGACTTTCATATAAAGAAAGACTGGATAGACTTGGGTTGTACTCGCTAGAATTTAGAAGATTGAGGGGGGATCTTATTGAAACTTACAAAATTCTTAAGGGTTTGGACAGGCTAGATGCAGGAAGATTATTCCCGATGTTGGGGAAGTCCAGAACAAGGGGTCACAGTTTAAGGATCAGGGGGAAATCTTTTAGGACCGAGATGAGAAAAACATTTTTCACACAGAGAGTGGTGAATCTCTGGAATTCTCTGCCACAGAAGGTAGTTGAGGCCATTCATTGGCTATATTTAAGAGGGAGTTAGACGTGGCCCTTGTGGCTAAAGGTATCAGGGGGTATGGAGAGAAGGCAGGTACAGGATACTGAGCTGGATGATCAGCCATGATCATATTGAATGGCGGTGCAGGCTCGAAGGTCCGAATCGCCTACTCCTGCACCTATTTTCTATGTTTCTATGTTTCAAGGAAGCCAACTTAGAAACATTTACCCTGATCTGCATGAAAACCAGACAAGGCTCAATACCTCATCCAATCAACACGCCGCAAAGTAGAACTCTGCAACATTATTTACAATAATTTATAAGGTGTATGTCTGGTTTGCAACCATCCAATCCATTTGATGCATTTGGCACCTAATTGACAGGGTCTGCAGATGTTCTTATTCTTTTCTTGCAACTTGTATCTAGGCTCTAGACACACTGGAACCACAGTGCAGCTTGTCCCAGTTCTGCAGAGAGCTATTCCAAATTGACCAAATCTCGCAGCAGCCCTGAAACTTTTACCCCATTTTAAAGTGCTAGCCTCTCCAATTTGGCCAGGATTAACATTCCTTCCTTTTTATCATATATGATAATCCATCATTTATGATAACTAAATAGTTCAATAATCATCTAACCAGGTATACATAAATGTGTCCTTTACATTTTCCATCTATCAGCAACACAAGATGATGATCTTTCTTCCCAGAATCCTGCCAAGTGTCCCGAGTTTTCATGGGCATAGCTTCACAATTTCCGTCTGATGAGTCTTCACCTCCTGAGTTTTCTTGGGCGTGAATTCCCTCCATCCGTGTTGTTGCCCATTCTTCCATCCCTTTCCATCGTTGAACCTAGAACATAAATTTCTGAAAAACTTGGGACAAAGCAAGCTACCATCATGCACCCATGCTTTCCCATACATTCACTGTAATTCTGCAGTACTATCTCTATTCAAACCTATTATATTCTACTCTATTACTGTATCCCTATTGCTATTCTGTTCCCTAATATACTCTTTATTATCCTAGGATCAACACTAATCAGCCTTCTTCATACTCACACGATGTTATAATATGTATATCTCATGACGGGTCATATAAATTTCAGCTGGATTCAGTCCAGATTTCCCTACAGGCATGAATCTAATTTAAAGCAAACCATGAAAAATATTTCAATGTAACCAAATTCAGTCTCAGCCTTCAATTTACTATTTTGATTTCAGTGTCCATCTCATCCTTCTTATTCCACAGCATTGTAGCCAATAAGATAATTCTATTCCAATTCCTGTGGAATTCCCAGCTGTTCAAATTTAAACAATCAATTTCTATATGCTGTCAATTTCATCATAAATCCAATCCAGACTGTCTAATCCAGGGACAATTTCTTTCCACCTTGATAATAGAAGCCGCTTTACCATCAAGGATTAAACAATTCAAATCCATCGGTCAAATATGCATCGGCTCTGCTATTCTCAATACCTATTCAAGTTTTTCCCTCTAATTTACTAAGTTTCTACTACAGTACCTCTTCTTATTTATGTAGATCTCCTCACTATGTTAACTCGATACTGTGTTGATTCTCTACTACCTTGGCCCTTTACTATATTGACTCTTTACTCTATTGGCTTTGTTCTCTGTCTAGGGGTTCTCGTTTGTACTAGTTCTTAACTACTGAATAATTCCTTAGTCATTCCTTAAAGGGAAGTCCTGCTGCTCACAGTTCCTCTTTTGACCATTTCCAATTCCAACTCCAATTTCAATTCCCATTTTAATTTTCAATTTTAAATTCAATTTTAATTCCGATTTTAATTCCAACTCTCATATTCCCCAAGTAATTCCATGTTACCAGATCTTCCCAAGTTCCATCCTTCTTGATGTCCTTTGAACAATCCTTCCCATCTTTGGCTGCCTTTCTGGGGATGAGATAATAACAATATCAATTAATAATCAAACTCCAATTATTCCTAAGCCAGATTCCACAAGTCTAGTCCAAATCTCAAAATTTAAAGTCCCTCCAAATCATTACCATAGAATTGCGAGGCCGAATCCAAAATGTATAAATTTATTTCTAATAACCTTAATTTAGATGCAATTCAGGTATTTTACTCCAAACCACAGAGGAATTTTTTTTCCAAAGTCAGTCCTTTAAAGTGGGGCTTGTCCCAAAAGTCGTTATAGGTTGTCGGTTTTGTTTCTTTCAAACATGATTGGAGTGTCCTTTACTCTCCTTCCTTTTCTATCTCCAATATCTAGGTGATATTAAAGTTGGGCACGAGGGTGGGTCTTCTGCTTCTTCTCTTCTGATGTTAGTTTCAATTACCAGGGAGTAGGGATACTGAGGAGCAGCTTGCTCTGTCTGCTGGCATTCCCAGATATATCTTAAAGGGGCAGGACAGTATCAGTTCCTCCTGCTAGTCGCCTGTTTCTGGGGAGCTACATTACCTCTGCTGTCTTCTGCCCGTTCTCAAGGGGTTGGTTCATTCTTTTACCTCACTCCCTAGAAAGTATGTCGTCGATATACTGTCCTGTAGGCACAAACTCAGTAACACATTAATACAATATCCTCTTTCCCCACTCCCATTCCTCCTGCACAGTAAGTTTGTTTCTTCTCTCCCTAGTGCCATTTCCATTCCTTAGTTGCCATTCCTTCTCATGCCAGCTACTATATTTCCCTGTCTTACTTCTTCCTTTCAGTGAGGGTTTCTTGAGAATTGGATTCTTTGTGTCCCCTCCTAGAACTTGGAAGGGGTGGTGTTCTTTCTGATTTATAGTGCTGTTTCACGGGCCACATGAGGATGCCTTTAATTTTAATAGATGATATTACTGTTAACTGGCAGGTTAGGGCTAACGAAATGGGTTGGATTGCCAAAGTGTCCCTGCCCCCTGACCTCCCTGCCAGTGTCCTCGTCCTCTACCTTTGGGGTCCCAAGAGTCTCGATACCCTCTCGGAATCCACTTGTTTCTGTAACCCATTGGCCTTCTTCTCTGCCCCCTTCCTTCTTGATAGTACTCTCTCATAGGACACGACCGACTCCAATGTCCCAATCCTCAACAACTGTAACACTGATCGGGCCGGATCGTTCTACAACCTCTCCAGCCAAACCGAGGAAAGGTCAGTTCTCTGAATGGGAGGTCTATCCAGGCCTTAAGGTCTTCCTCCTCCTTATCCTCTTCTGTTCTTATTTCTTTTACTTGAACGTTTAACCTCTGGGCTGCCGTTGAACCAGGCTGCCTTAAAGTCTGAACGTCTGTGGTCTGGGGGACATTTATACCTAATGCGGGCATCTCCCTACAAACACACTGTCTACGGGGAATCCATTCTAAATTCCCTTCATCGGTGAATTGCTCCGACATAATAATATTATCAATGTCCGGATCAATCCCTCCATATTCTCCTCCTATCTCACCCTCTGAAAAGCTATTTGTTCTATCCCGGTACTTCAAGAAGGATTCCTTCACCTTCCCGCTACTGGAGTATCTAATCAACCTTGTTGATGGAGTCTTCCTTCTAGATCCTTGATCTTCCCTACTGTCCTCCACTTGTGGACCAATCAGAGGAGCAAGAGGATCTCTCCCCGATTTCTCTATTTCAGATTTGAATTTAGGGGAGGAGCCGTAGATAACGCTGACTCCTCCCATGTGCCCTGCTCGCAAGCTGCACATGGTTTCCTCGAATTGGGAACATGAGAGTGCTGTGAGGACTGCTGTGTCTCCAGCTCCACTCTGAAAAATTCTGCACACCCTGGCATATGATAAATCTCTCTCCCTTCGAAGAATGCAGGCACTGTTTCACTCTTACCGAATTTAACAAGTTTAGGTTTCGTCAGCACCTCCCCTTTAAGAGCCATCTCAGTAGTCTCCCGTTCAGAAGGTGGTATTCTCTCCTGCTCCTGCTCCTGCTCCTGCTGTTGGCTTGCTAGTTCGTCCTGTCCCTGTTCTGGAATGTCCCGAGAAGGATCCGTTATATTGGGTTCCCCTCCGATTCCCAATTTACAAGCTGCCATTCTTAGGGTGGACAGCAAAATGATCTCTTTATTTATTTTCCTTTTAGTGAAGAACATTCTCCATTTTCGCATTAACTCATTTCCTTCTTTGCTATTTCCATATTTTTTAACAATCGTTTCTATATAGTTTATTCCTATTACAGATTTTAGGCCAAAATTTGTCTTTCAAAATTGCATTTAATTCCCCAGATAATCCTCTTAGTCTATCCGCATCATGTGGAAGCTTCTCGCAAATTATCCTTATCGGGCTTTCTAATGTGTTTGATCGGTCCTTCTCTGAGACATTCCCCATTCTCTGAACAATGGTCACAATACAAAACACAAAATAAAGGTTCCAGACACTAACTCCTCTTTAAATCACTCCTTCCTCTCAGAGACCAAGGTCAATGGAATCTCTCTCACACAATGGTCAACGGTCTCTCCGATTCACACTTACTCTAACAATCGCTCCCTTTCAACTGTTACCCAGTCACTCCTTCAATCACTCCTATTCAATCATTCAAACCACTCGCTTGTATTCAGTCTCTCTCCAAACTCTCTTATCAATTAAATCACAATCGCTTCATTCAATTCCAAACTTTCAAACAAATGATCTCCGGTATCTCAATCCAAGTCTAACTCTCAATCGCAGTCTCTCACGCAGCAATCTCTCTCTCACTCAATCCATTTTAAGTTCACAAAGACAGGCAAATCTGAACCACGCTAACAAAACTATAATTAAGAACGAAAATATTCTCCCGATTACCAATAACCCTACACAATAAATCCCTCTACTTAATCTTCCTCGTGGTGCAATCGATCAGTGGGATGATTCCACCCCTGATGCAGCGATCAAAAGAGTACAACCCCGGATCAAACCACCCTGATTCAGATTCTCACAATAAGATCTAAACAAATACAAATATTTAACTCAAACACACTTTTACTTCGAGTATCTAAATTCGTAAAGACTCACACAAGCAGCAACACAAATAACAGTCCGCGGATTTAACACGATCTAAATCTTAACTTCTAATTCTTAATACACTCTAAGTTTTTGTACCTACACAAAATATTTACACAATCCAGATCCTATGACAATACGAAAACCTAGATTTTTACAATTTACAAAATGATTTAAAGTACAAGCGCAGTTCACGAACAACTCGATCTCGATACCGCGTCACGCTGTTATCACTCAGTGAACCTCTCCCTTTGATACCGAAGATTTTCCCCTTCCTAGGTTACTCTTTGCTGAGGGGTACTACTCCTTAAATGACTACTTTTCCTCCCGAATGTTACTATCCCTCTGCTAAGACTAAGTGGGACCTCTATCCCTCCTCTCTAAGTTCGACAGAATTAGGGGTACCCATCGCTATCCCGTCTCTCAGATACTCTTCGCTATCAGTTACTAGTCAACAATCGACCAGAGGGTTACTATTCACTGTTGATCAGCCGCTATTTGGAATCGATCACGGACATGCACCAACTCCGAAGTTCTGTATACAGGAATTCGAATTCCACCTTACTGGCAGAACCTCAATATGAAATTCTGTATTTGGAAATTTGGCTTTGCAAATATAGACTCGTTCCCGAACTCCTAATTTTAGTGAGTATCTCTCCTCATATGGGGGCACTCAAATCAAATTAAAATTGTCAGTTGAATTCTTGAATGGAATGAAGTATTCCGGCCAATCCATATTCTGTCCACCCAAGCCCAGTACCTTTACGAGATTCCTCGTCGGTCGCATAGGACTCGGATATCTACACACAGACACTCCTTTCTGCTGGGCATCGGGGGTTCAGCGCCTAGCCGCTTCGCGCTGTGAGTTATCAATGCCGATTTTCAGAGCGCACCTTTTCAATTCGTGTTCCGGGCAAAGATCTGAACGATACGTAGGTCAGACCTGTATTTCAATACCACACGATTTGGATACCAAATCGAACCTTGGGCCACCCCTCGCCCAATGAAGCGCGTTTGGTTCTTGCTAAAGCAGCTGCAGTCTGCCAACTACGACCAAAGTTCTGGGCCTCTAACCCAACCCCAGCAGGGCCTCTAACCCCACCCAGGTTTTATGGGCCCCTAACCCAAAGGAGAGCTAACCACCCCCCCCCCCCCACCGTGCTTGCTGGACTATTCTAATGATCTTGATTAGACCCTTTCCCAAGCCTGCGAAAGATCGATCCGCTCCGACTAACAAAGTGCCGAAAACCAATGTGAAAACCACACCGTGGGCCAGATATCTGCGCTCGCGATCGAAAAAGCTCAACACCCTTGATCGCAAACTTGTGTGTGGGGGTCTTATGAGATCTCGGATGCTTGTTCTAAGCTTCACCCAGTCAAAAATCACGGAATCAAGCATTTCAACAACTAATCTTTATTTTGACAAAACACAATTACAGTTCAACTACTGTACCTATCCCACCGTGGGATCGATCCTCTTATCAGCCTTCTCAAGCCATCTAGGCCTTGCTCAAACAGAGACACTCCAGAAGGTCATGCAGTCCAAAGTGCTCTCCCAGAAGATCGCGTTGGGCCTCGTGGCAGCGGACTTTTATAGGTCCCGGGACCTCGAGGGGCCAAACCACATGGGGGTGGTTTCTGAACAATCCAATTACAGGTATCGATTAACCCCATACATAACAGACATTTCCCTAACCCAATAATACAGCAGCTTAATACATTGTATTCAAACAGGACATCTCAAGGAAGCCAACTTAGAAACATTTACCCTGATCTGCATGAAAACCAGACAAGGCTCAATACCTCATCCAATCAACACGCCGCAAAGTAGAACTCTGCAACATTATTTACAATTATTTACAAGGTGTATGTCTGGTTTGCAACCATCCAATCCATTTGATGCATTTTGCACCTAATTGACAGGGTCTGCAGATGGTCTTATTCTTTTCTTGCAACTTGTATCTAGGCTCTAGACACACTGGCACCACTCCGCAGCTTGTCCCAGTTCTGCAGAGCGTAATTCCAAATTGACCAAATCACCCAGCAGCCCTGAAACTTTTACCTCATTTTAAAGTCCTGGCCTCTCCAATTTGTCCAGGATTAACACTGGTGCTCATCCCCCTAACACAGGGAACCTAAGTGGTTGTTCCACTGGGTCTTCCACTTCCCCCTCAAACCATATGACCCCAACTCCTCCACACCCACACTATAGTCCTCATACCCCCCTCCTCCCTGACCACACTCCATCCCCTACCAGACATCGCCTCGGCCTCCGTCCACTCACCTGCCTGCCTCCATCCCCAATCCCCATCCTTGCCATGTGTTCATCATCCCCCCTGACCTCCTCCTCTCAGATACCGAACGGTCTGTCCTCAGCAGAGGCCTCACCTTTGTTCCCCTCTGTCCCCACCTCAATGAGTTCCGCATCCGCCACGATGTGGAGCTCTTCTTCCATCGCCTCTGCATCAAAGCGTTTTTCCATGGGAAGTCCTCACCCCCCAGTGATGACCCCTTCTCCCATCTCCATTGGACCCTCTCCTCTTGGACTCCCCCTCATTGCCATCTACCTGCTTTAGACCTTTTTATTTCAAACAGCCAGCGGGACATCAACCGCCTCAACTTCTCCACTCCCGTTTCCCACTCTAACCTCTCCCCCCTGAACGTTCAGCCCTCCACTCATTCTGCACCAACCCAGACTGGGTGATCAAACCTGCCGACAATGGAGGTGCCGTGGTAGTCCGGTGCGCTGATCCCTACAAGGCTGAGGCCAGGCACCAACTCTCAGACACCTCCTCCTACTCATCCTTGGACCATGACCCCACAGATGAGCACCAGGCCATGATCTCTAACACTATCACTGACTTCATCTCTTCCGGCTCCCTGCCCTCCCAAGCCTCCAACCTCATCGTTCCCCAGCCCTGCATGGCCAGATTTTACCTTCTCCCCAAAATCCACAAAACCTGACTATCCTGGCGGACCCGTTGTTTCTGCCTGTTTCGTGTCCCACCGAAACTTATTTCCACATACCTCGACTCCATCCTATCCCCCCTGGTTAAATCCCATCCCTACCTATGTTCAAGACATGCTCTTCGTCTACTCTATGACTTCCATTTTCTAGGCCCCCATTCTCTCATCTTCACCATGGATGTCCAGTCACTCTACTCCTCCATCCCCCACCAGGAGGGTCTTAAAGCCCTCCGTTTCTTCCTCGACCGCAGAACCAACCAATTTCCCGTCTACTGATGCTCTCCTCTGTGTAGCGGAGCTGGTCCTTACCCGTAACAACTTTTTGTCTGACTCCTCCCATTTCCTCCAAATACAAGGCGTAGCTATGGGCACGCGAATGTGCCCTAGCTATGCCTGCGTCTTTGTAGGGTACATCCAACAATTTTTGTTCAAGGCGTATCTTTGTTCGAGGTGATCCAGGCTTTCGATGTTGAAGCCCCCGCCGGGTGATGGTAAGTCCCGCGGCCGATTTTAAGCTCCGCGAACGGGCCGATTCAAACTCTGCGACCCAGGGCGGACAAGGCTGCCACCCTCCAGTCCAGTGGACGAAGCTGTTGTTGCGGGAGCTCCCGAGAATCGGTCACCAACCTGGGACCTGCGAGCACCCAATGTTACCGTCCACTGGGCCCGCTGCCGAAGCCTCCGAATCTCCGAAGTCGGGTCGCAGCCACAGTGCCGTCACAGCATCCGAAGTTAGCCAGCTCTGCGATCTTTGATGGTAAACTCCACGGGCTCCCCAACCGGAGCCTCAAGGCCGATCGCAGTTGGAGGCCGCCAGCTCCACGATATTAGGCCTCTGCGCAGACGGAGACGGAGAAGGACAGGGAAAATGTCGCAACCCCGTTGAAGGAAGAGGTTTAAAAAAAGTTTCCCCCACCCCCCACACACACACAACTAAAAATAAACTAAAACATACATCTAAAAAGACAAAAGAAAACAAAAAAAAGGAAAGACAGACGGACTGCAGGCGAGCCGCAGCTGCTTGGCAGCGCTGCCACTTCCAGCGCCTCTTCTACTATAGATGAGGCTCTCACCAGGGTCTCAACTATACCCCGTAACTCTGCTCTCACTCCCCATCCCCCCACTCGTAACAAGGGCAGGGTCCCCCTTGTCCTCACTTTCCACCCTACCAGCCATCACATACAACAAATAATCTTCCGGCATTTTCGCCACCTCCAACGTGATCCCACCACTGGCCACATCTTCCCATCTCCTCCCCTCTCTGCTTTCCGCAGAGACAGCTCCCTCCGTAACTTCCTGGTCAATTCGTCCCTTCCCACCCAAACCACCCCCTCTCCGGGCACTTTCCCTTGCAACCACAGGAAATGCTACACTTGTCGCTTTAACTCCCCCCTTGACTCCATTCAAGGACCCAAGCAGTCTTTCCAGGTGCGGCATAGGTTCACGTGCACCTCATCCAACCTCATCTATTGCATCCGCTGCTCTAGGTGTCAGCTGCTCTACATCAGTGAGACCAAGCGTGGGCTTGGCGATCGCTTCGCCCAACACCTCTGCTCGGTTCGCAATAACCAACCTGATCTCCCTGTGGTTCAGCACTTCAACTCCCATTCCGAATCCGACCTTTCTGTTCTGGGCCTCCTCCATGGGCAGAGTGAGGCCCACCGTAAATTGGAGGAGCAGCACCTCATATTTCGCTTGGGCAGTTTTACACCCCAGCGGTATGAACATTGACTTCTCCAATTTCACGTAGTCTCTGATTTCTCTCCCCTCCCCAGCTCTCCCTCAGCCCACTGTCTCCGCCTGCTCCTTTCTTCTTCCCACCACCCCCCCCCACCCTCACATCAGTCAGAAGAAGGGTCTCGACCCGAAACATCGCCTATTTCCTTCGCTCCATAGATGCTGCCGCACCCGCTGAGTTTCTCCAGCATTTTTGTCTACCTTCGATTTTCCAGCTTCTGCAGTTCCTTCTTATACAGAAATAAAATAGCTGGTTACCTGAAATTATTTTATTCAATATTGAATCGCAAACACTGCAACCCTGCCTCGAAGGAAGATGAAGTTGCTATTCCTCACACTGTTATTGGGTAATTTTGGAACAATCTAGGGGCGAAATGCACAGAGAGATCAGTGGAGGAATGAGAAAGAGATTAAAGTGACAAATGACTGGATGCTCAGAATCATTCTTGCAGTGTGAACAAAGCTGTTCTGTAAAGATCTCACCTAATTTGCATTGGGATATTCCATTGTGGAAGACTTCATCCTGAACGCCAAATGCAATGCACTGAATTGGAAAAAGTGCAAGTGCACTGATGGTTCACCTAGAAGGAGTGTTTAGTTGGATGCAAGAAAAGGAAAAAGGGTAAATTTGCATTTCCCATAGTTTCATGAGGAAGTGCCCGGGATGGGGAAAGGTTTGTACTTCTGTTTTTTTAAATCTGCAGTGTTTCAATGAGGGCCAACATAAATTAAGGATTAGTGCCTCATCTTCCCTGGGAAGATTGCGATATTTGATCATTTCAGATAGAAACATAGAAACATAGAAACATAGAAAATAGGTGCAGGAGGGAGGCCATTTGGCCCTTCGAGCTAGCACCGCCATTCATTGTGATCATGGCTGATCGTCCCAATCATAACCATAGAAACATAGATAACCAATTTTCTGTTGTTCTCTCTCCATCGATGCTGTGGGATATTTTAATTTCAGTTTGTCCTTTTGTTTCTTTTCTTTTTGCTGGAATTTGAAATAAAGGTAATGTTGACAACATTGCTCTGCACTAAGGCAAAATACTCTGTCTCTCTCTCCCCCCACTCCTGCAAATTAAAAAACTGACAGTTTTCTCACATTCCAGTTCTGATGGTGGTTTTAATGAATAGAAAACCTGGAAATGATCAAAACTTCCTTTGTAGCCGCCTGATACACGGCCCTTCTAGATGACCTCCATTGCATGCAATTTTCTATCATCCTCCCCAACCGAGGCCTTCCCTTTGCTTATACAATTTTCCTCTTTCCCAGTAATGATCACCCCACAATGTGATTTAATTAATTGTGAGATAAATTACCTGTTTATCACCAATGCACAGTTATGTAGAATGCGCACAAATATTTTATTCAATATACTTCAGCAATTTTCTTCCATACTATCTCTTTGGTCTCTCTTCCTCCACACAACACTTGACCAAAAAAACAAATTGCTCCATTCCCTTCATTTCGCATGCTTCCAGG
>JAXLNO010005372.1:149083-222137 GCA_038087875.1 Malacoraja senta
CCACCAAAATATATTTGAGAAATTGGGTTTCTCACCCATCCAGTTACATTTAAGTTGATACCATCTGAAATTATTGATTATTGGGATTTACCTATAACTCTATTAATTTGTCTGGGATTCCGCCTGAGGCAAGAGATTGGAATTAATTGGAAGCCTGTAACAACCTTGTTGGTGTTATCAAGCAGCCTTCTATTCATCAATTGTAATTGGCAATATATTGTCTTTCAGCTGTGCTATTTGGCCTTTGCATTATCAGTATACACGTGCAAAGGAGCAAGCTCTCAAGTACCACGTAGGTCATTGTTACCAGACCTATGCTATTCCAGCTGAAACCATTAAAGTCACCATGGTGGACAAACAGAATTCAGCATTGCTCCACTAACTTTTCAGCAGTAAATCTTCAGTTAATTACAAACTTATGCTATTGCTCAATATGGAAAATTACTAATACCATCTCTAGTTACGGAGGCGGATGGGATTGCATGAGTTGCCAATTCTTCAGTTATAAGGTATCAACTACCCATAGACACTAGGTGCATTCCATGGATTAAAGGTTTGTGCGGATATGCATGATCTGCATGCTCAAGTCCAAGTTGATGCACTTTGGTGGTGGTATGTTAATCACATGGGTGCAACCAAGTTAAAGTATCCGGTGATAGTTTACCTACCCTCATTTGGCACTGGTGTATCATTATGTAAAATCAATGATAACACAGAATGGATGTTGGATCACAAAGTATTTAATGATATTGTGGCTTGATGGAACACTAAAAGATCCAGATATTTGCATCCAGGCTCAATCACCAGTTGCAAAAAATATGTGGCATATCAGTGGCGATGGATGCATTCTCGCTACACTGGGGAGGAATGTTCTTTATGTCTCCCTCCATTTTGCCTCATCAGACGGGTCTTGCAAAAAATTCAGCAAGTTCCCGCTTCAGGCTTCTTCGTAGTGCCTGACTGGCAGTTAAAGCATGGTTCCCGCTGATGTGGGGAATGATAATAGAACCTTATATGGTTATTTCTAGACACAAAGATTTGCTAGTTTAGCCATGACTCGGTAAACCATCCTCTGCATGATAAAATCAATTCATTGACTTGCAGACTCTGAGAAGACCGTTCCTGTGGCTCGGTTTGTTAAACCAAACCATAGTCATGCACACTGCAGATTGCAGGGATAGCACCAAATAAGCTGTATTTTCCTCATGAGATGGAAAGTAGTTGTTTTATGCTAATATTACATATGTTTCGGCATGAATGACTGACGTCTTGAAGTTTAGGTTATATGGGTTTTGACAAATATTAAGTTAAAGTGCCATTTATTGTGCCGAAAGTGCCTTCTCATCATATTGGCTGCGGGGAGCAGAATCCACTCTGTCAGGTCTCACTCTCTGATATCTAAATTATGAAGGGTATCTGCAAACTCAAAACCTCCAGGCCCAGGTACGCAGAAATATGGGATGTTAACATTGTGCTAACGCCGCTTCACCGGTGGGATCCAGCTACAACCCTGTCCCTTGGTCAAACTCACTTACAAAGTGGTTATGCTCACGGCGCTGAGTCCAACGCAATGGGTCCAGTCATTGCATAAGCTAGGGACTGGGACAGGATGATTATATCTGCAAAAAAATAACATTTTATGGTTATGTCTTAGTCAAGCAGAATAGACCAGGGGCATCAGGTCTTAAACCTAGACTTGTTGGCATATCCCTTGGACCTTCGGTTGTTTGTGGTCACACATTCTACACCAGTATGTTAAGGTCACTAAGAGCTTAAAGACTCTGAACTAGCAATATTTGTTAGTTACATAAAGCCTCATATGTAGGTGTCTCTACAGACCATCTCCAGGTGGTTAACGGGTTCTGGCTTATACAGGAGTGAACACTGACATTTTTAAGTCTCACTCCACCAGGGCTGCAACAACATCAGCAGCAGGATTATGGACGTTTCGCAGGACCACATCCTAGCGGCTGCAGGATGGTCAAACGAACGAATATCCAAACATTTTAGAACTAACCCATTGCCAGGCCTGGGGTATTTGCCAACTCTATGTTTGGTTCTGTTTATAGTTTCCTCCCAGTTGTGGGAGTTACTATTATCATTAATTGTTCATTAAAAGCATCAACATGTCTATATCTATGTCATGTCTGAATGCATTATTAATGTTCACTCATCATTGGTCAACTGATGCAGTGTGTGACGCATGGACTCGTTTCCACGGCATGAAATCACAGAGCTTTGAAATCTTCACGTAGTCACTCACGTGACTCCGAAGTAAAATAGTAAGATTAAACGAGAACTTACCAGTTTGAAGTTTGATCTTTATTTTATGGGGAGTTACGTTGAAGGATTACGTGCCCTCCATTCCCAACCCTCTATCATAAAGGTCAGCTGGTATGCTAGTTCTCTTATCTTACTATGTTTACTTCGACTACTGTTATCTGTGATTTCACACCGCTGCTTTGAAGATTGATGCGCATGCGGGCTGGCAGGGTCTTCACGTAATCCTTCAACGTAACTCCTCATAAAATAAAGATCAAACTTCAAACTGGTAAGTTCTTGTTTAATCTTACTATTACATATAATAATAGTCTCAAGCATTATAAGCAGCGAGCAATTTGTCTGACTTAAAAGTCAAATGGGGCCTGGCAAAGTGGACTCCACTGAATTTTCCATTCCCTGCTTGCATGTTGTGAATCGGTGCTAATGTTTTTGTCAATGGTCAAAAGTAATGAAATTGGCCAGACATGCCTTCACAGATCTTGAAAGGTCATATTGTTTATTTCCCAACATTACCAAGTTTAAATGTATTATTAACACAATAATAATGCAGCCTACTTCATCACTAATATAGTTATTTGCTTATTATTGAACCTAAGATGAGGTTGTACTGGCTATTATGCTTTAACCATCTGTATAGATTAAAATATTAAACATTCAATTTCATTGAGTGCTGCAAGAGATCCCAAAACAGCTATAATCATAAAATTTTAGTTGGATGTGGATATTCACACATCTTGCTCATATATTTGTTCTTGCTTTAACCTTTGATAAGGTTGAAGAAAATAGTTTATTTGTTAATGTTGAAATAAAGATATTACAGGCAAGTAGATTGCCATCTCTATCCAGTTACCACATACGATATATCATCTAAAGATCATTGTCATTCACTTCCATGCAATGGTACAAATGGTTAAATGATGGATATATGTTTCAGATCAGGTTAAGGGACAGATGAGGCTGTGTTTTATTGTGTTATAAAGATTAATTCATTGACCCAATGCTACATCATGACTGAAAGCAGAGCAGTTTGGAAAATCAAACCAACAGCATAACCAGGGAAATTAAATTCTGTAATAATGTTAAGGTGGATAGCCTTTGGATAGCTATGTAATATAGTTAAAGGTTATTTGAAAATAAGATTTAGCAGAATAAAAGCAAAGAACCAAACACTTTAATCTAATCTACTGACATTTCCTATATTTTAGTGACTATCTGCAACTGTGGGATTATCCCTTGGCATCTGGATCTTAGCCTCGAGAGCTCCACCAGCAACTGGCTTCTGATCTTCATCACTGACAGGCATTAGTCAGTTCAAATTGGTCATTACATTTCCTCCACCCTGTTTCTCAATAATGTTGCCCTTTGGAGGATGCTCAATCCCTAGCTCTACTCCCTGTATGCCCATTACTGTTTGGCCAATAACAAAACCAACTCAAAATTTTATGTTCACCAGTGATATCATGGTACTGAAGAGGTTTAGCTGTCAATAAAGACCAAGTATTGGAAAGTGATTGAGAATCCACTGTCATGGTGCCAGGACAATAACCTTGCCCTTAAAGTCAGCAAGATAAAATACATAGGTACATAGATACATAGACAATAGGTGCAGGAGTAGGTCATTCGGCCCTTTGAGCCAGCAATGTGATCATGGCTGATCATCCACAATAGTACCCCGTTCCTGCCTTCTCCCCATGCCCCTTGATTCCGCTAGCCCTAAAAGCTCTACCTAAAGTGGGCTCTACCTGTCCCACTTGGGCCGTCACTTGCGCGACAGGCCGGTAGTGACGGTCGCGCGACGGTCCCGCGAGAGTCGCGCGCGTCATCATGCACCCGCACAGCCGTCTGGAGCGCATGATGTCATTTGAAGATGGGCACAAAATGCAGGAGTAACTCAGCGGGACGGGCAGCATCTCTGCAGAGAAGGAATGGATGATGTTTCGGGTCGAGGCTCTTCTTCAGTCTGAAAGAAGGGTCTTGACCCGAAACGTCATCCATTCCTTCTCTCCAGAGATGCTGCCGGACCCGCTGAGTTACTCCTGCATTTTGTGTCTATCTTCAATTTTCTTGGCCCCGCTCTGGGAGTAGGGGTGGGGGCGGATCTTGATCCGCAACGGCCGTGAGCTCCAGGCCGAGCTGAGCGATCGTTTGCCTGCTTCTGCTGCTGTTGGAGGTGAGACGTTGCATCGTGCCAGGGTCTTGGGCCTGTCCCACTTTGGCCGTCAGTTACGCTACAGGCCGGTGGCGCGCGAACATTTCATGCAGGACGATGTCCACACTCCTCCACACCATTCCATGCACCCGTCCCCGCGCTACCCACGTGCTACCCACACGCTACCCACACGCTAGCAGGTCACGTAAATGGCGCGCGAAAGACAGCCAAGTGGGACAGTCCCTTAACATCAGGGAGGAGCCATCTTGAGGAACGGCTGCAAAACAGCAGCCGTCCGTTAATTGTACTTTTTTACTAAGTTTTTTTAATTTTCTTTAAGTTTTTGTTTTTATTTATTTTGCCTTTAATGTGGGGGGATCAAGGGGAAACCACTTCCTGGTCCCTACCTGGTCGGTGAGGCAGCCTTCTCTCCGGCTGCCCATTCGACCCGTCCTCGCGGCCTGCCAGCGGGCGTGGAGCGGCGTCGAGCGGCGTTTCCTGGCGGGAACCGCACTGCACCCTCAGCTTCGTTGGCGGCACGGCGCTGGAG
Source organism: Malacoraja senta (assembly GCA_038087875.1). Classification (NCBI taxonomy): domain Eukaryota; kingdom Metazoa; phylum Chordata; class Chondrichthyes; order Rajiformes; family Rajidae; genus Malacoraja; species Malacoraja senta. The sequence continues at coordinate 154,066 of JAXLNO010005372.1, forward strand.
CGCTACTGTGCAGCGGAGCGGGCGATGCCTTGCCTGGGTCACCGCGCTGGACCGACGCGCTGGAGCTCCGGTGAGCTGGACCGCCGAGCTCAACACCTCCGGGACTGGAGCGACCATTCGCGGGCGGCGGCGCCGACTCCAACACCGGGAGCCTTGAGCTCCAAGTCGGCGCGGCCTTGTCGGCTTCAGGTGCTGCGGATGCCTGCGGGAAATCGGCCGTTCCAGCCGTAGTTACGGCCTCCGGTGAGGGATGCGGCCGTTCCAGGTGGCCCAGCTGCTGGAGGACTCTCCCGACGCCAGGGCTACATCACCCGGCGAGAACGGCCAGGATCATCGGGCCTCCGTAGAGGCAATAGCGGGGGCCTCATTTGGCCTGACTTTTTTGGGTGAACTGGGGGCTGGGGACTGGACATTGTGCCTTCCCCCACAGTGGAAATCATTGTGGGGGGATGATTTTTGTATGTAATTGTTTGTAATTGTATTTGTTAGTCTGTGTTCAAGATGGCGGTCGGAGGGGGGAGTGGACGCTGGCGTTAAATTGCCGCTGCTCTCTCCTCAAGTTGTGCTTCTGATTTTCTTTTTTTTGTGTTTTTGGAAGGAATTCTGTCCCTGATTTATGTATTGGTCTTTATAACCTTTTTTTTTAAAATTCTGATTATATGTTTTCTATAAATCTCTGTATGGTGTCCTTGAGACCTCGGTATAAGGCGCCCGTAAATAAAATCCATTATTAACTCTCTTTTGAATGCATCCAGTGAATCGGCTTCCACTGCCTTCTGAGGCAGAGAATTTCCCAAACTCACAACTCTCTGTGTGAAAAAGTTTTTCCTCATCTCAGTTCTAAATGGCCTACCCCTTATTCTTAAACTGTGGCTCCTGGTTCTGGGCTCCCCCAACATCGGGAACATTTTCCTGCATGCTGAATGTTGACCTAAGGAAGCAAAGGATTGAACACAATGCTGTCCTCATCAACAGAACTGAAGTTCCCAGGCATCAATATCATTGGCAACTTAAACTGGTCCCTTCACACTGATTACCTGTGGTGATTAAAAAGTACGCCAGCATTTTTACTTTCTTAGGCATTTAAATAGACTCAATATGTCCACGAGGATTCTCTCGAACTTTTACAGATGCGCTATAGAAAATATCTTGACGGGATGCACCACAACCTGGTATGGCAATTATTCTGCTCTTGGCCATCTGAATCTGTATAGAATTGTGAATGCAGCCAAGACCATTGTGGACTCGTCAATTCCATCCATTCAACTTAGTGCATTGCATCAGAAAGGCTGGAAATATTATCAAGGATGCCTATCACGTTGGGCCTTTGTCACATTGTCACATCCTTGTTGGAAAATTAGAAGCAATATAGATACTCATGTTTCTTGAATAAACAATGCACACTGGCTGGATAAGGATGCAACATTTATGATTTAACCCAAAGATTTCACTCCCTAATTTTTTTATTGATTTCCTCTGTATTTCAGATTTAATTTATTTTGTGACAATACTGCAGTATTTAATCCTGGAAAATGAAACAATCCACAGTTAAATCATATTTATTTAATTATGTAAATTTTGAAAAATTGTGATACTTGCCAATTCAAAAAAAAAGGCTTGCTAAATGTGATTTGTGCATTCATCAATATGTTTTTCAATTAATTGAAAATTGCAAACACAACCTACCTTTTCTAGCTTTACATGCAAATCACAGCTCTATTTTGATTGCAGTTTTACGACGGCAGGGAGATAATTCTACAAATCTCCAGATGTTCTCCAATAGTATCAACTATTTGATTTATGGAGGCTTAAAAAGAAGGAACATTTTGATGCCTTGTTCGAGGTACATTTAAACACAGCACAATTCTTGAACTCCATTCAGCCTCCATAATATCTAATTATAGGGCCAGTTTACAGCCCTTGGCATTGAGAATGAACGTGTACAATGAGTGTAAAGGGAATAGAAAAATAGAGAGCAGGTCCTCTGGCAATTTCTTCCTTGAGAGTGACTCAGTATTTTTCTGAGCAGAGTGAGTAGAATTGCTTACTTTCATTTTATGTCTTAGTGTCATTTGATTTCCAAATATGCTGAAACTACTTGAATAAACTCTTTCCTCAATTTAGCAAGATTTGCACTGAGCTCACTCATTTTCTTTCTGTTCCTATTTAAAAATAAAAGATTAATAAAAGGTGAAAAAAGATCAAGATGCCAGTGAAAGTCCTGGTTAACAATAAAGTTTATGTTACATTTGCGTTACATTTTTTCAGGCACTTTCCATATTTATTTACATGGATAGATAGATACAAACGCAGGTAGGTGGAACTAGTATAGCTGGGACATGCTGGCCGGTGTGGGCAAATTGAGCCGCAAGGCCTGTTTCCTTGCTGTATGACTTTATGACTCTATCTGACATTTTCTTTACAAATTTATGCAAAATACTGCAATGCCAATGCATGTGGTAACTTGGAAAATATCCTATATTAAGCAATGTAGCACAACATTTATGTGTAGACACAAAATGCTGGAGTAACTCAGCGGTGAGATACTGCCTGTCCCGCTGAGTTACTCCAACATTTTGTGTCTACCTTCGATTTAAACCAGCATCTGCAGTTCTTTTCTACAACATTTATGTGTGCAATCCAGTTAAAATTCTGGCCTTTCAGGACATGTGAGTCTAGCATCAGTATTAGATAAAGGGGGGAACCTGCCAAAGCAGATACCAGGCAATATGTCTAGCATTGGGAATAACACTAAGTTATACCCTCCATGATTCACACGATTCCCACCAAACACTATCTATATTCATGATCACCTTTCTCCAAGTCCCTTGCTCCTTTCCCCTATGTTAAAATAACCATCAAGCTCCACAATCATGAACCATCACAACTGTTTTATGCCCAACCCCCACCTTCCTGATCACAAACTCAAAACTTACCCATTCAAACTGGCATGAGTTACTTTGGTGTCATGTACAAGGTCCACCTTAAAGGTATATAAACTTGCATTATTACTGATACATTTCTTATCTTAGACCATTTTGTGGGAAACTGAACCTTGTTCCAGGAGTAATGATCATTGGGTACCAGTAGGTCCAAAGTGCCTCCAGCCCAATGCTTCTTCCTTGATGTGTAAGAAGGAACTACAGATGCTGGTTTATACCGAAGATAGAGTAACTCAGCAGGTCAGGTGGAATCTCTGGAAAAAGGAATGGCTGACGTTTCTGGTCGGAACCCTTCTTCAGACACGTGAGGAAGTGTTAGTCTGCAGTTCATCATTGGGTCGGCATGGTGGTGCAGCGGTAGAGCTGGTGCCTTACGGCGCCAGAGACCCGAGTTTGATCCTGACTATGGGTGCTGCCTGTAAGGAGATGACACATTCCCCCTGTGACTGCATGAGTTTTCTCCGGGTCCTCCGGTTTCCTCCCACATCCCAAAGATGTACAGGTTTGTAGGTTAATTGGCTTCTGTAAATTATCCCCAGTGTGTAGGGTAGAAATAGTGTACGGCGTGAGTGCTGGTCGGCACTGATTTGATGGGCCGAAGGTCGTGTTTCCACGCTGTATCTCTAAACCTCTAAACTAAACTAAACTAAGAGTTCCAATTGGAACATCACCCATCCTTTTTTTGTTCCTGACCCACTTCTTATTTAATCACTCGTATTCACTTCATTCAGATTTGGTACATGATCATTAATCTCTCCCAACCCAATGAAGTGATAGCTAACTTGACCTAATATTTGTAAAATGCCTAGAGAATATATAGCAATTGAGACAATTGGCACCGTTGCTAAAATAACACTGGAATTATCAATGATAATAAATTGATTCAGGGGATAGAAATACCTTGGAGTAGAAGCCATATGCATAAATTGTAGGTTAATTTGATAAAACAGGACAAGGCTTTTAATGAAACCTGTGGACCGTTTGTATAGAAAAAGTTGATGTGATAATCGTACCATGTAATAATGTATGCTCATCAATCTCAGTCTCTGAAAGTCAGATCCATTGACTTAATTGAGCCAAATGTTAGAAGAGAAGCATAGTAAGCACTTAGTTCACTGGATATTATGCATAAATAACAAGAGGACAAAATTCTATCCCGTGTCTTCCTTTTAGGAGTATATAAATTACAAATGCAATGTACAATGTTTGCCAGAGGCAAGTAGCAGCGGTGGAATAAAGTGACAGGTAATGCTTTGTGGCATAGAGTCTCAGGTCAACCCAGGCAAATTAGAGTGTTACTATACACTGTTCAAGACTTCCAGCGATGTGCTTTCTTAATGCATACCTGTTTTCACCTTGCATGCACAGTCAACAATACAGACGGCAGTCAATTGACAGCAATCAACCGTAGCTGCAGGCTCAGTACAGGCTTATCTTCAGGTGGCATTGCCTTGACATTCAGTACAGGGCAATCTCCTTGCACCCACTTCATGAAACAGCATATCCAATACACCAGCTATTAAATTGATTGAAAGCTTTGTTCTACCACTTGCCAGTAACTTGGCAATTTCAAACTTTCGTATTGAATTCCTCTGCATTTCTTCTCACAGCTTTCCCTCTCTCTTGCACAGCTTAAAGAAAAGCTGAATGCTTCTCCGGGAGACTTCAGACGTATTCAACAGAGTAACATTATTATCACTGCTCTTCACCTTTAAATCTGTGCAGCGGTTTCTGTGGAGTCCATTTCATTTCATTCTATGCACAAAAGTGAAGCTGTGCAGAAAACATACTTAAATGATATTCATGAATTCTCCTAGCAACAGAGCAGAATAGTTCATCATTCTGGGACATCATTGAAAACACGTGGAGCATTGCGTGTGATTTTTATGTTAAACGTTAAATCTGTTGCGACAAAAGAAAACAGGCTTTATATTCAATTCTGCATTTCTTCAGAAATAATGATGCAAAGAAACGATCCATCACAGAATTAGCTCGTGGCATTTTGAACCGTTTTTTAATTATTTCATAATAATGGATTCACTCGGTGCTTGCTGTAATCAGACTGAAGCATGAATTGTTTAAGGTTGATCAAAAACATATGAATTGCTCATTGATAGCTTAGGAATTTGAATATAATTATTTTTACAGAACCAGTTAGTCCCAAGACTCCTGTTGATATTCTAACACGGAGCCTGATCCATGGGATGAATTGGTCAATTGTTGCACTGGAGTGGAAAGAACCAAGCGGGAAAGAATGGATCGACTGAGCTTATATTTACTGGAATTTAGATGAGAGGGGATCTTATAGAAACATATAAAATTCTCAAGGGATTGGACAGGCTAGATGCAGAAAAAATGTTCCCGATGTTGGGGAAGTCCAGAACCAGGGGCCACAGTTTAAGAATAAGGGGTAGGCCATTAAGGACTGAAATGTGGAAAAAAAATCCATCCAGAGAGTTGTGAATCTATGGAATTCTCTGCCACAGAAGGCAGTGGAGGCCAATTCACTGGATATATTCAAGAGTGAGTCAGATATAGCTCTTACGGCTAACAGAAAAGGGATATGGGGAGAAAGCAGGAATGGGGTACTGATTTTGGAAGATCAGCCATGATCATATTGAATTGCCGGTGCTGGCTCAAAGGGCCAAATGGCCTACTCCTGCATCTATTTGCTATGTTTCTATGTTTATTCACACTGAGCTATTCTGACTAAAGAAGGTTGTTTGAAAGCAAGACATCTTTCAAGGATCGGGAGATTCATCAGAAGAGTTTGGAAAGAGAGAGGGGAGTTGGAACCCTGTAATATTCAGAGATAACATTGATTTTACTTCGGAGTCACGTGAGTGACTACGTGAAGAACCCGTCCAGCACGCATGCGCGACATTAGCGTTCACGCAGTGCAACAGCGACGAACGGGAGTACAGGCGCTCCCGCTACAAGTTTTAAAAAGCGGACCATCAGGTAAGTACTTACCCTGAGGTCGTACTTAGGAAGCTTTGCTCTGCTTTGTGAATTCCAGGTTGAAGAAGCTGGAAAAATGAGCAAAGCACGGCAAGGGAAAAAGACCGCCCCCCGTTCGACTCCAACAGAACGGGAGTGTCCCATCAGTGGGGGGCGAGAGGCGGCACCTGGACCCCACATGCTGCGGAGAACAATCATTGAGACCGAGCCGAGCCCAGTACCGCTAGCGCAGCCTGACCAACAGCAGCGGGCTGGAGGTAAATCAAGACAAAAAACTGACCGGCCGGTGATATCTGATAACTCCGATGAGGAGGACTCTCCGTCTGAGAGCGGCAGAGGTAGCCGCCTGAGCCGCATGGGAAGGCTCATGGAGCAAATGCTCCAGCGAGACTTGCTTCGAGAGCTGGAGCAGTCTCGCCAAGGGAATTCAGGCACTCCCACATCAGTGCCTTACAATGCACTGGCCATCGCTTCCCCCTCAGCCGAGGGCAGCGTTGGCGACCAGGGCTGGGCTGGTCAGGAACAGTTGTCATTGGCCGAAGATATCGGGAGTTCGCTTGGGGTACAGGACCAGGAAGAGCTGCTGGGTGTGGTGAATCGCTACGTGGCTACACCACGAGCAGGGCGGCCGTTGCAGCCAAAACTGGCGGCCAGCATTAACTACCTGTCCCTCAAACCCCTACAAGAACAGGTAGTCAATGAGGCACTAGAACTCTACTCGCCTCCGGAGAACTGCAGTTCACTCAACGTACCGGCCGTTAACAGCCAAATCTGGGGGTATGTTGGACAGAGTATCCGGAACCAGGAGCTAAAATTACAGCGTATCCTCAAGCTCCTGACGACAGGGATAACATCCTATGCTCGTTCCGTGGATGGGGTGGATATGATCACCAACCAGCAAGACACTCTGGCTCTGCTGTGCAACACTCAATATGAGATAAACAACCTCCGCAAGGAACTAATAAGACCTGCCCTCAATCCCAAATATGCAGGACTGTGTAAAACACCAGCCTCAGAGCCACATTTGGAAAGGACTTGACAAAACAAGTGAAAGACCTGGAGGAAGAGTCCAAAGCATTCGGCCTCATGAGGGCAGGCCCCGGAACGAGCAGACCCACACAACCCAGACGGCAGTACCCCACCGTGTCCACCAGTCGACGTCAAACTTATGGGACTGGTGAAAGCTCGGGGTCCACATACCATCCCTGAAAGCCTTTTTTAGGCCAGGGTCCCAGAGTGGACCCCATGGAAAATGCGCCACCCCCAACCAGCAGTGCATCCAGCAGTACAACGACGGATGAAGAAACTGAAGAAAGGAACACTCCCATAACTATGGAGGTAGGTAGGTCTGGTTCACACCAGCATATAAAAAGTGGGGGAACTGTACTAACAGGGGGGAGATTACACCTGTTCATTGAAGCATGGAGGTCTATCACGAATGATAGTTATATACTTAACAGTATTCGTGGATACAAAATAGAGTTCATTCAAGAAAATATGCCACCAGTTCAGCATGTAATAATAATAATAATAGATTTTATTTATATAGCGCTTTTCAGGACTCAAAGTCGCTTTACAATTGAGAGTCAGGAATAAACAAAACAAAATAGAGCAGTAAGACAGAGGGGAGGGGAACATGGGACTAAGGGTATGCAGAGGTGAAGAGATGGGTCTTGAGGCGGGACTGGAAGATGGTGAGGGACTCAGAATTTCGGACCGGTTGTGGGAGGGAATTCCAGAGCCTGGGAGCTGCCCTGGAGAAGGCTCTGCCTCCAAAAGTGCAGAGGTTTGATTTCGGAGTGGAGAGGAGACCAGCTGATGTGGATCTGAGGGACCGTGAGGGTTGGTAGGGGGAGAGGAGGTCAATGAGATAAGGGGGGGCCAGGTTGTTGAGGGCTTTGTAGGTAAGGACCAGGATTTTGTAGGTGATCCGGTGGGAAATGGGAAGCCAGTGAAGTTCTTTGAGAACTGGGGTGATGTGGTGCCAGGATTTGGTGTGGGTAATGAGTCGAGCGGCTGCATTTGGCGGAATGTACCCCAAAGGGTCTTTACCCTCTCAGTCAAAGAAAAACTAGAGGGTCAAGCAGAACTGGTGAGGTTACTTACAAAGGGTATCATTGAGAAATCCAAACATGAACCTTTGGAATTTGTCTCAAATATATTTATCAAAAACAAAAAAGATGGTTGATGTCGCATCATCATTGACTTAACCTCACTAAATACCTTTGTTAAGTATGTACATTTCAAAATGGAAACATTTGTAACTGCCAAACAACTGATTTCCAAAGGATACTTTATGGCAAGCATTGATTTAAAAGATGCCCACTATACAGTACCCATTCAAAAGGGTCATCGCAGATACCAGAAATTTACCTGGATGGGGCAACTATGGCAGTTTAAACGTTGCCTAATGGGTTAACATCAGCCCCAAGACTATTTACCAAGATATTAAAACCAGCCTTGGCAACATTAAGAAAACAGAGACATATTGTCATGGCATATCTTGATGATATTCTAATAGTAGGCAAAACCATGGAGTTGGCTAAATCAGCTGTATTAGCTACCAAACAATTGTTTGAAACCCTGGGATTTGTCTTACATCCAGATAAATCTAAGTTGACGCCATCCACAACTATGGACTATCTGGGATTCACAATTAACTCAGTCCACATGTCTGTAACGTTACCAAAAGATAAAGCAGCAGAATTGGCACAGACGTGTAACAATTTAATGGTTAGCAATCGACCAACCATCCGACAAGTGGCAAGAGTAATTGGCAAAATGGTAGCAGCATTTCCAGCTACACAATTTGGACCTCTGCACTATCAAAACCTACAAAGGGCAAAAGTACAGGCGTTAAAACGACATGCAGGTCACTTTGACCGAACCATGAAATTACCCATTGAAGCAATATCAGAGTTACAGTGCTGGATAGAGCACATTTGGCATAGTTCCAGCCCTATCATCATCATCAATAACCCAACATTAACTATACAAACAGATGCCAGTGCTCAAGGCTGGGGAGCAACTAATACCATATCCAGCACAGGTGGTAGATGGACTAACCTAGAATCATCTTTACTACAAACACTGGGCATAAATTATTTGGAAATGTTGGGTGCGTTTTATGGTTTAAAAGCATATTCTATGAATATGCACCATTTGCATGTTTGTTTACAAATTAATAATACCACGGTGGTGGCCTATATTAACCATATGGGCGGAATAAAATCGATATCATGTGACAATTTGGTCAACAAAATCTGGCAATGGTGTGTCGAAAGACATATTTGGCTATCAGCAACTTACCTACCAGGTAAGCTAAATACAGTGGCAGACACCAGGTCACGCAAATTCAATGATAACACCGAATGGATGTTAAATCCTAGAGCTTTTGCTAAAATTACAAAGCAATATGGCACACCAGATATCGATCTCTTTGCATCCAGACTAAATCACCAGGTACCAATGTATGTCGCTTGGGAACCAGACCCTGAGGCAGCAGCGATAGATGCAGTCGCGCTGAACTGGGGAAACTATTTATTTTATGCTTTTCCCCCCTTCTGCCTCATCAGTAGGGTACTACGCAAAATACAGATGGACTCTGCTTCAGGTATTTTGATAGTACCTGACTGGCCTACACAGCCATGGTTCCCAGTGGTCCTCGACATGGTCATCGAAACTCCTATGACCTTTCCCAGTAGCCCAGACCTATTGACTCACCCGGTATCAGGCATAAGTCATCCATGCCATGACAAAATTAACCTACTGGGTTGCAGATTATGAAAAGACCACTGCTGGGCCTGGGATTGTCTGACAGGACCATCAACACGATGACAGCGTCCCACCGTATGTCCACCAGGAAACAGTACCTATCGAGCATCAGGAAGTGGGAAAGATACTGTTCGACTACTGGGACAACATACTCATCTGCAACCATAACCAATGTACTGGAGTTCCTGGCTGGCCTTCACCATAATGAAGGACTGAGCTACAGTGCCATCAATACTGCCAGAAGTGCTCTGTCAGCCTACTTAAAACAAGTACCAGGACAACAGGCCATAGGGTCTCACCTGCTGGTGATCAAACTCATGAGGGGTATATTCAACTCCAACCCCCCTAGACCTAGGTACACCCAAATCTGGGATGTCAGTGTGGTCCTGACATACCTAAGGGGATGGTCACCAGCCAGGTCTCTCACCCTGGAACAGCTAACCCTGAAAACGGTCATGCTGATGGCACTAGTCTCAGCACAAAGAGTCCAGTCCCTCCACTTACTGCGACTGGACAACATGGTTATAACACCAGACTCATTCACTCATTCACCATTCAGGAGCTGGTAAAGCAGAGCAGGCCAGGAACTTCAGGCCTAGTTATGGATTTCCGGGCATACCCACCTGACCCACGGTTGTGTGTCATGACTCACCTACTCACTTACATCAACACAACAAGAGATTCCCGAGGGAGAGAAAAAGCCTTATGGGTCAGCCACAAGAAACCTCATGGTCGGGTGTCGAGCCAAACCATCTCAAGATGGCTCAAGCAGGTACTGGGAGCTGCTGGAGTAGATACTGACGTATATACATCTCACTCCACCAGGGCAACATCCACATCGGCGGCTAAAAGGATGGACGTGCCACTGGACCACATTCTGGCTACAGCGGGGTGGTCCATGGAGAAAACGTTCCAAACGTTCTACAACAAGCCGCTAGCAGAACCTGTGTTATTTGCAGAAAGAGTTTTAGAATCTGCAAATATATAATTTAAGCCCAGGGGAGCATTTTTCTTTTGTTATTGTTTAATAGATACCATTATTGTTTACAAACAGATTCATGGTTGATTACGATAACATACTTCCTCCCTTGAATGACTTCGGCAGCGAGTGAAGTATGAACTGTTACACAGTTTGAAATCACAGAGGTTTAAAATCTTCACGTAGTCACTCACGTGACTCCGAAGTAAAATAGTAAGATTAAACGAGAACTTACCAGTTTGAAGTGTGATCTGTATTTTATGAGGAGTTACGATGAGGGATTACGTGCCCTCCGCTCCCACCCTCAATTATAGAGATCAACTGGTATCTTAGTTCTCCTTTTCTTTACTATGTTTATTTCAATTATTGTGTTTCCTGTGATTCCACACCGCTGCTTTGAAGTCTGTCGCTCATGCGTGCTGGACGGGTTCTTCACGTAATCCCTCATCGTAACTCCTCATAAAATACAGATCGCACTTCAAACGGGTAAGTTCTCGTTTAATCTTACTATTATTATTCATTATGCCATTCTTCCAGTCAGGCAGACCATTTAATTACCATGTTGTCGAGTAACTCTAGCATTCAGCAGTGCACAAAGAACCAGGCTGTTGACAGCCTCCATTATTAAACCAGAACGATAATGAATTCTCTCTGAATCAAAGGAAAAAGTCAGAGCCTTGGATTGGAATCGTGTCAGGAGCATCTACTCACAAAAGTAGCAGTGGTCAGGGAATACTGAAAAACTAGTTCCAATTCTCCAGCAACGCCATGCAGACATCTAATGGGTTGAGCAACCTTTTGTTTAGTAAAGTAAGTAAGTTTTATTTATATAGCACGTTTTAAATCAACTTGCGTTGAAACCAAAGTGCTTTACATAAAATAAATAATAAGTTTCCGTACATCCATAGAAAAAGATTTAAAAAATAAAAATTGACACATTATAGAGTTCAACACAAACGTCCCCCCACAACAGAATAAAAATGTTCCACTGTGGGGAAAGGCACCAGAAAGTTTAGTCCTCTTCCTCTGTGACCACCCGAGGTCGGGGCCCATTTGTGGCCTCCGCAGCCAGTCCGATGTTTTCAGGCCCTCTTGCCATGAAGCTGGAACTCCGGCGTCGGGTGAACATTCCTCAGCGGCTTGGAATGTCTGGAGCGGCCGCTCCCTCCCCGGAGACTGCAGCACCCGAAGTCCTCATGCCGCGCCGGTTGGAACTCCGAGCCCGGCGATCTCAATCCCAGGCTCAGCGGTGTTCCAAATTCAGCGCCGCCCGCGACTGAACGCACCACAGACCACAGCTCCTCGATGTTGGAGTCGGCGGTCAAAGCACTCCGGAGCTTACTGCACGGCGAGCCGGTAAGGCATCGCCCGCTCCATGTTGGTGACCCAGCGCTGTGCCGCCGCCGAAGCTGCAGTCCCAGCCGGTCCCGACAGGAAACGCCGCTCCAGTCCAATGGTAGGCCGAGAGGAAGGGGCGAAGAAACAGCTCGGAGGGAAGCCGCCTCTCCGACCAGGTAGGGACTAGGAAATAAAGTTTCCCCCTTCCCCTCCCCCACCCACCACATAAAAGACCTCCAACTAACATTTTGTTTTTTAACAGGACTAAAAAATAAAATAAAAAAGGGTGAAAAAGCAGACTGCAGGCAGAGCAGCCATACACAACGGCGCCCTACTCCTGCACATCCGCCATTTTGTGAAGTTTGTGTTTAATGAAGCTTTGAGAAACAAAAACACATGAACAAACACATAAAGGCAGAAGAGAGCAAGGAAATGTGGCGTGCGGGATTTGCTTAAGGATGCTATGTTCACTTTTAATAACACGCTCTTCATTCTGAATGTTGGAGAGAAGTTGTTGTGCTTCTATCAGGTGATGCTCGCTCGTTCTGGTTGATATGTGGAGATGGGGAACAAATCTGGGTGATAAGGTACTAGAGGGGGGGGGGGTATGAATTAAAGAGGGTGGGTGGATCTCATAGGATTTGATGGGAAAGCAAAAGGGGGAAACACAGGGGGTAAGGATTTCCTCATGTTGGAAAATTCAATGTTCGTATCATTGGGTTGTAGACTACCCATGCGGAACATGAGGTTTGTTCTTCAAGTTGGATTTGGCCTCACTGTGCCACTGGAGATGATCAAGGATAATCTGGTCAGTGTGGGAATTAGAAGGGAAGTTGAAACTGCATGCAACCAGGATCTCGGCTTGGCCATTGCAGGCAAAGTGCAGGTGTTATGTACCTGGACAGTCTGCAGCCCAATGGTACAGACATTGAATTGCCCCATTTGGTTCCTGCTGCTCCTCACACCTTCTGTATGTTTTCACTTACCATCTTCATTACTTCTCAGAGTTGAGTATTAGCACCTCTTATCCTCCACTACCGACCCCTCTGCCTTCCTTCTTCTCTATCACCACCTGGCCCCTCCCGGACATTTAAAATAAAACTTTCCTCACCTTTATCCACCTATCCCTCCAGCCTTTGTCTTCCAACCTCCCCCCCCCCCCCCGGCCCCTCACCTGGCTCTATCTTTTCGGCATCCTTTACTCTATCTAGGTCCACTTATCGTCTACCAGCCCATGCCACACATCTCCACTTGGGACTTCCCTTTATGCTCTCGAGCCTGGTGCAGGGTTTCGACCGAAAAAGTCAATCATCACTTTCCCACCGTGAATGCTGAGTGACCTGCTGAGTTCCCACAGCAGTTTGTTTATTTGCTCATGGAATGCGCCAATAAATTTTGCAGCCATGTGTAATTTTGCTGTGAACTTGATACCTCGTAACTAGTATGGAAGAAACTGAATACTGAAATAAGCTCTTTGTATATTTTAGTCCATTTCATATGAGTAAGATTATTTCTCATAAATATATTCAGACTGCTAGTTGGCTCATTTTATCCCAAGAAATTTGTTTTTTATTAGAAAGATCCCAGGAACATTTGATGAGCATTTGATGGCACTGGGCTTGTACTCGCTGGAGTTTAGAAGGATGAGGGAGAACCACATTGAAACATACAGAATAGTGAAAGACATACATAGATAGAGTGGATGTGGAGAGGATGTTTCCACTAGTAGGAGAGTCTAGGACAAGCCATAGTGTAAGAATAAAAGGATGTACATTTAGAAAAGAGGATTTTTTTTGTCAGAGGGTGATGAAATTGTGAAATTCATTGCCATAGAAGGCTGTGGAGGCCGTCAATGGACATTTTTAAGGCAGAGATTGACAGATTCTTGATTAGTACAGGTGTCAGGGGTAAAGGGGAGAAGGCAAGAGAAAAGGGTTGAGAGGGATAGATACATCAGCCATGATTGAATGGCAGACTGGACAATGGGCCTAATGGCACGAAACTAGGCTACTACACTTGCAAATTCCAGGAGATATCCAATCCACATATTAATCAGGCCTTAATTGGTTTGCTGGGGACTACATAGAAAAACAGATCAATTTCTTCCTAGTCCCTTGTTGTAAGTTATTAAAACTAAACACGAGAAACTCATACAGGATTCAAGTAGGTGAGAAGGGTGGTTTGGAATGAGACATATGTTAATGTAAGAGCTGTGAGGAAATCTGAATTTCATCTCAGACCTTCCACTTGTGATGCAAAAGAAGGATTTTCATATTTTAAAAGATTTTCTGGTACTTAGAATTTTCAATCAATTTTGGGCACTGAGAAGGTTTCAAAACAGCTCGGAAGGAATTAAGAGCAGATTCACTATAAAAGGTTTAAAGGATTAAATGGTGGATTATGTAAGCCTAATTTCTTTCCCTTTAGTTTTGCAGGTTGAGGCATTATCAATGTGGAGATTTAACTATATAACGTATGGGGCATTTATATTATTGGTTATGTACCATTTTAAGTGCTATACTAGGTGAGTGGTTGCTTCCTGTCTGTTGCAGCACACTTTCTCTGCTCCACTGCAAAATCTCAAGGTACGCCTACTTTGAAGAAGTTCTCCTCCTCTCTTCGATGGAAGTTCTGTAAGACACTCTCTCACTGCTCCCTCTCTGTGATTCCTATTGCTTTGTTCTGGCCTTTTCTTACCTCCAGTTTCCTCCCCTCTACTTTCATTCTGAAGAAGAGTCCCGCCCTGAAATGTCACCCATCCTTTTTCACCAGAGATGCTGCCTAACCTGCTGAGTTACTCCAGCATATTTTGAGTCTATCTGTTGTAGCAGTGATTATCGTAGAAGCCTCTAGATAGTTGTCTACCTCTGAAGTTCACACACTACGCTGGCTTTAATTTTTTTTTAGTATCAATGTATTTAGTTTAGTGTAGCCAGAATACTACAGTATTTCAAGTTGGATTGAGAAAGAGAAAGAATAAAGAGAGAAGTTAGCACAAATCCAAAATAGAATACCATTGAAAACCTTAGCTTTGATTAGTCATTTTGTGAACATTTCGGAATATCATTGTGCCCACCAGAAATAAACTCAGAATCGTAAGCACTTCTATAAAATTCCCATCAATTATTTAGGGCGGCACGGTGGCACAGCGGTAGAGTTGCTGCCTTACACCCGGTTTAGATCCTGATTACGGGTGCTGTCTGTATGGAGTTTGTACGTTCTCCCCGTGACCTGCGTGGGTATTCTCCAAGATCTTTGGTTTCCTACCCCACTCCAAAGGTTTGTATGTTAATTGACTTGGTATGATTGTAAAATTGTCCCTCAGGTATGTATTACAGTGTTAATGTGTGGGGATCGCTGTTCAGAGCAGACTCGGTGGGGTGAAGGGCCTGTTTCTGAGCTGTATCTCTAAACTAAAACTAAACAAATCACTCAAAAAATCACACAGTGATATTTTCAATCTCTTTGCTCTAAAAATGACAGCTCTTATTTATAGGCGGAACAATCGGGTTTCTCTGACCTGGATTCCCCTGATTCATCTCTCTGTAAGGAGCCAGGATTGGATCTCACTCACTGAGATCTGTGACACGTGACACTGCCTTGCCCATGTAGGTCAGGGTCATGATCACTCTCAGCTTACCAGAACTCATCATTCCAAGCAGCTGACGTTGATCTCTGGCATATGTCAGAGCATGCTGCTTGGTGCTGCATTAAAATGTTCGCCATACTCTAAACAGAAAAGAACGACTATTTTCCTTCAGCACACAGACGCAATTAGAGCAAGTTCAGGCATTTTCCTTTGTAACACTCTTCCACGAGTGGGGGCTTGCCCTGAAATGTAGCAGTGAAGCAAGGATTGGGTATTGTGGCCTGGGAGCTGAGAGTGGGCCCTGCAGAGCTGCAGAGAAAGAACATACTTGTTCATTCACTAACTTCACCAACCTCTGCAGGGCCATCTAGTCCCAGGACACAATACCCACTCCTTGCTTCACTGCTACATTTCAGGGCAACGCCCCCACTCGCTGGAAGAGTGTTACTTGCATTGCAATACGTCCTATTAGGTGCAGGCGTCAGACATCTGACCTGTTTTCCTATGAAGATAACTATGAGGATTTGCATTGAAGTAACAGAGAACACTGTAACACTGTTCCAAAACCTACAATGTCAATTTTATTGCATTTCCAGATTAGTATGGGTTATGGGGAGAAGGTAGGAGAATGGGGTTGAGAAGAAAAGATAGATCAGCCATGACTGAATGGCGGAGTAGACGATGGGCCGAATGTCATTATTCTGCTCCTATAACATATGAACTTATGCATTACTTAGGGTAGACACAAAATGCTGGAGTAACTCAGTGGGTCAGGCAGCATCTCTGGAGAGAAGGAATGGGTGACGTGCACTGGCAATGTTATTTTATGGACCTTATATTTGATGATCTCATTTCTCACAACAGCATTCAGGTGACAAGAGGCACTGTTTTTATGCAAAGTTTTTATTCAAGTTCTATCCCATGAATAACTTTGGGGGAGGTGGGGGGGGGGGGGGGGGATCTAGAGCAAGATAACATTGTCTCTGAACTGGAGCTAAGACATTTTACAGATATTTGAAAGCACGTTTCTTGCAATGATCAATAATTCTCTGGAGGCTACGTGCGATTCATATTTCTATTAGGTATAGGTCAGAAAAAAATTGAAGAAAAGAAACTAATGGTGGAATGAAGTTTGAAAAAATGATATAACTGACTGCTGGCAAAAATAAACTGGAATAGAATGGCCTAGAAGGGCTGATTAACCTCCTAATTTGGGCGTTTGCAGGTCTGTATACATCAATTTGTCTTCTAGAGAGAAGCAAAATTTAGGTGGAATTGACAACCTGTGAGAGATATTGCTGGCATTTTGATAATTTTTTTTGTTTAGAGATAAGAAAAATATAGAAATAAAGAGAAGAAATTAGAAGAAAAATAAGATAAACTATCAATAATACAACTTAGGAGATAGGTCCGTAGGTATTTTGATAACTTGTTGGAACATAAAACATCAAATAATATAGCAAAGAAACAAGCCTTTTGCCCCACAAAGTCTGTGCCGAACCTGATGCCAAATTTATCTAATCTCCTCTGTCTGCATGTAATCCATATCCATCCATTGCCGACATATCCACGTGACTGTCTAAAAGTCTTTTCAATACCACTTTTGTATCTGCCTTCATCACCATTCCAGGCATCCACCGCACACTGTGTAAAATAATTGCTCCACACATCTTCCTTAAACTTTTTCACTTCTGACCTTAAAGCTATGCCCTCTACTCTTTCACATTTCCACCCTGGGAAAAAGGTTCTGATTGGCCATTTTATCTATGATTCTGATAAATGTATATACTTCTACCTGGTCTCCCCCCCCCCCCCCCCCCCCCCCACAACCTCTGATGCGCCAGATAAAACAATCCAAGTTTATCCAACCTCTCATAGCTAATCCCTCTAATCCAAGCAGCATTCTGCACCCTCTCCAAAGCCTCTTTTCTGTACCCTCCTCTCTATCACATCTGAAACATCAAAACCCTGGATGGCAAGGTAATGGAACCTTGGATGACTAAAGAGCTGCTAGTCCTGTCCCCCTCACAACCATGTCTCAGTATTGGCCACAACATCATAGCTCCATGTAGAAGAAAGGAACGGCAGATGTTAGTTTACAAAAAAAAGACTCAAAGTGCTGGAGTAACTCAGCGGGTCAGACAGAAGAAGGGTCCCCGCCGAAACGTCACCAGTGATGCTGCCTAACCTGTTGAGTTATCGTAGTTCCATGCACTGATTCAGGCTCTAAGTTCATCTGTTTATAATTTCATGTTAAGGCCTGTCCCACTTACGCGACTTTACAGCAAACTGTCTGCGACCTTCAAGCTCGGGGGCACTTGCCTGAAAAACAGCGAGCTGGATCGACCGTCAGCGCTGAACACACACACACACACACACACACACACACACACACACACACACACACACCACACACACACACACACACACACACACACACACACACACACACACACACACACACACACACACACACACACACACACATCACACATCGCAATGGCGGGGGCCAGGAAAGCGGGGGAGCGCTGTCTGAAATTCACACGGTGCAAAGCCAAGGTGATACCCGTAATGAACAGGAAGGTTAAAGACGGCTGGCTCAGTGTACGGTAAGTCCTTTAAAAGAGCGGGGAGGGAAGGGGGAGGGGAGAAGGGGGAGAGAAGGGGGAGGAGGAGTGGAGACACTTTTAAGAAGCCAGACAACTTTTAGTAAGCGAGAGATACACAGTTGTGACATTTAATGGGCATTTAACATTACCGATTGGTTTTCCTTGGTTCTGAAAACTCTCGCTTACATTTTTTTTCCCCAATGAGCCAATTAAAATGCCAGGTCAGCAAAGGAGATTACCTACGGATACCTCGACCACCTACAACGACATGGCGACCCACTACCACTGCACTACGAGTTCAAAAGTACTGATTTTCTCCATGCCGATCAATTTTACTCACAGAAAATGTTTCAGCCTGTTGAAAAATTTCCTCGACCAAACTGAGGCTGCGAGTATGCAGGAACTCCTCTCAACCAAGAAGGAGACTTACCAGTGACCACCTACGGCCATGTGTCGACCATGCTGCGAGCTTGTGGCGAGCGCAAGCTCTCCTAACCTCGCAAATAAGGTCGCAATAGTGGGACAGGCCCTTCAGGATTTTGTGAAGGGGTATTGCCTGTTAATTGTAAATTCTACCACTGCAACCTGAAAAACAGGTTTGGGCTTTTTGGCTTTAATCTATGCATATTAAAGTTTTTACTAGTTGAACAGTATGAATAAAATTACCGTTAGTTTTGCTTTTTCATCACAATCACATAATATTAGGGATGTAAATTGCTTCATGTAAAGTGTCCTTTACAAACGATTTCAAATGCACCTTTCAAATGTAAATCTTTTGCCATCAAGATTTATTTCTTCTCTCTAAAGCCAAATTCCACTCAAACTTATCGAACGCCATCGGACTGAAAAATATTATCATCTCCACATATACAAACAGAATATTTGACTTTTATTTCCAGCCAGCAGATATTCTAAGAAACTATTTGATCCATAACAAAAAATATAAATGAAAGTTAAAGCGGTGGAAAGTGAAACAGTTCATTGTGAGCCAGATCTGCTCTGTTTACTTTCAGCCTAAACAGGCTGCAGTCAAATAAGTGTGTGCCAGAATGCCAGAATGGTCATAAACCAATATGAATATATATAATCTTATAAACTAATAAATCCCAACTCACCCACCATTCTTAGGACTCCCAATGGGAAGCAGACTCAAAATCTCTGGGAATCCTAAACATTTTATAAATATGCGAATACAAAAAAGGTGATGATACGAAGAGTGAAAGGCATGAATAGAGTGAACGTGGAGAGGATGTTTCCACTATTGGGGAAGTCTAAGACCAGAGGCCATAGCCTCAGAATAAAAGGATGTACCTTTAGAAAGGAGATGAGGAGGAATTTCTTTAGAGGGTGGTGAATCAGTGGAATTCATTGCCACAGAAGGTTGTGGAGGCCGTCAATGGATATTTGTAAGGTGGAGATTGACCGATTCTTGATTAGTAAGGGTGTCAGGGGTTGTGTGGGAGAAGGCAGAAGAATGGGGTTATAGAGGCAAAGATAGATCAGCCATGATTGAATGGCGGAGTAGACTTGATGGGCTCAACGGCCTAATTCTGCTCCGAGAACTCGTGAAGTCAGTAAATGCATTGATCTTCCGAACCTCCCAGATACAGGATGACCTCAGTTTCTTTTTCCACCTATCTTTCATTGATGTGCTGAAGCTTACAGAGAGATAAACTAACTGTCATGAAAAATGGGCCCAAAGTCATCTGACTTTTAAGTTGTTGGTGGTTGAGAGGTCAGGATATTGAACCACAGTGCTGTCTGTGAGTGACCAGTACAAGATTACCACTTTGTGCAGTCTGAAGGTTGGTTTTCTTATCCATCCTAGGTCAGGAGGTTTGGGGCTTGGGCACCTGAACACAACGAGGGAGTGTTTAAACTCACCAGCAATTAACTAGACTTCATGTGCGAACTGAAGGAAGAATTCTGGCCTATCATTGCTCCTTAGAATAGAAGCTGCTCCTTACTAGGCTATTTATTTAAACAATTTACACAAATCATTTAAAGGAAAGTTAGCGCATGATGGTGAAATCTCTGGTTATTTGTACCGAATTAAATGAATACACATGTGGAGGATTACAGATAGCATATTTAAGATGCCCAGCTTCTCATTCAGTCACTTTCCCAAAGCAACAAAAGGCTACATAAGCCAAAATGGCATAAGACATGGTATGCTTTCTCTGATGCATCTGTAGAAATCATTGGAGATATGCCAAACTTCCTTAAAGCCCTGTCCCACTGTACGAGTTCATTCAAGAGTTCTCCCGAGTATGCCCTGATTTGAACTCGGAGATTTACGGTAATGGCCACTCGTAAGTACTCGGGGCTCTCGTGGACGTTTTTCAACATGTTGAAAAATCTTCACGAGTCTTCCCGAGCTTACCACGTTTCCCGAGTACCTGCCGTTAGCGTTATGAGCCGCTAAGAGATGTCCCCGAGCTCCGACGTACCCGCTACGTTCATTCTACGTGCTTACCATGAGTTTGATTTTTTTTTAAACTCGGGAGAGCACTTGAATGAACTCGTACGGTGGGACAGGGCTTTTAATCCTCTAAGGAAGTAGAGACATAGATATGCTTTCTTGCTATAGCTACAATGTGGCTGGTCCAGAGCAAGTTGTTGGTGATATCTATACCTAGGAACTTGAAGCTCTCAAATATTTCCACTTCAGGTCAATATCTATCGCTGTCATTTTGGTTCATCAATAGTTTCCAGTTGGTCAACACTCATATTGTCTTAATTAATACAATTAAAGTAACTAAAACATGATTGGAGTAAAATTATAAGTAATTTATTTCAGAGGCCGTGGTGGATTACAATTTCATGGCTACAGCCAATAGAAGACCCTTAAAGCTCACTATCCTGTTTTCCTAGCAAATAAGAATATTAGTTGTTTGGAGAATCTGAAATTTGTCAGATATACTGAATCAGTAAACTCCAGTGATGAAGAAAACAGATTTCTTAAATTAAATTATGTTAATTCAGCCTAGAAACTAATGGTGTAAATGTCAGAGCAACTGATGGAATTAAAAACTCCCAGGATTGATCCGTTCGGTTATACCTATAATTCAGTCAACAAAGGTATTGTGAACTGAGAGTTAGTGCCATTTTCAAAGCAACCACATCCAACAGTAAACATTTTTCAACATTATCACTAATTGGACAATTTGACCTTAAATTTTTAAAATTCTATTAAAATATATTGCAACCTATTAAATTTAGGTTACTGATGACTCCACGTGAACTCTGCAGATTAATGAAGCTTTTTTCTATGGACTATGCATACAAATTTACAAGGTAGAATTAAGTCATGACAATCACCATTGATCTTTCCCTCAATGCCTGATTAACTTAAAAATACTTTCAATGACATTTGGAGAGCATAATTGGCATGTCACAGCATTTCAACACAATGACATACTAATACTATATAATACATGCAGAAATATGATTAATTACTAAATAGATGTTGATGTTAAATTCATTTTTCATTGTTATGCAAGGGGTAATAAAATTCTAATAAGAGATAAATTCCAGTAAAATCCCTTCCAGCATTGCATAATTGTACTTTTCTTTTTCAGTCATTCTTTTTCAATCATTCATCTAAATCCTTTTTATGATAGAATTAAATCAACAGTGACTGAAAATACTTGAGAGCCATGCAAGAGACCATCAATAAGGTAAAATTAAAGAACATAAATCATCATAATGTTTCCATACCTAAACATAGTCAGAAGTTATAACATAAGAACATTGAACATTACAACACAAGAACAGGTCTTTCGGCCCACAATGTGTGTACCGAACATGGTGCCAACATCAACTCCTATCTACTTCCACATAATCAATATTCCTCCATTCCCTACATATCAATGTACCGATCCAATGTCCCATAAATGCCACTATCGTATCTGCCTCAACCACCATCCCACACGGCGTGTGCCAGGCACTCACCACCCTCTATGGAAAAGAAAATTGCCCCACATATCTCGTTGAAACTTTCGTCACCTCGACCAAATACTCGATCAAGTTCGTAAAATACGACATGCCATGTATAAAGCCGTGCTGACTGTCCCTAATTAATCCATTCTCTTCATGTCACAATAAACAACTCTTGACTCTTGACTCTCTCCCTGCCTGTCCTTCTTTTGGGACTTGCTGGTCCTATCCCCTACCTTCCCAACACACCGTCCATTTTCTGACCTACTACTCTGGTTCCCACCCCTTTGCCTCTCTTGTATAAACCCTCCCAAATAGCATTAGTGAAGCTCTCTACAAGATATTAGTCCCACCCCCCCCCAGTTCAGATATAACCCACCCCTCTTGTCCAGGTCATCTCTGCTGCAAAAACAATGGTTTAAAAATCTGAATCCCTGCCTATTGCAC
Organism: Malacoraja senta; assembly: GCA_038087875.1. Classification (NCBI taxonomy): domain Eukaryota; kingdom Metazoa; phylum Chordata; class Chondrichthyes; order Rajiformes; family Rajidae; genus Malacoraja; species Malacoraja senta. The sequence continues at coordinate 176,644 of JAXLNO010005372.1, forward strand.
CAACTCCTAAGCCACTCATTTATCTGATATGTTCCTACACCTACCCCCACTAGTGTGTGGTACGGGGAGTAAGTTAGAGATTACTACCCTCGTGGATCTGCATTTTATTCTTCTGCCTAACTTCCTACATTCACTCCGCTAAACCTCATCCCTTTTCCTACCTATGTCAATGTGCACGATGACTTCCGGCTGCTCCCCCTCACACGAGAATGAGAATGATCTGCAGCTGCTTGGAAACATCCTGGAACTTGGCAACAGGGAGACAACACACCATCCCGAAGTCTCATTTGCTGCCACAGAAACTCCTGAATGTTTCCTATCACCATGGCTCTGTTTGACGTTTCCCTTCCGCCCTGTACCTCAGTGCCAGGCCTGACACTGCAGGCCAGATGTGTAGGAAGGAACTGCAGATGCTAGTTTAAACCGAAGATAGACACAAAATGCTGGAGTTACTCAGCAGGACAGGCCCGCATCTCTGGAGAGAAGGAATGGGTGACATTTCGGGTCGAGACCCTTCTTCAGACTGGAGGAGGGTCTTGACCCGAAACATCACCCATTCCTTCTCTCCAGAGATGCTGCCTGTCCCGCTTAGTTACTCCAGCTTTTTGTGCCTAACCACAGACCAGACCTCTGCTGTTCTCCCCCACAACAGTATCCAAAGCAGCATACCTGTTACAGAGGGGAATGGCCCCAGAGAATTAAAATGAAAAGAACGATCCTTAATAAATGCATGGTAGACAAAAATGCTGGAGAAACTCAGCGGGTGAGGCAGCATCTATGGAGCGAATGAAATAGGAGACGTTTTGGGTCGAGACCCTTCTTCAGACTGATGTCAGGGCGGGGGGAGGGAAGAAGAAAGGAAGAGGTCGAGACAGTGGGCTGAGGGAGAGCTGGGAAGGGGAGGAGAAAGCAGGGACTACCTGAAATTGGAGAAGTCAATGTTCATACCGCTGGGGTGTAAACTGCTCAAGCAAAATATGAGGTGCTGCTCCTCCAATTTACGGTGGGCCTCACTCTGGCCATGGAGGAGGCCCAGGACAGAAAGTTCATATTCGGAATGGGAGGGGAAGTTGAAGTGCTGAGTTTACACCCCAGCGGTATGAACATTGACTTCTCCAATTTCAGGTAGTCCCTGCTTTCTCCTCCCCTTCCCAGCTCTCCCTCAGCCCACTGTCTCCGCCTCTTCCTTTCTTCTTCCCGCCCCCCCCACCCTCACATCAGTCTGAAGAAGGGTCTCGACCCAAAACGTCGCCTATTTCCTTCGCTCCATAGATGCTGCCTCACCCGCTGAGTTTCTCCAGCATTTTTGTCTAGCTTCGATTTTCCAGCATTTGCAGTTCCTTCTTAAATTTAATAAATGCATCGTCATTTTTGAAATTGGACATTTAATATATTTTGAACTCCGTACTTTGAATGATGGCAAAAGCTTTTTTCCTGGCACAGGCAAGCATGCAAACTTTAGCTTTAACATTGCTTTGCATTTGAAGACTGTACTGAGCACACATTGCTAAGCAACCAGAATAAGCGGCTTTTTTTTGGGCAGATATTTTGGCTATTTCTATCTTCCTGTGCTAGAGGATGGCTGATATTGTTAATTACTACCAGAGGGAATGAGATTTATCCATTGTCTACAGGTAGTCATTCTTCCAGGGATTTATCTCAACAGCAACAACAACAACGGATCAGGAGGGCAGAGTGGGGAAAAAAGTGCTGGTGACAGCTAATAAATAGTTCACCAAAAAATGTTCTACTCCATAGAATTATAAGCAAGTAAGGGAGCTGTATTTTTAAATCCAAATGAGATAATCATTTTAGAGTTTTGCTGTTGCAAGTGAATTTCATTTTGCTAATTAAATAGAGAAATGCTAGTACTAATAAATGGAACATTTTTCGGTTTAGGGCCAAATGTCTGCATTAAATACTCCCAGATCAATATATCAAATACGCATGAGCCAAACCTTTGCCTCAACAATGTACCTAGTAAACTCATAATCCTATGTTTCTAAGAACCTGTCGTGGACTCTACACATGATTCCACTCGTGATTCTAAAGGAACTCATTTGCTTTCTAAGGGGAGATTTCCCCAATCCAGAGAATTTTGGAAGAAAATTATCTGCCCATCTCTAAGGGCATCCAATTTAAAACATTGGGGTTTAGACAATCATGCTCAGGCACTTTAATTCCATTATTTTCCACTGTATTTTTCCAACATAAAACTCTTCATTTGTTTCATTCTCATTAATTGAATGGCTCGCTGTCATATTCCTAAATACTTATACCATGAGGAAAGATGCAAAGTATTTGTTCGATGTTTTTAACCATTTCCTTCTTACTCTAGTTTCTCTTCACTGCCAGTTAAGATCTAACAAATGTAAGGAAGCTTTTATTGCCTGTTTGTTTTTCTGTCGTAAGATTACTCTTGCATACACTTGCACTCTCCTTTTCTGGAAGAGATTAAAAAATAACTTCAAAGAGTTCACACATACTCACCTGGAAACATTATACGCCTCTTCCTATAATTTGATACCATATTTAACACTTTTTGTTAGCCATGTTTGGACCATTTTACCATCAGGTTTTTCCTTATCAGTCTTGCAAATTATGAATTATTATTTTGAAAGATTTTCCATTGCATATTTTTAAATCTGTTTTTCCCAATGTGCCATGAAACCTCTCTTTTATTAAAAACATGTTAGAAACAGGCGGCATGTTAGAAACATACAAAATTCTTAAGGGATTGGACAGGCTCGATGCAGGAAAAATGTTCCCGATGTTGGGGTAGTCCAGAACCAGGGGTCACAGTTTAAGAATAAAAATAATTTAGGACTGAGATGAGGAGCAACTTTTTCACCCAGAGAGTTGTGAATCTGTGGAATTCTCTGCCACAGAAGGCAGTGGAGTCCATTTCACTGGATGATTTCAAGTGAAAGGTGGATATAGCTCAGGGCTAACGGAATCAAGGGATATGGGGAGAAAGCAGGATTGATTTTGGATGATCAGCAATGATCATATTGAATGATGGTGCCGGCTCGAAGGGCCAAATGGCCTACTCCTGCACCTATTTTCTATGTTTCTATGTTAGTTTAGTACAACAACAGACTCTCACAGATACGTTGACTACACTTCATTCCACCTTGCCTCCGGTAAGGACCCCATTCATTTCTCCCACTTCCTCCAATTGCTGTGCTTGCTCTAGTGATGAGACATTCCACACAGATATCTGTGAGATGTCATCTTCCTTCCTGAACTGCACCCTCCACCATTGCCATCAGAGTCTTGACCCAATTTCCACCCCACCATAATGTTAATTAAGCCTCAGAATTAAAGGATGTTATTTTAGGAAGGAGATGAGGAGAAATGTATTTAGTCAGAGGGTGGAATTCTGTGGAATTCTTTGCCACAGAAGACAGAGATAGATAGATTCTTGATTAGTACAGGTGTCAGACGTTATGGGGATAAGGCAGGAGAATGAGGTTAGGAGGGATATAGATCAGCCATGATTAAATGGCGGAGTAGACTCGATGGGCCAAATGGCCTAATTCTACTCCTATCCCTTATGATCATCCTCTGCATTCAACAGACCATCCATCTCAATGACTGCCACCATCAGCGGGATTCCACCCCCAGAAGCAGATTCTGCTCCTCCTTTCCATTATTTTTAGAGAGACTTTTCACATTGCAACTATCTGTCTGCTCACCTGCCTCCATCCATCACCTCCCATTTTATGGCAATTTCCCATGCAACTGCAGGAGTTGCAATAACTGTTATTTTTAATTCTATCCTTTCCACTATCTGGGGACAAACATCTCCCTTCACATTCTTTGTAGCTTGAAGGTAACTTGTTTTACAACCTTCCCATTTCTGATGAAGTTAGATTTAACCTGAATCATTAAATCTCATTTTCATACCACAGATGCTGCATGGACTGTTGAGCATATCCAGTATGTTCTGCTTTTTTTACAACTTCACCTGCATCCTCAGACTTTAATTTGTAAAATGAGAAGTTGATTTTTAAATGAAAGTATTTTGATCAATTAGAAGTAAAGTACATGCAACATCTGAATGATACGGAAGATAGATACAAAATGCTGGAGTAACTCAACGGGTCAGGTAGCATCTCTGGAGAAAAGGAATAGGTGATGTTTCGGGTTGAGACCCTTCTTCAGACTGAGATACGGAATACCCGTCTGAATGATACGGATTGACAGCCATTCAGTTCTATTGTCCGAAAAATGGATGCTACATGAAATTATGGAGACACAAGAGACTGCAGATGCTGTAAAATGGAGCAATATACAAACTAGTGGAAGAACTCAGTGGGCCAGACAGCATCAGTGGAGACAAAGGGGTGGTCAACGTTTCAGGTTGAGACTAATGAAAGGTCTCAATCTGAAACATTCATTACCCTTTGCCTTCACAGATGCTGCCTCGCCCTTTGAATTCCTACAGTTGAATTATAATGTTTAACAATTTCTAGTTAGTTTGCTTGATGCTCAATTAGTGTCAATGCCTGTATTTTGTGATATTGGAGGTTAATTACTAGAAAAGAGTTTGCTTTAAATAAGCACATAAATTAGGCAACCACCCATTCACTTTGGTCTAATTAAGCTAAGCATATTAAAATATGTAATTTGCTATTTTACTGAACACCATTAATCTTACTTTTTGTGGACTGATGAAATTGACTCAAATCAACTAAAAGCAGGACTGTCATTTTCAAAGTGCACTCGTTAGTGTGTTTTCTAATTTTTGAATGAAATCTATCAGGGATTTTCCAGTTTAGTGCAAAGACCAAAGCATGGAAGCTGTCATGAAACCAGCTGATTTGCATCTAGATTCTTCAATTAACATAGCTTACCAGATTCCCACTCAATAACAATGTTCTCAGCTGTCTGCAGAGGCAGCGGAAAGTGCAAATTCCTGTCTTTTGTCAAATCCTCTGCCTGTAATAAAATTGCAGTCTCTGCCTGCAGCACAAAACCAGAAGGATCTATATTATTTAATCCATTTTTTATTATTAATATTGTTCAAAATGCACTCACTTCCTATCCACTTATTCTGAGTTCGCTGCTACATTGAAATTCACTTATTCTGCAACAACTCTCACCAATGTCGACAGATGCGCCATAGAAAGCACTTTATTGGTTGCATCACAGCATGGTTTGGGAACAGCTCCATCCAAGAATGCAATAAATTGCAGAGGATTATGGATGCAGCCCAGACCATCACACAGACTGACCTTCCTTCCATTGACTCCATTTACATCTCACGCTGGCTACCAGCATAATAAAGGATGAATCACACCACCACCAACTCCTTCTTCTCCCTCTTTCATCAGGCAAGTGTGAAAACGCATTCCTCCAGATTCAGGAACAGTTCCTTCCCAGCTGTTATCAGGCAACTGAACCATCCTACCAACATCTAGAGAGCAGTCCTGGGCTACTCTCTACCTCATTGGAGACCCTCGAACTATCCTTGATCAGACTTTACTGGACTTTATCTTGTACTAAACGGTATTCACGTTATGCCCTTTATCATGTATCGATGGCACGATTGTAATCATGTACACTTTTTCTACTGACTGGTTAGCACACAACAAAAGCTTTTCACTGTACCTTGGTGCAAGTGACAATAAATTAAACTAAACTAAAACTGAACTAAATTATTCATTGCAGACCAAGAAGTGACTAAGACTAAACACTAAAACATTTAAAGACTGGAATAATGTCTGTTTCATTGCCATGACAGAATAATTTGATATGCACACTGGAGATGGTTGTACCTCACCTGAAGTCATAAAAGTTATCATGTTAAATACATCTATTCTCAAATATAATCATAATTTTACTTCAACTAATCAATTATATGTACAGCACAGTTTAGACACAACCATTCGTTAAACTTTGTAAACAGTCTTCAAAATTGGGCATGAGAATGATCGTGCATGATATTAACAGAAATTAACTCCAGCCTCCTAGACAGCCTTGATCCACTGCAGTTCACCTACTGTTGCAATAGGCTCATGGCAAATGTCATCCCCCAGCCCTACATTCATCACTGAAGCACCTATATAACAGGGACACCTATGCCAGACTCCTAGTTATCTATATAATTTAAAGTCTCATCTTGACCACTGCACTGCATATTGATTTTAGAAAAAACACTACCACTTATGGCTGTGATTTATGGCCATCTTACTCAGAGTCCCCCCTCCGCTGCGCAGGGCAAGACGATTTTTCCCATCGATGAAAAATAAAAGACTTATTAATGTTTTAAAAATGTTGAGATTCTCTCTCCTGTCAATCACGCCATGAAGGCCATGCCCCTTCCGGTCGGAGGGGGAGGGACTATAAAACCCGGAAGTGTGGACGTGCCTCAGTCTCTGCAAGATGAGGGAGCAAGAGGTCACGACACTCAGTCTGAGCTGTGAATAACAATGAACACATGTTTACTAAACTGTGAGTGTGGTTTTACTGACCTGTGAGTGCACTTAATGTGGTTTGAAAAAGAAAATGTGGTTGGTTTGAAAATGTGGTGGTTGGCTTGATAAAGCAAATGTGGTGGTTGGTTTAAAAAACCAAATGTGGTGGTTGGTTTGAAAAAGCAAATGTGGTGGTTGGTTTGAAAAGCAAATGTGGGAGTTGGTTTGAAAAAGCAAATGTGGAGGTTGGTTTGAAAAAGCAAATGTGGTGGTTGATTTGAAAAAGCAAATGTGGTGGTTGGTTTGAAAAAGCAAATGTGGTGGTTGGTTTGAAAAAGCAAATGTGGTGGTTGGTTTGAAAAAGCAATTGTGGTGGTTGGTTTGAAAAAGGAAATGTAGTGGTTGGTTTGAAAAAGCAAATGTGGTGGTTGGTTTGAAAATTTATACAAGTAAAAGTCTAAGCTTGACCACATCCTGTTTGCACTGTATATTGATTTTAGAAAAAACGCTACCACTTATGGCTGTGATTTTTGGCCATCTTACTCTGAGCCCCGCTCTGCTCATGAGGTGCAGAGGATTTTTCCCATCAATGAAAAATAAAAGAATTATTAGTGTTTACAATTTTTTGAGGTTCTCTCTGCTGTCAATCACGTCGTGAAGGCATGCCCCTTCCGGGGGGGAGGGACTATAAAACCCGGAAGCGTGGGCGTGGCTCAGTCTCTGTAAGATGGGGGAGAGAGTGGTCATGATTCTCTGTCTGAGCTGTGAACCAACTGAACACTGAATGTCTACTGAACTGAGTGTGGTTTTTATGTGGTTTTTATGTGGTGTTTTATGGTGGTTTCACACTGCTTGAAATGGTATGAAACTGCATTTGAATTTGGTGGCCTTGCACCCTGCATTAGTGAGACCACATTTGGAATACTGTGTACAGTTCTGGGGTCCATACTTAAGAAAGGATGTACTGGCCCTGGAGGCAGTGCAGCGAAGGTTTACAAGATTAATTCCTGCAATGAGGGGATTGACATATGAGGAAAGGTTAAGTAGGCTGGAACTCTACTCTTTGGAGTTTAGAAGAATGAGAGGCGATCTCATTGAAACATATAAGATCGTGAGGGGCCTTGATCGGGTGGATGCACCGAGGATGTTCCCAATGATCGGGGAAACTAGAACTAGGGGACATAGTTGCAGAATAAGGGGGGGCTCTTTTAAAACTGAGATGAGGAAGAACTTCTTCACCCAGAGGGTGGTTAATTTATGGAATTCACTGCCCCAGGGAGCAGTGGAAGCAGAAACATTAAATATATTTAAGTCTAAAATAGATGTTTTTTTAGCTGCCAAGGGGATAAGGGGCTACGGGGAGAGGGCAGGGATATGGACCTAGGTAGGGTTAGTATAGTAAGACCTGAGTGATCTCCTGGACAAGTGTCGATCGCCTGGATTGGGGTCGGAGAGGAATTTCCCGGATTTTTTTCCCGAATTGGACCTGGGTTTTTATCCGGTTTTTTGCCTCCCCCAGGAGATCACGCGGTTCTTGGGGTGGAGAGGGGTGATAGCGCTATAAAGGGGAGGGTAGTGTCTTGTGTTCTGTGTCTTGTGTCTACTGTTTGTGGGTAGGGGTGTTTGTTTGGTGTTCAGCCATGAGCGAATGGCGGTGCGGGCTCGATGGACCTGGTGGTCTGCTCTCGCACCTACTTTCTATGATTAAATGGTATGAAACTGCACTTGAATTTGGTGCCCTTGCACCCTGCTTGAAATGGTATGAAACTGCACTTGAATTTGGTGGCCTTGCACACTGTTTGAAATGGTATGAAAATGCATTTGAATTTGGTGGCATTGCACCCTGTTTGAAATGGTATGAAACTGCATTTGAATTTGGTGGCCTTGCACCCTGCGTGAAATGGTATGAAACTGCATTTGAATTTGGTGGCCTTGCACCCTGCTTGATATGATATGAAACTGCATTGAATTTGGTGGCCTTGCACCCTGCTTGAAATGGTATGAAACTGCACTTGAATTTGGTGCATGCACGCTGCTTGAAATGGTATGAAACTGCACTTGAATTTGGTGGCCTTGCACTCTGCTTGAAATGGTGTGAAACTGCACTTGAATTTGGTGGCCTTTCACCCTGCTTGAAAGGGTATGAAACTGCACTTGAATTTGGTGGCCTTGTACCCTGCTTGAAATGGTATGAAACTGCACTTGAATTTGGTGGCCTTATACCCTGCTTGAAATGGTATGATACTGCATTTAAATTTGGTGGCCTTGCACCCTGCTTGAAATGGTATGAAACTGCAATTGAATTTGGTGGCCTTGCACCCTGCTTGAAATGGTGTGAAACTGCACTTGAATTTGGTGGCCTTGCACCCTCCTTGAAATGGTATGAAACTGCACTTGAATCTGGTGGCCTTGCACCCTGCTTGAAATGGTATGAAATTGCATTTGAATTTGGTGGACTTGCGCCCTGCTTGAAATGGTATGAAACTGCATTTAAATTTGGTGGCCTTGCACCCTGCTTGAAATGGTATGAAACTGCACTTGAATTTGGTGGCCTTGCACGCTGCTTGAGATGGTATGAAACTGCACTTGAAGTTGGTGGCTATGCACCCTGCTTGAAATGGTAGGAAACTGCATTTGAATTTGGTGGCCTTTCAAGGAATTTCAAGGAATAGCCGTGAGTCAACTGCCAGCCCACCAGCTGTGAGTGAGTGAGCTGCCAGCACACCAGGCTTGAGTGACTGAGCTGCCAGTCCAAGAATCCATTCGGCCCACCATGTCCATACTAGCCCTCTGGAAACCAGTCCCTTCAGCCCACAACTCCCATACTAGCACACCAGAAACCCCCCCCCTCCCACTGGCCACCAATATTGGAATTGGTGGAGAGGTGGAATATTGCGTTGGGGGACCAGCCCTCCCATGTGAACATGGGTCCCAACGGGTCCCACTTAGTCTAGTTGTTTATAGTTCTGCCTTCAACACTGTAATACCAACCAATCTCATTTCCAAACTCCTGGATGCAGGAATCGGCATTCCTCCCTCTGCAACTGGATCCTCAACATCCATAGACTATAATGGTGTGGACTGGTGATAAATCGCCCGCCATGATAACACCAATGCCCCTTAAGAAAGTATTTTCAGCCTCTTACTATACTCAGTAAACACTCATGATTTCTGACCAAATTTTACTCGAACTGCATTCAGTATGTCTCCAATGACTCTTCCCAACTTCTACAGGTGCACCATAGAAAACAGCCTCACAGTTGGGTTTGACAACTGCTTTGCCCAAGGCCGCAAGAAATTGCAGTGTTGTGTATTCATCACATGAGCCACCTTCCTCCGATCGACCCCATTTACACCTCACCCTGGCCCCGGGAAAGCAGATCGCTTAATCTAGGACCATTTTCACCCTTGTTATTCCCTCTTCTCCCTTTATCAAATGGCCAGAAGATACAAAAGTCTGAAAGCACTCACAACTAGATTCACAAACAGATTCTTCCTGCTGTTATCAACTATTGAACATTTCCCTCATATACTCAAAAGTGTAATCCAAGCACTTACACTTGTGGCACTTACACTTATTTTTATATAGATGTTCACTGTACTTGTAACGCAATAACGCAGTAATATTCTATTCTGCACTCAGGTACTTTTTCTTTTTGCACGACCTGTTATACTTGTGTATAGTTTGATTGTGCTCATGTATGGGCTGATTTGATTGGAAAGCACACAAACAAAGTTTTTCACTGTATCTCAGTACACTTGACAATAACAAACTAATAACAATACCTTTACCAATAACCCAAATCTCTTGCCTCTGGAACAGGTCACATGGAATTTTGATGTTACCTGCTCATTAGCAGGATTGCAATGTGGATCAATTTTTGATGCATTTCCTGCATGCCTCAGCTGGAAGCCCAATATCCTGAGTGGGTTGTTCTCTGTAAAGCTAGCTTGAAATTCTTAAAGCAAGCCTGCATTCGTCAAAAGAAGAGTCAAGAGTCAAGAATGTTTTATTGCCTTATGTCATGAAACAGAAATTAAGTGCAATTAAGGCAGTCTGTAGTTCAGAGTTTAGTAGGAGTCCATAGTGTTCAATAGCTTGATGGCTGTTGAGAAGCCGCTCTTGAACTTGGACGTTACAACTTTCTAGCTCCTATACCTTCTTCCTGATAGCAGGAGTAAAATGAGAGTGTGGTCAGGATGTGTTGGGCCCTGACGTTGCCCCCTGCCTTTTTTTGGCAGCGACTCCTATGGATCCCATCGATAATAGGGAGGTCAGTACCAGTGATGGACTGGGCAGTGTTCACCACATTTTGCAATCTCCTTCGTTCCTGTGTGTTCAAGTTGCTGAACCAGGCCATGATGCAACCTATTGAACGTTGAATGTGGTGATGAGAGATGATTGGTAACAGAATTTAGCTTTCACAACTTCAAAGTAGGTGGATACTTCCCTGATTTGGATTTTTTAATGGAGGCTTTGGTATGGAGATTTAATAATCATAATCATAATGATACTTTATTAGCCAAGTATGTTTTGCAACATACGAAGAATTTGATTTGCCATACATCCAGACCAATAAAAAGCAACAAAACACACAAAATACATTTTAACATAAACATCCACCGCAGTGACTCCTCCACATTCCTCACTGTGATGAAAGGCGAAAAAAAAGTTCAATCTCTTCCCTTTGTTCTCCCGCGGTCGGGTGCCTCGAGCCTTCCGTTGACGGGACGATCTTGGCTCCCGTAGCCGGCGGTCGGGCCCTGCGCGTCGGGGCGATCTAAATAGAGATCAATACTCAAATAGATTATTGATCTCTAATTAGCTGGCCGTGAAGTCATGTAAATAAAGTATAGAAAAGGTGGGAGAAGATGACCTTGGCAGCGATTTCCCTGAGGACTTGGTTTGTGTTCAATGGTCAGTACTGTGCTACACTGAGAAGCAAAACATTACAGCACTGCAGCAAGTGCCAATTGGAGAACCACTCAAAAACATATTTTCAGCATTTCAGTGGCTTGCTGTATGGCATTATAGATGTAGAGTTAACTAATTGTAACATTCCTATGGTTCATTTCTTGCTGCCCTCATTGGGATCATCCACTGGGTTATTAAACCATGTTCACCACCCATAACAGACAATCTGCTCAAAGGATTGAATTGATTGAAGAGGGTGGAGAGCCAGAGGAGGAATTATGGCAGCTGCCAGCAGACTTTGTATCTATATGTATATATTTTTGTGCCACAGACTAGAGGAGTGTTAACATCCAGGCTGCTCAGTCGGATGGTCAGGTGGGGGTGTGAAGAGATTGCCGTGACTTGTTACCTCAAGTGTGCAGCTGTAAATAGCTCATTCTAAGCTTCCCCCAGTCTAGTTTCAGTCAAAAAAACACTGTCAAGCACTTGCGCATCTAAACTTTATTTTGGAAAAACACAATGACAGTTCCCACTACTATACCTAACCAGATCCTCATATCTGCCTGGCCAAGCCCTCTTAGCCTCGTTCAAGCAGAGACACTCCAGAAGGTCACGCAGTCCTAAGCGCTCTCCCAGAAGATCGACACAGGACCTTGCGGGAGCGGCCTTTTATAGGTCCCCGAACCTTGAGGGGTCGAACCACATGGGGGTGTTCTCTATACTGTCCAATAACAGATATCGATTAACACAGTACATTTACCCAACCAAATAATACAGTGACTAATACAATGTATCTGACGAAGTTTCAAGATGCAACTTAACAGAAATGAATTATGCAACATGTGCCTTGATAGTCAGGAAACCCAGACAAGGCTCAATACTTAATCCAATCAACATCAAGCAAAGTAAAGGTTTGCAACAATATTTACAATGTGTATGTCTGGTTTGCATTCATCCAATCCATTTCATGCAATTTACACCTAATTGTCAGAATCTGCAGATGTTCCATTCTCTTCCTGCAGCTCTTATCTAGGCTCTGGACAATCTGGCACCATTATGCAGCTTGTCCCATTTCTGCAGAAGGCACATTTATTTTTATTTTTTTTATTTTGATTTTTATTAGAAGCAGTGTACAATAGTATAAACCGCGGCATATGACATAATGCATTTATTGTACATCTTCCATTTTAATTTTAACAAAAATGAAATAGAAAAAGAGAGAAAGAGCAAGAAAGAAAGAAAGTGAAAGAGATAGTGAATGTGTAAAAATAGAACCCCTAAACTACCAAAGAGTGTTGTCACAAAGTGAATAAGTAAAAACTTAAAAAAATAAAAAGACAAAAACGAAAAATATATATATATTTTTTTAAACGTGTTGATATACCTGCTTCATCCTGAACCATTACTGTCTTCTCGGATGGCGGATGTGCAGGAGTGGGCGCCGTTTGTATGGCCGCCTGCCTGCAGTCCGTCCTCTAACTTTTTTATTGTCTAAAACATTTTTTTTTTGGAGTCTATTCTTTCTATGTGGGGGGGGGGGAAACTGTTTTAACCCCAGTCCTACCTGGTCGGAGATGCGGTTTTCCTCCAAATCGCATCTCCGATCTCCCCATGCGGCCTTCCATCGGTCTGGAGCGGCGTTTCCTGCCGGGGGACCACAGCTTCGGCGGCACAGCGCTGGGACACCAACAAGGAGCGGGCGATGCCTTGCCGGGTCGCTGCTCCGGAGTGCTGTGACCGCCGACCACCAACATCGAGCAGCCATGGTCTGCAGTCTGCGGTTTGAGGGCATCCCGCCACTGGCGGGCGGCGCTGGATCGGAAGCACCGCGGAGTCGAAGCTCCAACCGGCACGGCCTGAAGTCCACGGGCGTCGCAGTCTCCGGGGAAGGAGCGGCCGCTCCAGACATTTCAAGGCTGCTGAGGACTTTTGCACCCGATGCGGGTGGGCCTATAATCATCGGGCTGCCTTTGCGGCGACTGGCTGCGGTGGCCTCAAACTGGCCCCGACCTCGGGTGGACTAGGAGGAGGAGGAGGACTGGACATTTTGGTGCCTTCCCTCACAGTGGAGAGTGTAGATTCTACTGTGGGGGGATGTTCGTGTTGAATTTCTTATAGTGTGTTGTGTCATTTTTTTCTACCTCTTTTTATTATTTGTATGGATAGTCTTCCCTGTAAAGCACTTTGGCTTTTGATTGAAATCGACTGAAAAGTGCTATATAAATAAACTTACTTTACTTTACTTTACTTCATTTCTCACCACACCCAAGAAGGCACATTTAAATTGACCAAATGGCCTAGCAGCCCAGAAGCCTTTACTCAATTTTAGTGTCCTGGCCTCTCCAATTTGGCCAGAATGAACACAGCCTATTGCATTCTGCTCCTGTTGGCAAGCAACACATCCAGGACCCTTCACATTCTGACAGGCCTCATCCCTGGTAATTTCAATATATTTAGTTTAGAAAGACAGTACCGAAACAGACCCTTCGGACCATCGAGAACATCAATCTTCCGTTCATACCAGCTCTATGTTATCCCACTTTCGTATCCACTCTCCATAATTTAGGGATCAGTTTACAGAGGCCAATTTACAAACCCACATGGCTTTGGGATGTGGGAGGTAACCGGAGTACCCAGTGGAAACCCATGCAGATACAGAGAGTACCCGAGGTCAGGATCGAATCCAGATGTCTGGAGCTTTGAGACTGCCAACTGTGCCACTGTGCTGCTCAAAAATAGCAGAGAAATCCAGGCATTTATAAGCTGCTTGTCACATATATGCACGACGAAATGAGAAGCCCTGCACATGTTTCCAGCAAAGGGCAGGAATAATCAAGAAGTGCAGGGCTGTGGTCACTTTAACAACAAGAGATAGAGCACATTCACTGGGAAGGCAGGACCTGTTCAAGGAGGATGCAGATGTATGAACAGCTGTTACAATAGCCTTAGCCTCTTGAGGTTCTGCTATTCGGACATTAAAGAAACTGAACCTCCATCAACATATCTTGTGTTTAGGTTACACCTGCTGCTGAGATGCTCTCTATGTTTAACAGCTGTAGATGGACCAGCAAGAGAAAGCTGATTCTCAACACATTGCCTACCCAGTGCCCTCCCCTGTTGGGTCCCAGGACAAGCTGCAGGAGCATCATTTTATGGTGCTATTAAATGGTGGCCGATTAGGAAAAGGGGAGATGCAACAAGACCTGGGTGTCATGGTACACCAGTCATTGAAAGTAGGCATGCAGGTGCAGCAGGCAGTGAAGAAAGCGAATGGTATGTTAGCATTCATAGCAAAAGGATTTGAGTATAGGAGCAGGGAGGTTCTACTGCAGTTGTACAGGGTCTTGGTGAGACCACACCTGGAGTATTGCGTACAGTTTTGGTCTCCAAATCTGAGAAAATACATTCTTGCCATAGAGGGAGTACAGAGAAGGTTCACCAGACTGATTCCTGGGATGTCAGGACTTTCATATGAAGAAAGACTGGATAGACTCGGCTTGTACTCGCTAGAATTTAGAAGATTGAGGGGGGATCTTATAGAAACTTACAAAATTCTTAAGGGGTTGGACAGGCTAGATGCAGGAAGTTTGTTCCTGATGTTGGGGAAGTCCAGGACAAGGGGTCACAGTTTAAGGATAAAGGGGAAATCCTTTAGGACCGAGATGAGAAAAACATTTTTCACACAGAGTGGTGAATTTCTGGAACTCTCTGCCACAGAAGGTAGTTGAGGCCAGTTCATTGGCTATATTTAAGAGGGAGTTAGATGTGGCCCTTATGGCTAAAGGGATCAGGGGGTATGGAGAGAAGGCTGGTACAGGATACTGAGTTGGATGATCAGCCATGATCATATTGAATGGCGGTGCAGGCTCGAAGGGCCGAATGGCCTACTCCTGCACCTATTTTCTATATTTCTATGAAGACCTCCTACTATAGTAACTGGAAGGGCAAGTCCAGAGGTAAAGGTACTAAGCATTAAGGTTAGCATTAATCATCTTAAAAGTTTCTTCACGTTTACTAAGAAAAGACTCAGCACATAACACACAGATTTGCAGGTTAATTGGCTTCGGAAAATAAAAATCGAAATTGCCCCTAGTGCGTAGGATAGTGCTAGTGTATGGGATGATTGCAGGTTGGCTAGTGTGTGGGGCATTTGCAGGCTGGCGTGAACTCGGTGGATTGTTTCAATGCTCTATCTCTAAAGTTCAAAGTATTCAGCAAGGTGTGCACTTGAAAGATATAAACTTTTGGAAATGTAATGGAGATCGTATCGCTAACTTGCACTTGCTTTCCTGGTTTATCACAACGGGTAGAGCATATAAATAGTAATAGATTTAAAATAATTTGAAACAGTTTGATATTACTGGATAAACATAAGATCCTATATTAATGGCGGATAATCTGGTCTCAGTGAATTATCTTAATTATTCTAATCTTCAACTGTGACACCAAAAAGCAAAATTATAACCAGCTCAACAGCAGTACAGAGTTAAAAAAAAAGATGTGAACGATCAGAATCCAAGCTTGCATTGGATACCAGAAGACTAAAATGACAGATTGTGATCTCTTGTTATGATAATTGAAAATGTGAACCTATATATATTATGTTAAAATATTGAGGCAAAATTTGAAAATAAAATGGAGAGGAAGATTAACCTCATAAAGCTGTTATGTTGAAACATGACTTGTATACTTTTTATTAAAAGTTGAGGAAGAAACTGTAGAGTTGCACAATTTTCAGGTTTAGTCAGTCATCTCCCTCATATTCACTGAGGAATCCAAGATATAACTATTCAATATCACACATGGTCGCTTTATCTCATCACAACTTCAATTATATATCACAAAATAAATCAGTAACCCTTTTTTTTTATCAAGAGGTGTATCTCAAATCGAGGGTGGACATGCAGATAGTGTTGTTAAACCCATCAAAGATTGTCAGTAGGTCAGGAAACTAACTCCAACAACCACTCCTCACCCCCATCCACAAACAATCTGTAATTTCCTTAATCCTGACCCCAAATTCATGGCTGAATTCCAATTACCCAGGTATTAAAATTTGCCCAGAGAAAGCAGGGTAAGAATATAATGGCAGCAGAATCTGAGGGGAGTCTTGATAGCAGTATATACAATTATGAGAGGCATAGATAGGATAGACAGTCAGAACCTTATTCGCAGGGTGGAAATGTCCAACACTAGAGAGCATAGCTATAAGGTGATAGGGGGGACGTTTAATGGTGATATGCGGGACAAGTTTTGTTTTAGACAGAGAGTGGGAGCCTGGAGCACATTGCCAATGGTGGTGGTAGAGGTAGATACGATAGTGATGTTGAAGAGGCTTTTAGGTAGGCATATGGATGTGCAAAGAATAGAGAGATATGGAACATATACAAGCAAACAAGATCAGTTTAACTTGGCATCATGTTCAGCACAAACATTGTGGGCCAAAGGGCCCTTTTCCCGTGTTTTACTTTCTATGTTATATGTTAATCAGGAGGTTCCTAGATCAAATTCAAGGACATTCTGCAATAATTACTCATTATTCTCAATGCTTTCTTCCATGCTAATAGGAAAATAATTATTTGTAAGGATTTTGAAAAGAGTTTACTTTCCAAATTTTGGAGATAGTTGGTCAATAGTTGGCGTCATCTATATTATCCTAAATTGGATCTAGGCCATAAATCAATTTGGACTAACAACAACAACAAAATCAAATGTAATACAAATATTGCTGCTTTATGCCAAAGATAGACACAAACGCTGGAGTAACTCAACGGGTCAGGCATTATCGCTGAAGAAAATGGATAGGTGATGTTTCGGTTGGGACCCTTCTTCAGTCTTCAGTCTGAAGAAGGGTCCCACCCCAAAACATCACCTATCTATTTTCTCCAGAGATGCTGCCTGGACCTTTGAGTCACTCCAGCATTTTGTGTCTATCTAACAGCAAAACCAGGCTGCTTTTCAGAGATTTGCAGCTACACAGCTACACAAAGGGGAGCCATACAGATGGGCACTATAGAAATTCCTGTGTTTCTGCAACTTCAGAAGGATGCTATTTCTCTGAGGAGTCATCATCCACAACATTCACCCATTGATGATTGATCATACAGACCACAAAATAGTTTTCCAAGCTTATCCCATGTCTTATCTCTGTACGTTGAACATGGGTTGTGGCAAACTAAGTGGACTTCCAATAACTTTCAAAATGCTCTGTGGACAGCTTGATTGTAATCATGTATAGATTTTCCGCATGAAAAAGGTTTTTCATTATACCTCGGTACATGTGACAATAAATTAAACTAAACTGTGTCCCTTTCAGGCAGAACATGACAGTACCATCTTCTCAGGGCAAAAAAAAAGTACTCCCATCATTCAATAAATTAGTTCAGATTTAAGGGTCCTAGTTATTTTCCTCTCTGCTTAGCAAATAATATTTCATATTCACCATCTCTAGGTCTTAAGCATTTTGATTCCATCTTCCCTCAACTTTCTATGCTATGAAGAAAATCTCACAAATGGTCCAATATTTTGTTATTGCTATAATTCTCCATCCGTGACTGTGTTCTTCTCTGCACTCGTTCATCGACTAACTTGGTGATGAGATTCGAACTGTATTCTGGCCACGGTCTGACTTGTGTTTTCGAGCATGACCTCGTTGATCTTATTTCTTCAGCCAATAAAATAAAATTTCCCGTAAATGCCGACTCAGATTGATAAATGGATGTTCAGACTCAAATAACAATCTATGTGCTGATCGTTTATTTCAGCGGCTCTCCATCTTTTCCTTTCATTTTTATCTCACAAAAGACAAAACTATCACTACCTTAAAGTTTAGCCTGTATGATGTTCTTCACATTATCCTTAAGTCTTATATAGAACATAGAAGCGTACAACACAGGAATAAGTCCTTCAGCCCACAGTATATTTGCCGAACATGATACCAAGATTAACTAATCTCATCAGCCGAAGATAGACACAAAAAGCTGGAGTAACTCAGCAGGACAGGCAGCATCTCTGGAGAGAAGGATTGGGTGACATTTTGGAACGGGACCATTTTTCAGTCGGCCCAAAATATCACCCATTCTTTCTCTCCAGAGATGCTGCCTGTCCCGGTGAATTATTCCAGCATTTTGTGTCTATCTTCAGTGTAAACCAGCATTTCCTTCCGACACATAATCTCATCTGCCTGCACATGATCCATATCCCTCCATTCTCTGTATGTTGATGAGCCTATATAAAAGCCCCTTAAATGCCACAATCATATCTGCGTGCACCTCCACCCCGACAACATGTTCTAGGCATCCACCATCCTTTGCATAAAAAACTTGCACATCTCCTTTAAATTGTGCTCTTCTCACTGAAGCTGTGCACTCTAGATGTTGAGATTTTCTGATGTCCTACCTAGATGGGGCACAAATCTCCTCCAATTCAATATTGGGAACTCTTTGTTTTTTCCTACATATTCAATTCTCTTCCATTCAAATATATTTCCTTCTGCCTGAAAATTCTCCAAGTGTGTCTTGTTGACAAAATAGAAGACAAATCCAATTCAGCCAATTGCCACCCAAAAAATTCTGCCTTCAATCATTAATCATGCTGAAAGATGACAACATCACTATGATCAAACAAGACTTATTCACCAGTCACCAACATCCTGTTTGGCCAGGATCAGTCAGCTCCAAAACACATCCTAGCCTCAGCCAAAACATGAATCAAAGAGCTCAATTGCAGAAACAAGATCAGAGTGTCTGTCCACGACATCAAGGCAGTAAGATTAAACGAGAACTTACCAGTTTGAAGTTTGATCTTTATTTGATGAGGAGTAACGTTGAGGGATTACGTGAAGAAGACCCCGTCCAGCCGCACACGTCAATCTTTCAAAGCAGCGGAGTGACAATCACAGACGATAATTACTGAAGTATGATAGTAAGATGCATAAAGACTTAGAACTACCAGCGTGATCCTTTTATGAGGGTGGGAGCGGAGGGCACATAATCCCTCAACGTTACTCCTCATAAAATAAAGATCAAACTTCAAACTGGTAAGTTCTCGTTTAATCTTACTATTTTACTTCGGATTCACGCGAGTGACTACGTGAAGATTTCAAAGCTCTGTGATTTCACACCGTGGATTCAAATCCAGGTGTTCACTGCATCGATTGACTCTATTTGAGTAAGCACAATCAACAATGCATAACCACAACATTTGATGTAATCAGTTAATGGTTTTATTTATTTTAATAAAAGTAACAAAATTAGGCCCATTTATTATAATGGGGGATTTAATACTGTATCCAGCACGGCATCACCAAACCCTCTGAGATCTTTAATCTCCTTATGGTAATACTTTTGAAACATCTGTTCACTTGCCCATCCTGCGGCCGCGAGAATAAGGTCTATTGTCTGAATCCCTGGCCGCTGATGTTGATGCCGCCCTGGTGGAATGAGAGTTAAATTTATCAGTATCAATACCTGAATATCTCAACACCTGTTTCAACCATCGTGAAATTGTTTGTGTTGACACTTTCTTATGAGGCTTTTTATGACTAATAAAAAATGCCATTTCGGTGCCTCTTAAAACTTTTGTTGTTTCTATGTAACATTTCACATATGTTACTACACACAGTCGTGGATCTGTAGGATATGATAAAAATTCCAACTTGCATCCTGTGAACCTAGGTCTACTTTGCTTCAGTAAATCATAGACATAGAATGTCACAGCATTTGGCCCTACTTTCATTCTATTAATTCTGAGTTTCTGTAATGTTTGAACTCTCTGAGCTGACACTAATGCCATGAGCATAACCAATTTCATGGTGATTTTGGATAATGACAGAGTTTCAACTGGATTCCAATTCCTTAGCAACATCAGTACATCTTTTACATTCCAAATTTCTGTATACCTAGGTCTGGGAGGATTAGAGTTGAAAATTCCTTTCATAAACCTACAGACCCAAGGATGTGCTCCTATTGGAGTTTGTTCTGATTCACTGCTTAAATATGCAGAGAGTGCACTTCGTGCAGTATTAATTGCACTATAATTTAATTTTAATTCATAGTATAGAGTAGAAAAGGAACTCTATTACATCTGAAATTTCTGCTGGGTTATATGGAATATGTTTCCCTGAACAAAACTCCTCCCATTTCTTTATATAGGAGATGTACTGCTTCTGGGTACTATTCCTCCAGGCTGTTGTTATAACATCCACCGTACGGTCTGATAATCCTTTTCCAAGATATGGCCTTCTTAGAATCTGCAAATCAACAAACCAATATGATCATGTAAAGGATGTGGTTCATCAGTCACAGGGTGTACAAGCAGTTTAATCTGCTTTGGAATAACCATAAGGGTTTTTTTTTTATTTTTTAACACCAGTGGGTACCATAGCTGTTTAGGCCAATCTGGTACTACCAAAATCCCTGAGGCTGAATCTTGTTTAATTTTCTGTATGCATCTGTGGATTAAACAAAATGGCGGAAACGCATACAGAAACATACCACCCCAATGTAGCGAGAAAGCATCCACCGCTACTGCTCCAGGATCAGGTTCCCACAACACATACTTAGGCAAACTGGTGGTTCAATCTTGATGCAAACAGATCAATTTCTGGCATTCCAAATTGTGTGATAATTTGTGTGAATATTTTCCGATTTAACATCCATTCTGTATTATCATTAAATTTACGTGATCTTTTGTCTGTAATTGTATTAAATTTACCTGGTAAATATATTGCTGACAGCCAAATTTTCCTGGCAATACACCAGGTCCAAATTTCATTCGCTAATTTATCACATGATTCTGATTTTATACCACCCATGTGATTTATGTATGCTACAGCTGTAGTATTGTCAACCTGTACCTGAACATTCACATTTCCCATATCAGTGCAATAAGCTCTAAGGCCGTAAAATGCGCCTAATAGCTCTTGGTAATTGATTCCCAGATTTTCCAGCAAAGGTACTTCATTCACATTCCACCTACCTCCACAGCTGGAAATCATGTTAGTAGCGCTGCAACCCAGCGCACTTACATCAGTCTGTAGAGTGACGGAAGGTGTTTCTGTAATGGATTAAATTGTTAATTTCATGGCCTGTCAAAATGCCCTCTATTCATTTTTAACGCTTGTACCTTAGCTCTCTGTAAACATTGATAATGCAATGGTCCAAACGTGACCGCTGGAAACCCTGCAATTAATTTGCCTAGCAAGCTTGCCACTTCTCTAATTGAAAGTGTGTCCTCGTTAATGAGTTTTATGCAACCTTCAATTAACTGCAGCTTTTATCTTTTGGCAAAGTGATTACCATGTGTTCGGAGTTAATTGTGAACCGTAGGTAATCAATCTTTTTGCTTGGTAACAATTTAGATTTTTGTAGGTGAATAATGAAACCTAATTTCTCAAAAATGTATTTGGCTCTGGATACTGACAATTTTGCAGCAGCCAAAGTGTCCCCTACAATGAGGATATCCTCTAAATAAGCCATTAATACATGGCCCTCAGCTCTTAACATACCTAAAATTGGTTTGAGCAATTTAGTGAATAATCTTGGTGCTGAAGTCAGACCATTGGGCAATGCTTTAAATTGCCATAACTGACTCATCCATCTAAATTTCAAATATCTTTGATCATTACCATGCATTGCCATGGAATAATATGCATCTTGCAGATCTATGCTTGCCATGTAGCAATTTTCTGTGATTAGCTGAATTGCATTAGTAAATGTTTCCATTTTGAAATGTTTGTATTGTACATAAAGGTTAAGATTTGTCAGATCCAATATGATTCTACATCCACCATCCTTTTTTGTTCTTGGAAAAATATTTGATACAAACTGATGGTGTTGTTCTACTGACTTCTCTATTACCCCTTTATTGGTCAAAATTTCTAATTCTCCTTTGATCAACTTATTCTCTTCTTTTGAGAAAATTCGTGACCAGTTTGAATTTTCTTGCCTTGGAGGATCCAAATGTGGATAGAAACTCAATGTTGAATCCTACAATGCTATTTAGAATAAATGAATCATTTGTTATTAATTGTCATTCTTTTAGGAAGAATCGTAACCTTCCTCCTATTTGTGAATGTGAAACATTTATTGTATTCCGTACCAGACCAGGACCCCCTACCTCGGGGTTTGCCACCGGCAATTGTCCGCTTCTGGTAGGCACATTGTAACCTCCACGTATCCCCGGTGCAGCACGTCAACGTGTATACGAGAATGATCGGCTTGTTCCTTCTCCAGCACCAGTATTCCGCCTGTAGGGATACTGCCTTCGCACTGCTCTGCTCATCATCGGTGGTTTCATCATCATGCCAAGGTTCTTGACTCTTCATTCAAGTCCTTTTAGCTTCTTTGCTAGATTTTCTCCAAACAGCAGCTTAGGCATTTGTATGTTGGTTGGTTTGCAGAGCCCTGCATACTTAGGATGAACATTTGGTCTTATTGCATTTTTACGAATATAATTTATTTCAAAAATGTGCACCACACATCAGTGCTAGAGCACCTTGTTGTGAATCTGACATATAATCATCATCCAAACCTCTGGCAAATGCCGTGATGCCTGACCCCAGCAATTTCAATACACATTGCAATTTCAATTCTTGTGAGCGTAAACCAATGCTCAAATAACCCCAAATCAAGTTTTTTACTGCTGGAACTGTCAGCAATTCACAATTTGCTGGGGCCTCGTACTGTTTCAGTCTCATCCATAGTTAATTCCTGGAGCTGATGGGAGAGTAGATAGTTTATAGTCATTGCTATTTCCTCCCTCAAAGGTTCCCCCTTTATTCCAGGAACAGCAAACTTTTGTGCTAGTCCAGGAACTTTCAGCTCTGATAATGGGCTCTCATCCTCATAGAATTCATCTTCTGAATCTAGATGTTCCTATTCAGGTTTGGTAAATTCTGGCTCCCCTGTTTCAGGTAAGTCTATGCCAGAGTCCCCCTTCTCTTATAGGCCCACGGATAGGCAGCCCTGTTTCAGGTGCTGCTGGCGCTGGCTCAACTCTAGGCCAACGCTTCATAATTTTCCCTTTAGGAACTTTCGGTGCTGGCACATAAGTACGTTTGTACTGTCTTTTTTGAGACATTTCTGATACTGGCTCTTCAGTAGGCCAGCACATATACTGCCTTTTTTCAGGCATTTCTGGCACTGGCTCTCCTGTAGGCCAACCACTGTAAAACCTTTGCACAGTCATCTCTGATGGCTCTCCTGTAGGCCACCCTTGTGCCTGTCCCAACCAAGGCACACCCTGTGCTGTATCCTCCATTGGCCAACACCGACCTGATTCCTCCTGTGTTTTTTTTTGTAAATCCCCATCAGGAGCTCTAAACTGGCGACCCTTGCAGCCATAACGTTTTCTGCTGCAGGAGGGTATACCTCCGCGTCTGACTCTTCCGAGTCTACAGGTCGGGCCGACTTTTGTCCAGCCTTGCGGCCCGCCGCCGGCGGTTTAACGGCACATTCGACCGTAACGGGAGTTGATGGCTTCGATGCCACTGCCTCCTCTTCCTGACGCCCGCTACCCTTAGCATCGGGGGTTTTACCTGCGGTGCGTCCCTGGCCTCTCCTTCCCCTACGCTCTTTCTCCATTCTGAGTTTGTGTGGACCTCTGCCAACACGTCTGAGCGGGAAGAAAAGCGCCCTGTAAGTAAAAACGAAACCACTTACCTTGTCCGATTTTTACTTTAAATTTGCTTTACTCACCGCTGGAGGAGCTCCTGCTCCTCCACACATGGTCATGAACGCTATGCGTCTGATCGATAATGACGCGTGTGCGGCTGGACGGGGTCTTCTTCACGTAGTCACTCACGTGACTCCGAAGTAAAATTGGTTGGGTGTGTCATCAATTAAATGAAGTCAATGGGCATCAAGAGGAAAGCATTGCATTGGCTGGAATCATTCTCGCACAAAGAATGCGGTGGGAAGAAACTGCTGATGCTGGTTTAGACTGAAGATAGACACAAAATGCTGGATTAACTCAGCAGGACAGGCAGCATCTCTGGCGAGAAGGAATGGGTGATGTTTCGGTTCGAGACCCTTCTTCAGACTTCAGAGATGTTGCCTGTTCCGCTGAGTTACTCCAGTATTTTGTGTCTATCAAAGAATGTGGTTGTTGGAAGTCAATAAATCCAGTTCACACAATATAACTGCAGATGTTTCCTAAGGCAGTGTCCTTGGCCCAACAACCTATTTTCCTTCATAAGATTAAAAGTGGGGATGTTCACTTATTATTTTGGAGTTATTCTGAGGGATTACGTGAAGAGCCCGCCAGGGCGCATGCGCGACATATCTTCAAAGCAGTGGTGTGAAATCACAGATACGGTAGTCGAATTAACATAGTAAGATAAGAACTTGAATACCAGCTGACCTTTATAATAGAGGGTGGGCGTGGAGGGCACGTAATCCCTCAACGTAACTCCTCATAAAATAAAGATCAAACTTCAAACTGGTAAGTTCTCGTTTAATCTTACTATTTTACTTCGGAGTCACGTGAGTGACTACGTGAAGATTTTAAAGCTCTGTGATTTCATGCCACGGAACGAGTCCATGCTTCACACCCTGCTGTCATAGACTGAGGAGGAAGTATGTTAACAAATCCAGACATTAACCAATTGTTAAAAAGAAACAATAAGTGATTTATTAACACAAATTATAATAATGACCCTGTCCTTCGGGGCGTATTATAAAACAGAACTCAAAATAGTCTCTGCAAAAGTCACAGGCTTGGCAACTGGCTTATTATAAAATTCTTGGAAGGTCTTCTCCCTGGACCATCCTGCCTTACCCAAGATGTGATCCATTGGAACCTCCATGTGCCGTGCTGCCGATGTGGCTGCAGCCCTGGTGGAATGAGATTTAAAAATATCAGTATCCACCCCTGCAGCCCCCAAAACCTGTCGAAGCCATCTAGATATAGTTTGGGCCGATACCTTATTCTGAGGTCTTTTGTGGCTCACTAATAGTGCCAATTCGTGGCCTCTTACTTTAGCTGTTAGCTCAATGTAAAGTAACAGATGTGTCATAACGCATAAGCGAACATCTGTAGGGTATGCCCGAAACTCTAGTTTAAGGCCGGATGACCCTGGCCTGTTTTGTTTTACCAGTTCATGAATATAAAATGTTATATCATATGTCCCTTTGGCCATCGAGTCCAGTCATAATTTGTGTAAAGATTGCACCCGCTGGGCCGAGACCAGTGCCATCAGCATCACCAATTTAAGGGTAAGTTTCTCCAGGGACAGGGACGTTGCTGGTGACCAACCCCGAAGCAACGTCAACACAATACTCACATCCCAAATGTGAGAGTATCTGGCCCTAGGGGGATTCGAGTTGAATATACCCCTCATTAGTTTGGAAACCAAGGGGTGAGATCCCAGTGAATGGTGGTCGAATTCCCGCCACAAATAGGTCGATAGGGCACTCCTGGTGCTGTTGATGGCACTGTAGCTAAGCCTTTCATCGAAATGAAGGTTAGCGAGGAACTCCAGGACATTAGTTACAGTGGCTGAGTTATACTCAACATTAGTCCTGGAACAATATAGTTCCCATTTCCTGATGTAAGTCAGGTACTGTTTCCTGGTAGACTCTCTTTGTGCCGCCGTGATCATGTTGATGGTTCGGTCCGTCAGTCCAAGATCCAGAAGTGCCCTGTTCAAATTCTGCAAATTAACAGATTAGGCCTGTCATGGCTTGGATGACTTTCGCCAGTTACAGGATGGACCATCAAGACTGGTCTTTTAGTGACGGCCATACATGGTTCTGAAACCATGTCGAGAACCACAGGGAACCATGGCTGGGTAGGCCAGTCGGGTACTACCAAAATACCTGACGCAGAGTCTTGTTGTATTTTGCGTAAGACCCGACTGATGAGGCAGAAGGGGGGAAATGCATAGAAAAACAAATTTCCCCAGTGCAGCGAAAATGCATCCATCGCTGCTGCCCCACGGTCTGGTTCCCACGCAACATATGTCGGCAACTGGTGGTTAAGCCTAGATGCAATTAGATCGATATCTGGTGTTCCATATCTTGCTATGATGTCTGCAAACACTTTGGGGTCCAACATCCATTCAGTGTTGTCATTAAATTTTCGTGACCTGGTGTCTGCCACTGAATTAAGTTTACCTGGTAGGTAAATAGCAGATATCCAAATGTTTCTCTTGATACACCATTGACAGATTGAATTGGCCAGATCATCACATGATATCGATCTGATTCCACCCATGTGATTAATATACACCACCGCAGTGGTATATATATTTGCTGGCGAACATGCAAATGATGCATTTTTGAACAGTACGCCTTCAAACCATAGAATGCTCCCAACATTTCCAAATAATTTATACCAAGTGTATAAAGCAAAGATGATTCATGCGCATCCCATCTGCCCCCACAACTGGAGATGGTGTTGGTGGCACCCCAACCTTGAGCGCTGGCATCAGTCTGTAATGCAACTGACAGGTTGCTCATAATAATGGAGCTGAAGGAACGCCGAATGTTATACGTCCACCATCGGAGTTCCAAAATAGCTTTTGTTGGTAATTGCATTGGTCTATCAAAATGACCAGCATGATGTTTAAGTGCTTGCACCTTTGCTCTCTTTAAATTTTGATAGTGCAAAGGTCCAAAGTGTGTCGCTGGTAAAGCAGCTACGATTTTGCCAATTACCCTTGCTACTTGTCTGATAGATGGTTGACTGATGACAGCAAGGTTGCTGCAAACTACCATTAATTCAGTTGCCTTTCCCCTAGTCACAGTCATGTAAACTGAATTAATGGTGAATCCCAAATAGTCCATAGTCGTGGATGGTGTTAAATTTGATTTATCTGGATGGATGATAAACCCCAGTTCCTCAAATAGACCTATGGTAGCTGAAACAGCTAATTTGGCTAATTCGTAGGTTTTACCCACGATTAGTATGTCATCTAAATATGCCATGACAATATGTTTTTGTTTCCGAAGAAACGCCAGAGCTGGTTTCAGTAATTTGGTGAATAGTCTGGGGGCTGAGGTCAATCCATTAGGTAGTGCTTTGTACTGCCAAAGCTGCCCCATCCAGTTAAACTTCAGATATCGGCAGTGATCCTTGTGTATAGGCACCGAACAGTATGCATCTTTTAAATCGATGCATGCCATGAAGTAGCCTTCGGAAATCAATTGTTTGGCCGTGACAAAGGTTTCCATTTTGAAGTGAGTATACTGCACAAATGTGTTCAATTGTCTCAAATCGATAATGATGCGACATCCACCATCTTTTTTCTTTTTTGTGAAAATGTTTGACACAAATTCTCGAGACTCATGTTGAGATCTCTCAATTACACCCTTAGTATAAAGCCTCTTAATTTCAGCATGACCATCCAACTTCTCTTGTTGTGATAGAATAAATGATCTGAACCGGAGGAAGGTGTTTGTTTTCGAATTCAATTTCATACCTTGAACACTATGCAGTAGATAAGAATCAGAGGTTATTGAGCTCCATGCCTCACAAAACCAGTGTAACCTACCCCCAACAAGTGTATCCATTGCACCTGCTATGTCCTGGGAGGAACCAGACCCACCTACCTCCATGGTTACCAGTAGGGTGTTCATCTCTTCTTCTTCTGTTTCTTGGCCAATTGAGGTGCTGGAATTCGGGGTTGGCGCATCTTCCACGAAGGTCGCTCTGGGCCGCGGTCTAAAAAAAGACCTTTGTCCTTGAGTTGCGGCCTTCGAGCTTTCACCAGCTTCGACATGACGTGCCCTGCTGGTGGATGCATAGGGGTGCTGTCGCCGAGGTATTTTTCCCGATGCCTTGATGAGCCCGGCGGCTTTCGCCTCTTCATCCAGCTCTTTAACCTGTTTGGACAGGTTGCCCCCAAATAACAAAATTGGCGGCGGTGTGGTGTTGGTCTTGCACAGAGCCGCAAATTTGGGGTTCAAGGCTGGGCGGATGGAGTTCTTTCGGAAACAGTTGATCTCGAACTGTGTAATGCAGTGCATCACCAGCGTATCTTGCTGAGCCTCTGTCATTTCCGTGTCATCCACCGACCGGGCAAATGCTGTAATCCCAGTTGTTAAAAGTTTGAGGATTTTCTGCATTTGTACCTCCTGTGCCCTTATACCTGCACCAATATGTCCCCAGATGGAGGGATTCACTGCTGGGACATTCAGTGAAATACAGTTCCCTGGTGCCAGGTATTTTGCAGTGGTTTCATTAAGTGCCTGTTCCTGCAATTGATGGGTTGAATGGTAGTCAATGCTGGCTGCTAGTTCTTGTTTCAGCGGCTGCCCTGACTGTGGAGGCACCGCAAACTTTTTCACCATACCCAGCATCTTCTCTTCTGGCACCCCCAGCACACTTGAAGTATCTTCAGCCAACCCTTGTTCAGAGTCAGCCCAGAAATGACTCCCAATGCTCCCCTCTGTTGAGGGAGATGCATTGTGCAGCCCTGAAAAAGGTACTGCCATGGGAGTCCTAGGAGGCCCGTAGTGACATGACTCCTTCTCCCGGAGTTTGTCACGGTGAAGCAATTGCTCCACTAGCCGCTCCAGACGTGAAATGCGACTACTGTCGCTGTCTGCTGGCGGCGTTTGCTCATGGCCCGATACATCGGAGTCCATGAGTGTGTCCCTCCTTTTGGCGTTCCTGTCAGCCTGTGGCAACCCAGGCTGCACAGGTGCCGGGACAGAGACCGCTGATCGCAAAGATTGCGATGCTGCAGTCGGCCGCTGCTGGCTCTCGGTACTCTCGCGGTCCTCCTCAGCCAGTTTTTTAGCGGCCCGTTTGGACTTGGTACGGGTCCTGTCCATCGTTGGTCTTCCTGTAAACAGAAAGACACCCGAAAAATGACCTCAGAGTAAGTAACTTACCTGTAGGTCTCCGGGTTTCAGCTTACCGCTGCGGGGAACGCTCCTCCCCGCCTGTCGCTCTCAATGCGCTAGACGATATGTCGCGCATGCGCCTTGGCGGGCTCTTCACGTAGTCCCTCACGTGACTCCGAAGTAAAATTATTTAGTACCTTCATTGTCAGTTCACACTAGCTACAGAGTTTACTCTCTGCGAAGTGCACTGCAATTACTTAACTAAACAACATTGCCAAGATTCACAGTCACAACCACTCTCACTTCCCACCTTCTGTTCCCAAAAATTCAGGTTAAAGAATTTATAGTTGTTGCCTCAAAGCTACTTTAGACTTTAGAGATACCGCATGGAAACAGGCCGTTCGGCCCACTGGGTGTGTGCCGACCAGCGATCACCCTGTACACTAACACTATCCTACACACTAGGGACAATTTATTTTACAATTTACAGAAGCCAATTAACCTACAAACCTCTTCGTCTTTGGAGTGTAGTAGGACAACAGAGTACCCAGAGAAAAAACACATGTGGTCACAGGGAGAATGTACAAACTCCCTACAGACGGCACTGTAGTCAGGATCGAACCCGAGTCTCTGGCGCTGTAAGGCAGAAACACTACCGCTACGTCACTGTGCCGCACTGAACTACTAACTACTTACGAGGCTCAGTTTTCCTATTTGATAAATGTTCAGTCTGCTGTTCCTTTCATTCCCCTTTTTGTACTGGCATTGTTTCTAGTTCTTCTCACAAACCTTTCATTGGAGTCTTTTTGTGTTATTAAATATCTGGCCTTACTTAAACATTGAATAATGTTAGACAAATTAATATGCATGCCCTATCCTTTGATCTTTCTTTCCCTTTAAGACTGGTACTATTTTCCAATGTGCTGTCACCCCATTTGGAGACTGTCTCAATCCTTTCTAAAACTGAGATCAATGTCACTATTGACACAGTGTCAGTCATCATTGCAAGCCATTGATAACACCAGATGCTCCATCAATCAGTGCCTGACGCTCCACACAAAATCTGACTTCAAAGCAGAAATGGAAGGAAATATAAAGATACCAATTTTTTTTAACATTCTGCAGGTTATCAGATGGTTGAAAAATCAGACTCTTGAATCTTCTTTGAACCAAAAAGAAATCTGCAGTGGACTTCATACTTGAAGTGAAATATCGCTAAAAATGATCGTTCCTCAGCCTGTACTGCTCAACATCAGCCAGCGAGTCTTTTATGCTTTTGGTCTTGGCTTAATGGCATAGAGGGCTATATTCCTTTAGCAAAAGTCTTCAATAAACTCAGGTTCAATGTGCAAGTTGTGTCTTATCTAACCTATCTCCTTTGGTATTCCAGCTATTGTTTCTTTCTCTACATTCTTACTTTTGATGACCAGATTGCCAGGAATCCATTTATGCAAGCAATCCTTTTGTACCCTATCATTCTTGCTTAACTTTCCAATAGTAATTTATTCAATATCTCCACCTCCATGCATTCTTCAGATATGAGACTTGATCGTTTTGCAATCCCAGGGATGGTTATATTAATCTCCAACCCTGGTCAACTAAATTATTCAGGATGAAAATTATTCATAATTTTCTAACCAATACAATGCGGTCTGATTGGTGGGTCAGTGATAAACCCTTAAAAAATATTGAAGTCAGGAAATCTGGAAGTCTCCATGAAACGTTAAATAATGCCATGATTAAATTCAGCAATCAAGAACAAGAATGGAGATATCAGATTATATTACAGAGAGAGGCAGGGGTAACATCACAGCAGGATTTTAAAATATGAATGAGAATTTTAAAATGTAAGTGTATGTCAACCATGAACTGAAGGTTATCAACAGGCACAATGTCATAAGTAATTAGGACTTGGTTCATATCAGTGCTTGGATAGCAAGTTCATAGACTTGTCTCTATGCCACCAACATGTCTCCTTCGCCACTGGAGAAGACAAGATACTGGACAAAGTTTACACAAACATGGCTGAAGCCTACAAAGCTGCCCCCCTCCCCCACCTTGTACAGACTGATCACCTCTCATTGTTCCTGCTCCCGAAGTACTCTCCACTCATCAGACGTGTTAGGTTAGACAACCACACCTCTTCAACCCTCACCCTGAACACCGGCCTTCCACTGGGCTGTGTGCTGAGCCCTCTCCTCTACTCCCTCTTCACCTACGACTGCACACCTGTACATGGTACTAACACCATCATCAAGTATGCAGATGATACAACGGTGATTGGCCTCATCAGCGACAATGATGAGTCGGCCTATAGGGAGGAGGTCCAGCTCCTAGCAGCATGGTGCGCTGACAACAACCTGGCCCTTTACACCAAGAAGACCAAGGAGCTCATTGTGGCTGCCTGCCCCTTTTCCGGGGTTACATCCATGCCCGGGTGGGGTTAGAGAGGGAATACGCCCTGTCCACGGGCACCCTGGGGGATTTCCAGGACCGCTGGGCTCCGCAGGGTGTTGAATGCATCCTTGACAAGGATTGTAATATAGTGGTTTAGTGGTTTACTTGGTATATTTGTTTTACTGTGTTACAAATATTCTAATAACTACTTGTACTATGGTTGTGGAATCATAATGGTTTTGTTTTATTGTGTTGTAAATACTATTTTAATGTTTGAATAGATATTTTTGATTAAAAAAATTGTTTTTAAGGAGCTCATTGTGGACTACAGAAGGTCTAGGGGTGGCACGCACACCCCCATCCATATTAACGGGACGGAGGTGGAGCATGTTTCCAGCTTCACTTTTCTGGGGGTCAACATCTCTGATGACCTCTCTTGGACCCACAATACCTCAACACTGATCAAGAAGGCTCACCAGCGTCACTTCTTCCTGAGGAGACTAAAGAAGGTCCATCCGTCTCCTCAGATTCTGGTGAACTTCTACCGCTGCACCATTGAGAGCATCCTTACTAACTGTATCAAAGTATGGTATGGCAACTGCTCTGTCTCTGACCGGAAAGGACTGCATAGGGTGGTGAAAACTTCCCAACGCATCACCGGTTCCTCACTCCCCTCCATTGAGTCTGTCCAGAGCAAGCGATGTCTGCGAAGGGCGCGCAGCATCGTCAAGGACTGCTCTCACCCCAACCACAGACTGTTAACCCTCCTCCCATCTGGGAGGCGCTACAGGTCTCTCCGTTGCTGGACCAGCTGGTTCAGGAACAGCTGCTTCCCTGCAGCTGTTACCCTACTTAACTCTGCACCTTGGTGATTGCCAGTCACCCCCCCCCCCGCCCCCCTCGGACACTCCTTCCCCCAGTGACTGATCTCCCCCCCCAGAAAATTGCACTACTGCTACTGTATATACATATATATATTTTACTGTTCCATTATTCTGTGTTCGCACTTCTGGGTGAGATGCTAACTGTATTTTGTTGTCTCTGTACTTGTACACTGCACAATGACAATAAAGTTTGAATCTGGATCTGAATCTGAATCTGAATCTAGAGGGATACTGGTTTGAACCATTCAAGTCTAGAAAAGGTATCGATAAAGTTTTCAGCATTTCATTAGTTGAACTTTGAGTCAGTTCATAATACAATTTTGGATATATATGAGACTCTGCAATTGGCTGTATCACAGTGGCACAGCGGTAGAGTTGCTGCCTTACAGCACTTACAGTGGCAGAGACCCGTGTTTGATCCTGCTATCTGTACAGAGTTTGTACGTTCTCCCCGTGACCTGCGTGAGTTTTCTCCGAGATCTTCTGTGTCCTCCCACACTCCGAAGATGTACAGAGTTGTCGGTTAATTGGCTTGGCATAAATGTAAATTATCTCTAGTTTGTGTAGCATAGTCTCAATGTGCGGGAATCGCTGTTCGGTGCGGACTCTGTGGGCCGAAGGGCCTGTTTCCACCCTGTATCTCTAAGCTAAAAATTAAACTGTCCAGTTTTCATCCAAATACATGTTCTCCTTTCTCCTAAATTGGCTCAACATATAAAGGAAAGAGAATGCTGAGATACCACAGCCATTTAAAGCGCTCTCATAGTATCCAACAATAAAAGAAAACAAGTTTACTCTGTATTTACCTGTCCTCTGGGTTCCATCAAGACTCTTAACACTATGGTAATCAGTGTTCAACAATCACCAAATGGATGATTAAGACTCTACCTGAAATCAGCAGAGTGTTTTAAACTGGTAAGTAAAGAGAAAATATTCATTGAATTGTCTGCAATAGTCTAAGTACCTACATGTTAACCCAATGAAAAATATAATTGGGAGATTAAAATAATTAATCTGGAGTTGCAGTTATAATTGCAGCATTAATAATTTTAGATTTTTTAAAACATGTTTTTACATTTTATAATACTGATTTATATTGCAGCACAGGAAACAAAGTGTACAATGCACAACAGTTCGCTTTGGTTTGCAAATGTTTAGACTGTAATAAAGATAAATAAAATACTGTAGCGGGACCTACTGATGCCCGCGGGTAATCAAACCCTGCGGACGGGTACTTCGTTCATGTGACTGTGGGGAGAGGTTGTGTGTTCGCATGCTTTCTGGGAAATGCCCAGTCAGTCATTTTTGGCCACCGTTGTGGTTAGACCATTGTTGGCTGTGTTGTATAGAATCGTTGTTTCATCACTTCGATAATAAAGCTTGTTTGAATCAACCCTCGTCTCAACCCGCCAAATTGGTGACCCCGACGCGCCCCATTGAAAATTGGACTCCAGCATGCAGGACAATTACGCACCCGCCGCTGCTTCCGACGGCCATCAGAGCGCCGTCGCCCTCAAACTACTGGTGTTTTGGCCCAATCAGCCACAAGTGTGGTTCGCACACGTTGAGGCACAGTTTCATCTGCGCTGCATCGTCACGGACGAGACGAAGTATTTCCATGTGGTGGGAGCCCTGCCGCAAGAGTCCGCATCTTACACATGGACGGTCTAGGGGATCGCAGGCCGTCGGTTCTCATGGCCGAGATGCTCGCGCTGATGGACGGACACTGCCCATGCCTGTTATTAGAGCAGGCTTTCCTTGAGCAGATGTCCAATGATGTCCGCCTAATGCTCGTCGGCGCCGAATTTCTCGGATCCTCAGCAGCTCGCCGAATGGGCCTACGAACTCTGGATGACCAAGCACCAGGATATCTGCACCATTAACCGCGTGCCCGCACCAGCGTGTCTTTCACCTCGGTGGGCCCACGAGGAGGCGCCGCCCACGTCATTCAGCGCGGAGCCACAGCATCATCCCGAGACTTGCGGTAGACATCGTTTGTGTTACTATCACCTCCGCTACGGCGCAGAGGTTCGACACTGCCGATGACCCTGTACGTTTCAGGGAAATGCCTCGGCCGATCGTCTGTAGAGGCGATCGCGATCGGCCTAAACAACCGCCTCTACATCCACGACCGCCATTCCGGCCGCCATTTCCTGGTGGACTCTGGTGCAATCGTCAGCATCCTTCCCCCGACCAGCCATGACACTCGTACTGGTAAGCGGGGCCCCGTTCTCTCGGCCGTTAACGGGAGCGACATCCGAACGTACGGTCCGCGGACCCTTGCACTAACCTTCGACTCCCGCCCATACAAGTGGACGTTTATCGTGGCACACGTCGCTCAGCCGCTTCTGGGAGCCGATTTCCTCCGCGCTTTCTCCCTCATCATCGATTTACGGGGCGGTTGCATGACTCCGCGGTTGGCCGTCAGTTCCACTGCATCGCGGAACCCGCCCCAACCCGTCCCGCAGCTGAACGCCGTCGCCGAGGTCGAGGGCCCGAATGGCGCCCTACTCTCCGATTTTCCTGAGCTCCTTATGCCTCATTTCAGCGGGGCGGCCCCTGAACACAGGGTCGTGCATCACATCCTCTCCGGTGCATGCCCGAGCGCGCCGCCACCCGCCGGACAAACTGCGCATCGCCCGTGATGAATTCCAACTAATGGAGGACATGGGCATTGTATGGTGGTCCGACAGCCCGTGGGCCTCCCGGCTGCATATGGTCCCGAAGGCATCTGGGGGGTGGAGACCGTGCGGTGATTACCGGCGCCTGAACGCGGAAACCACGGCAGACCGTTAACCGGTGCCTTACATCCAGGACTTCTCCGTGCACCTCGAGGGTGCTGCGTTCTTCTCTAAGGTTGACCTCATCCGGGGTTACAACCAAATCCCCGTTCACCCCAATGACGTTACGAAAACCGCCACGATCATCCCATTCGGCCTGTTCGAATAGCTTCGGGCAATTCAGCGGCTGATGGACCAGGTCGGACGGGGTCTACCATTTGTTTTCATTTATTTGGATGACATTCTAGTCGCCAGCGCCTCGCAGATGGAACACGTCACCCACCTCCGTCTTTTGTTCCAGCGCCTCCATGAACATGGCCTGGTCATTAACCCATGCAAGTTTGGCCTTCGCTCCATCTCCTTCCTGGAACACCGGGTAACCTTGCAAGGTGCTACCCCGCTCCCCGCGAAGATCGAGGCCATCCAGCAGTTTCCCCGCCACTCACCGTGAAGGGGCTACAGGAGTTCGTCGGCATGGTGAATTTTTATCACCGTTTCGTGCTGGCGGCTGCTGCCATCATGCGCCCCTGTTCCGATGCCAAGGCGGCCTTGGGGGTGCCAAGGCGGCCTTGGCTAATGCTACCATGCTAGTGCACCCGCGTGTGTCCGCCCACACTGCGATCACCGTAGACACCTCGGATGCTGCTGTTGGTGCAGTACTGGAGCAGTTCGTTGATGGCCGCTGGCAGCCATTGGCTTTTTTCAGCTGGAAGCTGTGGGCTCCAGAATGTAACTACAGCGCTTTCGACCGCAAGCTTCTGGCGCTGTACGTGGCCGTCAGGCATTTCAGGTATTTCCTCGAAGGCCACATGTTCACCGCGTTCACGGATCACAAGCCCCTTACTTTCGCCCTCGGTAAGATCGCTGATCCATGGTCCACCCAGCAGCAGCGACACCTTGCCTATGTCGCGGAATTCACGACAGATATCGGACACGTAGCCGGGCAGCTTAACGTCGTTGCAGACGCCTTGTCCCGCCCCGCCATTCCCTCCGTTTTGGCCCTCGACCACGGCGTTGATTACTGCGAGCTGGCAGCAGAGATGCGGGCGGATACCAGTATGGCAGCCTACCGCACCGCCAGCACTGGCCTTCGGCTAGCCGAAGTGCCTTGCAGTGCGGCCAGTACCATGGTCCTGTGCGACGTCTCCACAGGCCACGCCCGTCCGGTCATCCCCATTAGTTGGAGACGGCGGGTTTTCGACGCTGTCCATGGCCTGGTCCACCCGTACATTCGCGCGACATCCGCCTGTTGGCAGCTAAGTTCATCTGGCACGGGTTCTGTAAGCAGGTAGCTGCCTGGGCCCGCACCTGTATCCCGGGCCTCCGGTGCAAGATTTCGCAGTCCCTGAGGGCAGGTTCCTGCACGTGCAAGTGGACCTTGTGGGTCCCTTGCCACAGAACCGCGGTACCACACACCTGCTCATCATCGTGGACCGTTTCACGCGGTGACCGGAGACGATCCCGCTTTCAAATACCTCCGCCGCTGCCTGCGCTCGGGCTATGGCGGCCCACTGGGGCGCCAGGTTCGGGGTGCCTTCGACATCTCCACGGTCCGGGTGGCCCAGTTCACCTCTTCCTTGTGGTCGGCCCTGGCCCAGCTTTACAGTGCCCGGTTGCACCATACGACCGACCGCCTACCACCCGCAGGATAATGGGCTGGTGGAAAGGTTCCATCCGCACCTTAAGTCAGCGTTGAAGGCTCGGCTTACGGATCTGGACTGGGTGGACCAACTGCCCTGGGTCCTCCTTGGCATCTGCACCACGCCTAAGGAGGATTTGGCTGCTTCCTCGGCCGAGCTCGTGTATGGCTCGGCCTTGCGGGTGCCTGGGGATTTCCTGCATACCGCCCATGGGCAGGTCGGATCAGCCCTGGCGTTACTCGCCGGCCTTCCTGAGCGGGTGCGCAGGTTGGCCCCTGTTCCCACGTCCAGGCATGGTTCGTCCCCGGTGCATGTGCCCGTGGTGTTACAGCAGTGTGCCTATGTTTTCATTCGCAGGGACACTCACCGCTCGCCACTGCAGCGGGTCTATGAAGGGCCTTTCCGGGTGCCGCGAGCCGGAGTACCCACGTTCACGTTGGACGTGGGCGGCCGGGAGGGGTTTGTCTCCATCGCCCGTCTTAAACCCGCCCACGTGGATGTGGACAGCCCGATGGTTGTTGCTACACCACGACACAGATGTCATCTGCCGGCCGTTCCGCCCGTACTGAGTACGCCTGTTTCCTCTACCACCGTTACTTCTGCTTTTTCGCCTCCCCCGGTTTTGTTTCGCCGGCCCCCCATGTTATGCCCGACCCGCCTTCGCAGTCCTCACGTTCTCCTGGCCCTGTTTAGCCGGCCCCTCATGCTATGACCTCCCTGCCTTCGCAGACCACACGTTCCGGTCGTTCCATCCGGGTCCCCGCTCGGTTCCGTACCTCGGGTACTGGGGGGGGCCCTGTAGCGGCACCTGCCGGTGCCCGCGGGTAATTGAACCCTGCGGTCAGGTACTTCGGTCATGTGACTGTGGGGAGGGTTTGTGGGTTCGCGCGCTTTCTGGGCGATGCCCAGTCAGTCGTTTTTGACCACCGTTGTGGTTACACCGTTGTTGGCTGTGTTGTATAGAACCATTGTTTCATCACTTCGATAATAAAGCTCGTTTGAATTAACCCTCGTCTCAACTCGCCAAAATACATTTGATAGTATAGGACAGGCAATTAACCACCATGAAGGTATGTTATTAACACAATGCAAATGAATGTGTTCTTTTTAAATACAAAATAGAGTCCGTGCTGGTTACATTATAATACTGCCAACCCTCTCTCCTGCTTTGCCATGGGTGGGAGCTACCTTCCATAAGGTTTTTAGTTAACCTGCCGACTATGCATAACACCATTACTTGCCTATCGAATCATAGGTGGTGATAGTTTAAGTCCTTAAGTTCCTCACACAAGGATGCAGTTTGAAATGTCTTTGGTTGCTGTAAATAAGGTCAAAAGGTCATGTGACAGGAGCAGAATTAGGCCATTCGGCCCATCAAGTCTACACCGCCATTCAATCAAGAACCTATCAATCTCTGCCTTAAAAATATCCATTGACATGGCCTCCTCAGCCTCCTGTGGCAGAGAATTCTACAGATTCACCACCCACTGACTAAAGAAATTCCTCCTCATCTCCTTCCTAAAAGAATGTCCTTTAATTCCGAGGCTATGATATCTAGTCCTAGACTCTCCCACGAGTGGAAACATCCTCTCCACACCTACTCTATCCAAGCCTTTCACTATTATGTACGCTTCAATGAGGGCCCTCCTCATTCTTCTTAACTCCAGCGAGTACAGGCCCAATGTTCATCATATGTTAGCCCACTCATTCCTGGGATCATTCTTGTAAACCTCCTCTTTATCCTCTCAGTACTACAAATGCAGTCTGACCAGCACCTTATAGAGCCTCAGCATTACATTCCTGTTTTTGTATTCTAGCCCTCTGGAAATAAATACTAGCACAATACTAGCATATCACCTCTTAATCCCTGCAACATAGTACCTGCTTGATTAACTGCCACTACAAACCACCCAATCCAGACACTACCAGACTCCAGATATCAGGAACTCATATCCAGAAATTCAGCATGTCTCCAATGACTCTTACCAGTTTTTGCAGATGCACCATAGAAAGCAACATACTGTATCTGGGTATATCACAGATTTATATGGCAACTGTTCTGCCCAAGATCACAACAAATTGCAGTTGTGAACACCATCCAGTCTTTCATGCAAAACCAGCCTTAACTCATCGACTCCATCTATTCTTCACATTGCCTTGGAAAACCGCCAATACAATCAAGGATCACTCACACCCCAGTCATTCTCTTTTCTCTCCTCTTCCGTCGAGCAGGTTACAAATGTTTGAAAGCACACACTACTCGATTCAAAACAGCTTCTCCTGTGCTGCTATCAAATTTGTTAATGCACCTCTCAGTGCTAAAGATGGATTCCTAATCTTACAATCCACTTCATTGTGGCCCTTGCATTTTCTTATATCTGCCCTTTTTGCCGTAGCTGTAACACCATATACAGCACGGTGTTTATTTTCTCTTTTGCCCTCCCAAACCCAGATCAAAAAGCCTAGAGGAATTCAGTACCATGAATTCCCCTACAGTCGCAGCGCCACCTGAGTTTTGGTGGCGCTGCGAGTCGGCTGCCTCGCCTGCAGCAGGTTCGTGTTTCGACTTTTTTAAAATTTGTCCAAAAGTATGTTTTACTGTTTCTCTGTATGTCTTGTGTGGGGGGTGGTGGGGGGGGAATAGGGGGAAACCGTTTTCAGGAACCTAACAGGACGGAGAGGCGACTTTCTTCCTTGTCGTTTCTTCGCCCCCCCCCAGCTGGTATGGTGCGGCCTTTCCCAGTGTCAGGCCCAGAGCTTCAGCAGCGGGACCTTAACATCGCAGGCCCCGGGCTTCAGCGGCGGCGCAGCGGGACCTTAACATCGCGGGCCCAGAGCTTCAGCAGCGGCGCAGCGAGGACTGCTGGCCTGAGGCCTACAACATCTGGAAGCCGCGGTCTGTGGAGCTTCTGGCGCAGGCATGGAGCGAACTTTACTTACCATCATGGAGCGTGCGATCCCTCGCCGAAGGGTCGCCGAAGAACGGCTGCGACTGCCGGCCTGTGGCCTTCAACATCTGGAAGCCGCGGTCTCCGGTAAGGAGGTGGCCGATTTGGGAACTCCAGGCCACGGGGTGTGCTCGACCTGTCCCGACGTCGGCGTTCCGACCATCCCGACCAGAGGGCTTGAACATCGGGCCGTCCGTAGTGGCGACTACGGAGGGTCAGGGCCCCGAACACGGGTGCACAAGGGAGGAGTAGGAGGACTGTCTGAACTGTATTGCCTTCCACCACAGTGAAGAATGCTGTGGTGGATGTCTGTGTTGAATTATATTCAGGGCCGGATTTACGTATAAGCTTCATAAGCTTAAACCTAGGGCCTCGAGATCTAGGGGGGCCTCGGCAGAGCTGGATTTACCACTAGGCTTCATAGGCTGAAGCTTAGGGCCTCAAAATCTAGGGGGCCTCCGGCCAAGGCAGGACACCTGCCGTTCAACTCTGGGCAGGCCCCCCTCTCTATCTCTCTCTCTCTGTCACTCTCCGTCTCCGCCATCCGTATCCGTGTCCGGACCGCTGGGTCTCCGCTCTTCGCTCGCTCCTCATCAGCCGGCACGGCAGGCCGCCTTGCACATGCGCACTGCTACGACCAGCACATCCTCCCCCTGCACAAACGCACAACCACGGCCAGCACATCATCGGCCGCCCTGCACATGCGCACTGCCACGGCAACTGGTCGGTGCTGGGCACTTTATCCCTCACTTTGAATTGTGGGCGATCTGGCCGCCATTGCTGTCCAGTCGCTGCCTCGCCGTGACCGCTGAAAACCAACGCAGAATCACTCCCTGGAGCTGCAGTAACTCCCTGGAGTAACTCTTGCTTCTGGTTTCCTGGTCCTCGAAAAATATTCTGAATGGAATTTAAACTGGTGGAGGGTCCATCACCAAACTACAAACTCTGAACAATAACAGCCTATTGCATTTTATCTGTTTATATATTGTGTATATATATATGGTCTATGGTATATAAACACACTGAACTTTTATCTCCTGTTCTGTATTATGTTCACATATTCTGTTGTGCTGCAGCAAGCAAGAATTTCATTGTCCTATCTGGGACACATGACAATAAAACTCTCTTGACTCTTGACTTGGACTTAAGCAAAAAAGGGTTCTTGGGGAAAAAAGAGCTACCTTAAGTTTAGTTGCGTCTGGTTGGGTAACTATGGTTGGGTGAAGACTATTCCATGCTTTAATTGTGCGGGGGAACTCCATGGAGCAACTCTGGATAGAAGAAATTGGGTGACGTTTCGGGTAGAGACCCTTCTTTAGACTCCCTCTGGTTTTAGTGTTTTTAAATTTAAAGATACAGCGTGGAAACAGGCCCTTCAGCCCACCGAGTCCACGCCGACCACCGATCACCCGTACACTAGTTCTATCCCACACATTAGCAACGTAAGTCAAGAGTCAAGAGTGTTTTATTCTCCCACATCCCAGTTAGAACAATTAAATCCTTACTTGCAGCAGCACAACAGAATATGTGAACATAGTACTCTGTAAACAATGTTAAAAACGAGAAAACAAAACGATGAATATTTATATATGAATATATAACTACATAAATATATATTTGTGTGTGTGTGTGTGTATGTGTGTGTGTGTATGTGTGTGTATAATATTTATACCAACACACACACACACACACACACACACAATTTCCCTCCTGGTTCTATCGTATAATATTGTGTGGGTAGGAAGGAACTGCAGATGCTGGTTTAAACTGAAGATAGACACAAAAAGCTGGAGTAACTCAACAGAATCTCTGGACAAAAGGAAAATATTACATTTTGGGTTGGGTCTGAAATAGGTTCCTGCACACCTTTGGTATGTGGAAGGAAACACGAGCACCCGGAGAAAACCCATGCGATCAAAGGGAAAAGGAGCAAACTCCATACAGACAGCACCCATATACAGGATCAATTCCGGGTCTCTGGCTCTTTTAAGCAGCAACCTTATGGCCAATGTACTGCCCCATAGTCTTGAACTGAATTAAAACATACAGTAGTTGTAAAGGGGGACATAGCGTCACTTGGAGATTTAAGACTGAAAATTGATATTTTCATTTTTTTAGTAACCAAAGTTATCAACGTATAATTTTTTGTGCGTTGGAAGACAAAATATAGTGGCACAGCTGGTGGACTTGTTGCCTCACACGCCAGAGATCTGTGTTCGATCCTGTCCTCGGGCACTGTCTGTGTTGAATTTGCACATTCTCCCTGCAAGCGTGTGGGTTTCCTCCCACATCCCAAAGACGCATTGGCTTTGTAGGTTAACTTGTCTCTGTAAAATTTCGCCTAATGTGTAGGGAGTGGGTGAGGAAAGTGGGATAACAGAACTTAGGCGAATGGGTAGACAAAAATGCTGGAGAAACTCAACGGATGAGGCAGCATCTATGGAGCGAAGGAAATAGGCGACGTGATCAGGTTGGTTATTGCAAACTGAGCGGAGGTGTTGGGCGAAGTGATCGCCAAGCCTACGCTTGGTCTCACCGATGTAGAGCAGCTGACACCTAGGGCAGCGGATGCAATAGATGAGGTTGAAGGAGGTGCAGGTGAACCTCTGCCGCACCTGGAAAGACTGCTTGGGTCCTTGAATGGAGTCAAGGGGGGAGGTAAAGCGACAAGTGTAGCATTTCCTGCGGTTGAAAGGGAAAGTGCCAGGAGAGGGGATGGTTTGAGTGGGAAGGGACGAATTGACCGGGGAGTTATGGAGGGAGCGGTCTCAGCGGAAAGCCAACAGGGGAGGAGATGGGAAGATGTGGCCAGTGGTAGGATCCCATTGGTAGACAAAAAAGCTGGAGAAAATCAGCGGGTAAGGCAGCATCTATGGAGTGAAGGAATAGGCAACGTTTCGGGTCGAGACCCTTCTTCAGATTGATGTCGGGGGGGACACACAAAAAAGAAAGGAAAAGGCGGAGACAGTAGGCTGCGAATGGGAGGGGAAGGACTACCTGAAATTAGAGAAGCCAATGTTCATACCGCTGGGGTGTAAACTACCCAAGCAAATATGAGGTGCTGCTCCTCCAATATGCGGTGGGCCTCACTCTGGCGATGGAGGAGGCCCAGGACAGAAAGGTCGGATTCGGAATGGGAGGGGGTTGACGTGTTGAGCCACCGGGAGATCAGGTTGGTTATTGCGAACTGAGTGGAGGTGTTGTGCGAAGCGTTCACCAAGCCTCCGCTTGGTCTCACTGAGGTTGATCATACGCTGCATAATCCAACCACATTTTTGTTTGGAAGTGGAAAGAAATAATAGAAATTGCATTCATCGCAACGTGTAAAAAGAGTTGAGATACTGTATTATAATGTTGCTGCATGTCAATGTGGTATATATCATGTCTTGATTGGTGAATATGTTTAGTTTGTGACTTTATTTGAAGCAGAAATAATATGTGAATGCTTCATTGAGCATAATTCCGACTGGTAACTACGCACTTCGTCAGATCACATTATCGCATGCGCCATGCAAGCCGTCTTAAATGACCACCTAACTGTCATTTGGCAACTTAAAAATCTGCCAAGGTTGCCCGGTTGACAACAGAGAAAAAAAAATAAATGAGAGCCCTGCAAGGTGTATAATATTTTTGACACTGTCATAGGCCTTTCTTACATATGCTGTCACAATGCACTGTAGTCTCTGAACAACCCTTCAGTAATTTTCCTTGCCCTCCATTTCAGAATTATAGTGTTTTAAGCCGATAACTCGACACTAGCACCAGCAATAAATAAATAAATAAAAGTGCAGCTTTCCAGCCCTTTATCTCATTGGCCACGCTCGGCTGCAAATCGGTGTCAATCTGGTGGACCATATTCCTCTAGTCGTGGGGGTGGGGGATTGGGAGGGGCCTCACAAGTGGAACAGCCTAGGGCCTCTCTTCATCTAAATCCGGTCCTGATTATATTGTGTCTCGTGTTCTTTTTAATTGTAACGCTGCATGGTAAATTACATTTCACTGCACATTATGGTGCATGTGACAAATAAATTTGTACTTTGAACTTTGAACTTTGAACCTTGAATGTGGCGCAGAGCTTAGGGTCTTACTTTCTCTATTCCATTCGCAACCGATTATCTTAGGCTGTTACTTTAAAAAAAACTATTAATACATTAAGAGGTAACTTTAACCTAATCTTTGAGGTTGCAATAATGAGTGAAAGATGCAACCTCAAGAAGGATTATCACCCTACATTAAGCAAAGATCTACATAACAGACAAAAATGGATGGTGGCACAGTGGCGCAGTGATAGAGTTGCTGGCTTACTGCGCCAGAGACTCAGGTTCGATCCTGAGTATGGGTGTTGTCTGTGCAGAGTTTGTATGTTCTCCTTGTGACTGCATGGGTTTCTACGAGTGCTCTGGTTTTCTCCCACAATCTAAGATATACAGGTTTGTAGGTTAATTGGCTTCAGTAAAATTGTAAATTGTCTCTAGTGTACAGGGTGATCGCTGGTTGGGGCAGACTAGTTGGGCCGAATGGCTTTTCCACACTGTACCTCTAAAGTCTAAAGTCTAAAGAAAGGTTCACAGCTTCCGGCCAACAATATGACTTGCGAACTTACAGTGGGCTCGGAAACCAAAATAATGTCACGGAAATAGATGTGCAGCAACATTCAAGTTCAAGTTCAAGTGAGTTTATTGTCATGTGTCCCTGATAGGACAATGAAATTCTTGCTTTGCTTCAGCACAACAGAACATAGTAGGCATTTACTACAAAACATATCAGTGTGTCCATATACCATTATATAAATATATACACACAT
Organism: Malacoraja senta; assembly: GCA_038087875.1. Lineage (NCBI taxonomy): Eukaryota > Metazoa > Chordata > Chondrichthyes > Rajiformes > Rajidae > Malacoraja > Malacoraja senta. Next base: position 221,226 of record JAXLNO010005372.1, read on the forward strand.
GAATAAATAAACTGATAAAGTGCAAATAACAGATAATGGGTTATTAATGATCAGAGTTTTGTCCGAGCCAGGTTTAATAGCCTGATGGCTGTGGGGAAGTAGCTATTCCTGAACCTGGTTGTTGCAGTCTTCAGGCTCCTGTACCTTCTACCTGAAGGTAGTAGGGAGATGAGTGTGTGGCCAGGATGGTGTGGGTCTTTGATGATACTGCCAGCCTTTTTGAGGCAGCGACTGCAATAAATCCCCTCGATGGAAGGGAGGTCAGAGCCGATGATGGACTGGGCAGTGTTTACTACTTGTTGTAGTCTTTTCATCTCCAGGGTGCTCAAGTTGCTGAACCAAGCCACGATGCAACCGGTCAGCATGCTCTCTACTGTGCACCTGTAGAAGTTAGAGAGAGTCCTCCTTGACAAACCGACTCTCCGTAATCTTCTCAGGAAGTACAGGCGCTGATGTGCTTTCTTGATAATTGCATTAGTGTTCTCGGACCAGGAAAGATCTTCAGAGATGTGCATGCCCAGGAATTTGAAGCTCTTGACCCTTTCAACCATCGACCCGTTGATATAAACAGGACTGTGGGTCCCCATCCTACTCCTTCCAAAGTCCACAATCAGCTCCTTGGTTTTGCTGGTGTTGAGGGCCAGGTTATTGTGCTGGCACCATATGGACAGTTGCTCGATCTCTCTTCTATACTCTGACTCATCCCCATCAGTGATACGTCCCACAACAGTGGTGTCGTCAGCAAACTTGATGATGGAGTTCACACTGTGACCGGCTACGCAGTCATGAGTACAGAGTGAGTACAGCAGGGGGCTGAGCACGCAGCCTTGAGGTGCTCCCGTGCTGATTGTTATCGAGGCTGACACATTTCCACCAATACGAACAGACTGTGGTCTGTGAATGAGGATGTCG
>JAXLNO010005373.1:0-46673 GCA_038087875.1 Malacoraja senta
AAAACACTGAACAGCAATTAACAGAAACAATTTATTATTTGCAGTTTTCAGAAAAATGGTAGAAATGATAAAGTTAAACGCTAAAACAAATAGTAAATACCCAACAAAAAATTCTACTCATCAGTTTCATCAAATCAATTAAATTCATCTAATTCAATTACTAGATCTAAACATCTATCAATTCTTAAGAAAGGCCATATTTTTTTAATAGCCTCAGTATCTAAATAACAAACTAATCCCATTCACACAAGAATTCACAATATAACATGATTTTATATCTCACTGTCATGAACATATGCCAAAATGGAAGCAATTTAATGTTTAATTCTCAAATTAATCTAGAAATCCACTCAATATAATCAAAATTATTATTTTTTGCACAATACATGTGACTAAAACTGTCATGGATATTTAGTATAAAAATATTGATTATGGATAGACAATTACAACAAAATATAGATGATTTATGACATGATTGTCCAAAAAAAAGAGAATTTTGATCATCTTGCGAGTGGGTGTTTCTGGAATGCGCTCGATTGGAACGTTGCCGTTGCCGTGTATTTTAACCCCATATCTGCAGGATAGACTTGGCCGAATCGTTTGGGGACTAAATAACATTTTCACATCGTAAAATTAGACTAAAGCCACCCCAAGAAGCAAGAATATATGTGAAATAAACAACTTTGTTTTGTCCTGATATTACGATCCGTCACGTTGAAGGCGTTGAGGTAGTTCGGTTGCTTTTTACTTTAATCCAACTATTAAATTGTCCAGCGATTTATTTAGAAGAAAAAAAAACATGAACGGAAGTCCTATATATTTTTCTTCATCGACTAGCAGCCAGAGGAAATCCCTCTCCGACAAACCTGCATTTTAATCCCCCCCCCCCCCCCCAAAGGGGCCGAAGTCGCACACACAGCCAGAGGCAGATCTGCAGCGCCGCTGCAGGTAGGTTTTGTATCGCTAGTATACGTCCTATGACGGGCAGGTGGGCAGAGGGGGCGGGGTAGCTCTGTTGGTGAGGAATGAAATTCTGTCCCTTGCAAGGGGTGAAAGAACCCTGGGGTCGTTTATACAGCAAATGTCATGTATGCAGAATACAAAAACCATTTAGTAATGTCCCAAGAAACATCAACAATGTCCTAATATGGAGTTGTTTTTCACCTTTTGCTCAAAACCAAGGAGTAAGATAGACCACTCCTACAAAATCCAATGGACTGACGTGTAGTACGCAACGGAGCGGAACGTCCGCCGTTTGGGGAATAAGACTCCGACTTCTGTTATGCCTCTCGCTGTTTAATCCACGTCAGTCCATTGGATTTTGCAGGAGTTTATCTTGGTCTATCTTAGCCTTCTATGATCTTTGTTTATAACTAGACCAAGTGTAAAGGGATGGTTAATGACCCCAGAATTAATGGGAAAGGAAGCTCACAAAGGGATAGGAGAGTATGGCCAAGTGTAATAGGGATTGATGTGAAAGGTGAGGTGCGTAAGGAATTAAAATATTGTATATGAATGCGCGAAGTATAAGAAGTAAAGTAGATGGGCTTGAGGCTCAGTTTAGAGGTTGGTAGATATGACATTGTGGGGATTACTGAGACGTGGCTGCAGGGAGGATAGGGCCTGGGAACAATATTCAGGGTTATACATCCTATAGAAAGGACAGCAGGTGGGCAGAGGAGGGGGGGTAGCTCTGCTGGTGAGGGATGGAATTCAGTACCTTGCGAGGGAAGATAGGGACTGATGAGGTAGAATCACTGGTGGATTGAGTTGAGGAATTGTAAAGGCAAGAAGACACTAATTGGTGTTATGACAGACCCCCAAATAGTAGCCCGGATGTAGGGTGTAAGTTGCAGCAGGAGTTAAAGCTGGCATGTAACAAAGGTAACGCCACTGTGGTGATGGGGGATTTCAATATGCAGGTGGCCTGGGAAAATCAGGTTGGTTCAGAACCCCAAGAAAGAGACTTTGTAGAATGCCTCCGAGATGGATTCTTAGAGCAGCTTGCAATGGAGCCGACCAGAGAAAAGGCAATTCTGGATTTAGTGTTATCCAATGAACCAGATATGATAAGAGAACTCGAGGTAAAGGAACCGCTTGGAGGTAGTGATTTAATATGATTAGTTTTAATCTGTAATTTGAGAAGGAGAACGTTAAATCGGAAGTGTCAGTGATGCAGTTGAACAAAGGGGGACTATGAAGGCATGAGAGGGGAGCTGGAAAGGGATCCTAGCAGGAATGACTGTGGAACAACAATGGCAGGAATTTCTGGGCATAATCCGGAAGACGCAGGATCATTTCATTCCAAATTGGAAGAAAGATTCTAAGGGGAGTAGGAGGCAACGTGGCTGACAAGAGAAGTTAGGGATAGAATAAAACTAAAAGAGTAGCCGGAAGCCAGAGGATTGGGATCCTTTCATAGAACAACAGAAGGAAAACAAAACAGGCAATACGGGCTGAAAAGATTAAGTACGAAGGGAAGCTGGCCAGGAATATAAAGAAGGACAGTAAAAGCTTCTTTAGATATGTTAAGGGATAAAGAGTAGCAAAGTCAAATGTGAGTCCCTTGAAGGCAGACACGGGTGAAATTATTATCGGCAACAAGGAAATGGCAGAAGAGTTGAATAGGTACTTCGGACCTGTCTTCACTAAGGAAGACACAAACAATCTCCCAGGTGTACTGGAGGACAGAGGGGTCTAAGGGGATAGAGGAACTGAAAGAAATTTTCATTAGGCGAGAAATCGTAGTGGGTAGGCTAATGGGACTGAAGGATGATAAATCCCCTGGACCTGAATGTCTGCATCCAGGATCCTCAAGGAGGTGGCTCTAGAAATAGTGGATGCATTGGTGATCATTTTCCAATGTTCAATAGATTCAGGATCAGTTCCTGTGGATTGGAGGATAGCTAATGCTATCCCACTTTTCAAGAAGGGAGCGGAGAAAGAAAATGGGGAATTACAGACCAGTTAGCCTGACTTCGGTGGTGGGAAAGATGCTGGCGTCAATTATTAAAGATGTAATAATGGGGCATTTGGATAGCAGTAAAAGGATTGGTCCAAGTCAACATGGATTTAGGAAAGGGAAATCATGCTTGACTAATCCTCTGGAAATTTTTGAGGATGTGCCAAGTAAAATGGATGAAGGGGTGCCAGTGGATGTAGTGTATCTAGACGTTCAGAAAGCCTTTGATAAGGTCCCGCATGGGAGACTGGTGACTAAAATTAGAGCACATGGTATTGGGGGTAGGTGTTGATATGGATAGAAAATTGGTTGGGAGACCGGAAGCAAAGAGTAGGAGTGAACGGGTCCTTTTCAGAATGGCAGGCAGTGGCGAGTGGAGTGCCGCAAGGCTCGGTGTTGGGGCCGCAACTGTTTACCATATATATTAATGATTTGGAAGAGGGAATTAGGAGCAACACTAGCAAGTTTGCGGATGACACAAAGCTGGGTGGCAGTGTGAACTGTGAAGAGGATGTTAGGAGGTTGCAGGGTGACCTGGACAGGTTGAGTGAGTGGGCAGATGCGTGGCAGATGCAGCATAATATAGATAAATGTGAGGTTATCCACTTTGGCGGCAAAAACAAGGGGGCAGATTATTATCTCAATGGGGTTAGGTTAGGTAAGGGGGAGGTGCAGGGAGACCCGGGCGTCCTTGTACACCGGTCACTGAAAGTTGGCTTACAGGTACAGCAGGCAGTGAAGAAAGCTAATGGAATGTTGGCCTTCATAACAAGAGGATTTCAGTATAGGAGTAAAGAGGTTCTTCTGCAGTTGTATAAGGCTCTGGTGAGACCACATCTTGATTATTGTGTACAGTTTTGGTTTTTCCTAATTTGAGGAAGGACATCCTTGTGATTGAGGCAGTGCAGCGTAGGTTCACGAGATTGATCCCTGGGATGGCGGGACTGTCATATGAGGAAAGATTGAAAAGACTAGGCTTGTATTCACTGGAGTTTAGAAGGATGAGGGGGCATCTTATCTATCTATCTATCTATCTATATTTAAAACTCTGTGTGTGTGTGTGTTTCTGCCTGTCTTGTGGCTGCCAGCCTTCCTTTGATTGCTTGCTACGCCAACACCACACGCAGGAACGCCGAGATGTTTTTCATTTCGCTAGAGATTTTCACTTTTCATTCCAAGTATCCACTCTTGATTAAATTTCATCGTGTTTATGTACACATTTTTAATAAAATCCTTCTCCCCCCCCCCCCACCACTCACTCATTTTGTCATCTTCTGCTGGCCAGACACCATAACACTGCTGCCGCCCGGCTCTGATCCAAAAGCAACGCCATTTTTTTTTCGCTAGCGATTTATGCCCCGGGCTCTAAAACACCGGGGTCTGAAGCACGTTCGGTGTCCAGACCCAACGGGTCTGCACTTGGTCTAGTCTATATTTAAAACTCTGTGTGTGTGTGTGTGTGTGTGTGTTTCTGCCTGTCTTGTGGCTGCCAGCCTTCCTTTGATTGCTTGCTACGCCAACACCACACGCAGGAACGCCGAGATGTTTTTCATTTCGCTAGAGATTTCACTTTTCATTCCAAGTATCCACTCTTGATTAAATTTCATCGTGTTTATTTACACATTTTAAATAAAATCCTTCTCCCCCCCTCACCACTCACTCATTTTGTCTCCTGCTGGCCAGACACCATAACGGCTGCTGCCGCCCAGCTCGGCTCCAAACACGACGCCATTTTAAAAAAAATCGCTAGCGATTTTCGCCCTGGGGTCTGAAGCACGTTCGGGGTCCAAAACCCCGGGGTCTGAAGCACGTTCGGAGTCCAGACCCAACGGGTCTGCACTTGGTCTGGTAGAACATATAAAATTATAAAAGGTCTGGGCAAGCTAGATGCAGGAAAGATTTTCCCAATGTTGTGCGAGTCCAGAACCAGGAACTACAGTCTTAGAATAAAGGGGAGGTCATTTAAGACTGAGGTGAGAAAAAACGTTTTCACCCAGAGTTGTGAATTTATGGAATTCCCTGCCACAGAAGGTAGTGGAGGCCAAGTCACTGGATGGATTTAAGAGAGAGTTAGATTAGAGCTCTAGGGGCTAGTGGAGTCAAGGGATATGGGGAGAAGGCAGGCACGGGTTATTGTTAGGGGACGATCAGCCATGATCACAATGAATGGCGGTGCTGGCTCGAAGGGCCGAATGGCCTCCTCCTGCACCTATTTTCTATGTTTCTAAGTGGGACCCGTTGGGTCCCGTCCCCTCAATGCACAGTTGTGGAGGGGGGGGCCTTCGGCGTTCTCACACACACACTACCACCCACTTGATATTATATTAATATTATTCATTCGCCCCTTTTACCCCATTCCCCGCCCTATGCTCTAACGCATAACCCTCAACTGCTAAGGGACGGCTAGAGAGGGGGGTTAGAGAGGGAGGGGGTGAGGAGGGTAGAGATGGAGGGGGAGAGGGAGAGGGAAGGGGTGGTGATTGAGGGGTGGGGGGGTGCACAGGGGAGGGCTGGTTCCCGAACACAATACTCCACCAGAGATGGGGGAGGGGGCAGAGAGGGAGGGGAGGCAGAGAGGGCGGGGAGTAAGAAAGGGAGGGGGCAGAGGGATGGGGTAGAGAGAGAGAGAGAGGGGGTAGAGAGAGAGCAGGAGATAGGGAGGGAGGGGGTAGAGAGGGAGTGCGAGGGAATGGGGTAGAGGGAGGGGGAGGGGCTAGAGAGGGAGAAGGGAGTGGCTAGAGAAGGAGTGGGTAGAGGGAGGGGGTAGAGAGAGAGGGATGGGGAGCGAGAAGAGACAGCAGCTACCCAGGTTGTAGAGCAGCAGCTTCCCCACCAGGCGCCGGACCTGAGCGAGGCTGCGGGCGCTCGTGGACCCGAGCGAGGCCCCGTGCGGGCGGGCGTCGAACCAAGGACCCCGAGCGAGGTGGCGGGCGATCGTTGACCCGAGGGAGGCTGCAGACGGACGTGGACTCGGGGGAGGCCGGGGGCGGGCGGGTGTTACGTGGAAATGGAAATGGTTGCTTCTGATTTTTGCATGCTATAATCTAGAAATACAGTGTGAACTACTTTGTGGACAAATGCCAGGAAATCACAGGCTCTGACAACAGATGGACTATAAGCAGCATATGGCTGTTATAGTCCATCCGTTGTCAGTGCCTGTGATTTCCTGCTACTGATATTTTATTGACTATGAAACTGAATCATTGGATAGACACAAAATGCCAGAGTAACTCAGCAGGACAGGCAGCATCTCTGGAGAAAAGGAATGGGTGACGTTTCAGGTCGAGACCCTTCTTCAGCTTCAAATGAATCCTTCTTGGTCCAATAAGGGAAATTACTCCTTCTGATGTATTTGTATGAATCTGCAAGTTACTGTGTTTTTTTTTTTTTTTTTTTTTTACAGGATGGGAACAGGAAATTCATATTTTTGATATTTTATGACTATAGCAAAATACTCCTGATAGTTTGTGTAATATTCCAAGTTTTCCAAAATGACAGTAAAACTAGCGATAACCTCTGGGCTACAGTGCATGGAGTTAAATCAGAAACGTAAATTAAAGAAGCAACTTATCAAATAAGGTGTCGGCTGGAGTTCAAAATTGAAAAACAAATAAGAAGATAAAGAAAATGAACTGATATCACCATCATTGATGCCTGTACTAAAAGCCACATCTGAAGTTTTACTATCTTAAAAAAACCATCGAGACTAAATTTAATCATTTTAATGCCTCAGCCCCAGATGAAATGAAGATTGACAACGAAGTAATCTATTGATATCACAATTTCTAACCTATGTAGTTAGATCACACATTTAAATTATAATTTATACCCAATACTTTAAAAATAAACTTGTGGTTGAAAGATGCAACAGTAATCAAATTGATCCTGAAGTTATTTCACAAAACGGAGCCACTAATTTCTAGACCATAACAGTGACAATCATTTCTAGATTATAATTCACAGAGTGTGTGCATTTTTCACTGCAATCCCATTCAAACAAAGTTTGCACAATGAATTAAATTAATTGCATGGTCCAACTTGGGAGAAATTACTTCCTCGGAGATAACGCGGTAAGTGCACGGAGCTAGGAACGCTGTTGCTATGGTGCAAGCTGATTCTAATCGCGTAATCACGGCTGCAGACTAATGGGGCCTCCCATTAATGTGCCCTAATATATTAACATTAATGTGCGACGCTGGTATTTCTAACGTGGCGCTGCGTACTCTGCACTTGCAGGCAAAGATACCAGTGCATGATAGTAATAGCGAAGCCGGGTTCCGAAGATGGCGCTCAACATTTCCTATGATCTACTACGGCTTTTTCGCCGAGAGGACCATCTTGCTCTGCTCTATGATCTTTGCTTCTCAGTACTGGCTTCCCTAACTGGCCCCTCTTATCTGCTAGTACTTTTCTACCAGAGAAAGCCTGCTCAAAAGAACAAATACAAAGCCACAGGATCTGGTCAAGTATCCAGCAGATCCCAGGATCTGGTCAAGTATCCCAGCAAGCAATGCAATAACAATTAGCTCTTTCAGAGCTGGCCAAAGTTGACTGGAAAGAGACCCTAACAGGGTGACAGTGGAACAACAATGGCAGGTATTTCTGGGAATAATACAGAAGGTGCAGAATCCGTTCATTCCAAAGAGGAAGAAACATTCTACGGGTAGTAAGAGGCGACCATAGCTGACAAGGGAATTCAAGGACTGTATAAAATAAAAGAGTAGAAGTATAACATAGCAAAGGCGAGTGGGAAGCCATAGGATTGGGCAACTTTCAAAAAGCAACAGAAGATAACTAAAAGGAACACGGGGGAGAAAGCTAGCCAAGAATATGAACGAGGATAGTAAAAGCTTCTTTCGGTATGTGAAGAGGGAAAAAATAGTTAAGACCAAAGTATGACCCTTGAAGACAGAAACAGGTGAATTTATTATGGGGAACAAGGAAATGGCAGACAAGTTGAACAGATACTTTGGATCTGTCTTCACTAAGGAAGACATAAACAATCTCCCAGATGTAGTAGTGGCCAGAGGACCTCGGGTGACAGAGGAACTGAAGAAAATTCACATTAGGCAGGAAATGGTGTTGGGTAGACTGATGGGACAGAAGGCTGATAAATCCCCAGCGCCTGATGTTCTGCAACTCTGGGTATTTAAGCAAGTGGCTCCATAAATCGTGGATGCATTGGTGATCATTTTCCAATGTTCTATAGATTCAGGATCAGTCCCTGTGGATGGGAGGATAGCTAATGTTATCTAACTTTTTAAGAAAGGAGGGAGTGAGAAAACAGGGAATTATAGACAGTTAGCCTGACATCCGTGGTGGGGAAAAGATGAAATAGCGGCACATTTGGATAGCAGAGACAGGATCGGTCAGTCAGCATGGATTTGCGAAGGGGAAAATCATGCTTGACTATCTTCTGGAATTTTTTGAGGATGTAACTAGGAAAATGGACAAGGGAGAGCCAGTGGATGTAGTGTACCTGGACTTTCAGAAAGCATTTGATAAGGTCGCACATAGGAGATTAGTGGGCAAAATTAGAGCACATGATATTGGGGGTAGCAGAACTGCCAAGTAGTACGGATTTTCCGTATTTTGTACGGAAATGCGATAAGAATACGGATGTACGGTTTTGCTTTGTTAAATATGATTTTTTTTTAAGTCCGTATTTCACAACGCAAAATCAACCATAGATAGTCATAACAACATAGAAAATAGGTGCAGGAGGAGGCATTCGGCCCTTCGAGCCAGCACCACCATTCATTGTGATCATGGCTGATCGTCCCCTATCAATAACCCGTGCCTGCCATCTCCCCATATCATAGATACATAGAAAATAGGTGCAGGAGTAGGCCATTCGGCCCTTCGAGCCTGCACCGCCATTCAATATGATCATGGCTGATCATCCAACTCAGTATCCCGTACCTGCCTTCTCTCCATACCCCCTGATCCCTTTAGCCACAAGGGCCACATCTAACTCCCTCTTAAATATAGCCAATGAACTGGCCTCAACTACCCTCTGTGGCAGAGAGTTCCAGAGATTCACCACTCTCTGTGTGAAAAAGTTTTTCCTCATCTCGGTCTTAAAGGATTTCCCCTTATCCTTAAGCTGTGACCCCTTGTCCTGGACTTCCCCAACATCGGGAACAATCTTCCTGCATCTAGCCTGTCCAACCCCATAAGAATTTTGTATGTTTCTATAAGATCCCCTCTCAATCTCCTAAATTCTAGCGAGTATAAGCCAAGTCTATCCAGTCTTTCTTCATATGAAAGTCCTGACATTCCAGGAATCAGTCTGGTGAACCTTCTCTGCACTCCCTCTATGGCTATAATGTCCTTCCTCAGATTTGGAGACCAAAACTGTATGCAATACTCCAGGTGTGGTCTCACCAAGACCCTGTACAACTGCAGTAGAACCTCCCTGCTCCTATACTCAAATCCTCTTGCTATGAAAGCCAACATACCATTCGCTTTCTTCACTGCCTGCTGCACCTGTATGCCTACTTTCAATGACTGGTGTACCATGACACCCAGGTCTCGCTGCATCTCCCCATTTCCTAATCGGCCACCATTTAGATAATTGTCTGCCTTCCTGTTTTTGCCACCAAAGTGTATAACCTCACATTTATCCACATTATACTGCATCTGCCAAACATTTGCCCATTCACCCAGCCTATCCAAGTCACCTTGCAGTCTCCTAGCATCCTCCTCACAGCTAACATTGCCCCCCAGCTTAGTGTCATCCGCAAACTTGGAGATGTTGCTTTCAATTCCCTCATCCAGTTCATTGATATAAATTGTAAATAGCTGGGGTCCCAGCACTGAGCCTTGCGGTACCCCACTAGTCACTGCCTGCCATTGTGAAAAGGACCCGTTTACTCCTACTCTTTGCTTCCTGTTTGCCAGCCAGTTCTCTATCCACATCAATACTGAATCCCCAATACCGTGTGATTTAAGTTTGTAACCTAATCTCTTATGTGGTACCTTGTCGAAAGCCTTCTAAAGTCCAGATACAACACATCCACTGGTTCTCCCCTATCCACTCTACTAGTTACATCCTCGAAAAATTCTATAAGATTCGTCAGACACGATTTACCTTTCGTAAATCCATGCTGACTTTGTCCAATGATTTCACCACTTTCAAATGTGCTGCATCCCATCTTTAATAACTGACTCTAGCAGTTTTCCCCACTACCGATGTTAGACTAACTGGTCTGTAATTCCCCGTTTTCTCTCTCCCTCCCTTCTTAAAAAGTGGGGTTACGTTTGCTACCCTCCAATCCTCAGGAACTACTCCAGAATCTAAAGAGGTTTGAAAAATTATCACTAATGCATCCACTATTTCTGGAGCTACTTCCTTAAGTACTCTGGGATGCAGCCTATCTGGCCCTGGTGATTTATCGGCCTTTAATCCATTCAATTTACCCAACACCACTTCCCGACTAACCTGGATTTCACTCAGTTCCTCCATCTCCTTTGACCCGCGGCCCCCTGCTATTTCCGCAGATTATTTATGTCTTCCTTAGTGAAGACGGAACCAAAGTAGTTATTCAATTGGTCCGCCATATCCTTGTTCCCCATGATCAATCACCTGTTTCTGACTGCAAGGGACCTACATTTGTTTTAACTAATCTCTTTCTCTTCACATACCTATAAAAACTTTTGCAGTCAGTCACTCTTGCCCAAGGGGCACGCACAACAAGACTGCTAACTAACCCTTCCTCATTACTCAATACCCAGTCTAGAATAGCCCTGCTCTCTCGTTGGGTCCTCTACATGTTGGTTTAGATAACTATCCCGCATACATTCCAAGAAATCCTCTTCCTCAGCACCACTGAGGAAGAGGATTCCTTGACTCCACTAGCCCCTAGAGCTCCATCTAACTCTCTCTTAAATTCCATCCAGGGACTTGGCCTCCACTGCCCTCTGTGGCAGGGAATTCCATAAATTCACAACTCTCTGGGTGAAAAAGTTTTTCTCACCTCAGTCTTAAATGACCTCCCCTTTATTCTAGGTTCTGGTTCTGGACTCGCCCAACATTGGGAACATTTTCCTGCAATTAAGCTTGTCAGGTCCTTTTATAATTTTATATGTTTCTATAAGATACCCCCTCATCCTTCTAAACTCCAGTGAATACAGGCGTAGTCTTTTCAATCTTTCCTCATATGACCGCCATGGATCCCAGGGATCAATCTCGTAAACCTACGCTGCACTGCCTCAATCACAAGGATGTCCTTCCTCAAATTAGGAGACCAAAACTGTACACAATACTCCAGATGTGGTCTCACCAGAGCCCTATACAACTGCAGAAGAACCTCTTTACTCCTATACTGAAATCCTCTTGTTATGAAGGCCAACATTCCATTAGCTTTTCTTCACTGCCTGCTGTACCTGTAAGCCAGCTTTCAGTGACCGGTGTACAAAGATGCCAAGGTCTTGCTGCACCTCCCCCTTACCTAACCTAACCGCATTGAGATAATAATCTGCCCCTTGGTTTTTGCCGCCAAGTGAATAACCTCACATTTATCTATATTATACTGCATCTGCCATGCATCTGCCCACACACTCAACCTGTCCAGGTCACCCTGCAACCTCCTAACATCTTCTTCACACCTCACACTGCCACCCAGCTTTGTGCCATCCGCAAACTTGCTAGTGGTTGCTCCTAATTCCCTCTTCCAAATCATTAATATACATGGTAAACAGTTGCGGCCCCAACACCGAGCCTTGCGGCACTCCACTCGCCACTGCCTGCCATTCTGAAAAGGACCCGTTCACTCCTACTCTTTGCTTCCGTGTCTGCCAACCAATTTTCTATCCATGTCAACACCCTACCCCCAATGCCATGTGCTCTAATTTTAGTCACCAGTCTCCTGTGCGGGACCTTATCAAAGGCTTTCTGAAAGCCTAGATACACTACATCCACTGGCACCCCTTCATCTATTTTACTTGTCACATCCTCAAAAAATTCCAGAAGATTAGTCAAGCATGATTTCCCTTTCATAAATCCATGCTGACTTGGACTAATCCTTTTACTGCTATCCAAATGCCCCATTATTACCTCTTTAATAATTGACTCCAGCATCTTTCCCACCACCGAAGTCAGGCTAACTGGTCTGTAATTCCCCGTTTTCTCTCTCTCGCTCCTTTCTTGAAAAGTGGGATAACATTAGCTATCCTGCAATCCACAGGAACTGATCCTGACCAACGAGGTGCAACGGGCAGGTGGCAGCGGCCGGGATCGGCCTGACTTCCTGTTTCGTTGCCATGCCACTCGCCAATAGAGGGGATCTTGCTACTTGGAAAATGCAGGGATGTGGGGGGGGTCATGCTGTACATCTGGGGATTGTAACAGATTAAATCTATTGGTGTTTTGGGTTTCAAGATCTGCATGATTGTTTTTGTGGGAGTTGGTCTGCCGCAGTGCTTGGGGTTGGGGGGCTGGGGTCTCTGTCTCTCGTTTCTTTCTCGCTCCCTCTCCCTCGCTCTCTCTCTCTCCATCTCTCTCTCTTTCCCTCCCTCCCTCCCCCTCTCTCCCCTCCCCTCTCTCACTGTGACTCTCTGTCTTTCGCTCTCTTCCTCCCTCCCTCTCTCTCTCGCGCGCGCTCTCCCAATCCCCATCTCGTCTCTCTCTTTTGCTCTCTCACTCCCTCCTATCTCACCCTCTCGCCTCGGCATTCCCAGAATCATTTGGCGTTTTGCGGGGATGGTTGCATCTGCAGTCCTTTCCTGTTGAGGGGGAGCCTTGGCCCGGGGCGGATCCTGCTCTGTTCCCTCCGCGCATGCAGCCTGGCCCACTGAGTTTCTCCAGCACTGATTTTCTCCAGCCTGTGTTTTTTGTTTGGCTCTGGAGTTGAAGGTGGACCCGGGGTGCTGGGTATCTCAGCGGGAGGGGCGGCGGCTCAGGGATGAGGGAATGGGTGACGTTTCGGGTCGAGACCCTTCTTCAGACAATCACAAGTACTCTCACCGACGAAAGTTCAGTTCACTGAAGAAGGGTCTCGACCCGAAACGTCACCCATTCCTTCTCTCCAGAGTTGTTGCCTGTCCCGCTGAGTTGCTCCAGCTTTATGTCAATCTTCAATTTCAGAGTTAAATAAAAAAACACAGAAGGCACTGCAGATCAGGCATGATATTCTTCTGATTTAAATTGGAATTCCAATTTTTTTTGTTTTCCTATTTCTCAATTTTTTTGTTTCACGATTATTTGGCAGCCAATCAACCGCTGTCTCTAAGGGGGTTGTGTCCAATCACCGACCAGCTTCCCTTAAAATTCCCATCCAATCAACAAATCGGTCTCATCCTGTCCAATCAGCTGCTGTTTCCAATGGCATTGTGTCCAATCACATAATGCGCTGGCCACTCGGCGGCCAATCAGACGCAGTCTCCGAGGGGTGTTGTGACCAATCACCGACCAGCTTCCCTTACTGAAGCAGACGATGGCTGCAGCCAACACAGAGAGCGAGAGTGAGATGCAAGAAAGCAGCCATGACATATAATATACAATAAACGGTATTACAAATATACAATAAACAAGTTATGCATTCTTGTACTATTACATGGGTGACTGCACATTAAAAAATAAATTTAAAAATTCTGCCAAATGGCACTGTAAAAATACTGATTTCCTTAGCAAAATACTGATTTTCAGATACTAGAACACTGAAATGCTCTGACAAAACTTGGCAGCTCTGGTGTGGGGGTAGGTGTGGGGGGGGGGGTTGAGGGGTGAGTGTGGGGGAGGGGTGGGCATGAGGGGGAGGGGTTGAGGGTGTGAGTGTGGGGGGAGGGGTTGGAGTGAGTGCGGTGGGGAGAGGGGGTGAGGGGGCGCCGAGCCTCCCACCCGCACGTGAGCCGCCCTGCGCCGTGACATCATCTGCATGCACGCCACCCTGACGTCACCACCCCTGCAATTGCGCAGGGGGGGGCGGTGACATGCATCAAGGGAAGAAGGTCACAGAGTGCTGGAGTGGGTTGGCAGGGTCTGTGGAGTACATGGATAGGGAACGTATTTTGGGTCACGACCCTTCTGCACACCTGAACGTTGCCTATCCACTTTGACCAGAGATGCTGCCTGACCTGCTATGTCACTCCAGCACATCCCAGTGTCTTTTTGTGTATGAACCAGCATCTGTAGTTCCTTGTGTCTGCCAAAGATAGGCACAAAGTGCTGTGGAAAAAAATATGGGGAACGTTTCAGGTTTCGGGACACTTGGCGACGTCGATATTCCCGATGTTGGGGAGTCCAGAACCAGTGGTCACAGTTTAAAGAATACTTAGGACTGAGGTGAGGAAAAATCTTTTCACCCAGAGAGTTTTGAATCTGTGGAAATTATCTGCCTCAGAATGCAGTGGAGGACAATTCACTGGATGTTTTCAAGAGAGAGTTACATTAGCTCTTAGGGCTAACGGAATCAAGGAAATGGGGAGAAAGCAGGAACGGGATACTGATTCTGGATGATCAGTGATGATCATATTGAATGGCGGTGCTGGCTCGAGAGGGCGAATGGCCTACTCCTGCACCTGTTGTCACATATCCACGTTCCCCACAGACGCTGTCAGACCCGCTGAGTTGCTCTAGCATCACCGGTGAGGTGCCGGCAGTCCCCCTTGGATTGGGGGTAACGTCAGGGTGCAGATGTCACGGTGCAGGGCGGCTGGCTGGTGGACGTGCGGGCAGCTCGACGTGATGCCCGGTTGCTCGCCGCCCCCGAGGTCGGGGCAGACCCCCACATCTCCCATTTGCTTCCTCAACTCCCCTCCCTCCCCTTCCTCCCCGCTCCCCTCCCCCCATTCTCTCCGTTCCTGCCCTCCCCCTCCCCCCATACTCAACTCCCTGCCCTCCCCCCCCCCTTCATCACAAGTAATGTTCACGAGTTAGTAATGTCCTGTTTGCCAGCTTGTTGACCCTCTGTGTTCCCTTCCTGCAGGGTTTAGGAGCAGTTGCTGTGGACGGAGAGGCGGGGACGTGAGCGGCCTTTGAAGGCGGCCAGGGTGTCGGTGAGGCCCCCCCCCCCCCCACATCTGCTCGGTGTGCGGGCTGAGCTTCGAGGGCTGAGCTTCGGTGGAGGACCACATGATGGGGCACAACAAGGAGAAGCGTTATGCGTGTGACGTGTGTGGCAAGGCAAGGCCTGGCAGAGCCCGAGCGAGCTGGAGATCCACCGGCGGGTACACACGGGAGAACGGTCCTTCGACTGCTCGGAGTGCGGCAAGAGCTTCAAGACGGTGCAGACCCTGAAGATCCACCGGCGAGTGCACATGGGCTAGAAGCCCTATGGCTGCTCCACCTGCGGCAAGAGCTTTGCCCGGTTGTCGGGGCTGCGGTGTGCACAGCTGTGAGCGGCCCTTCACTTGCTCCTACAGTGGCAAAGGCTTCAAGTCGTCCATGGACCTGAAGGTGCACAGTCGCATGCACACTGGGAAACGGCCCGACACCTGCGCCCAGTGCGGCAAGGGCTTCACCCGCTCCACCAGGTTGCTGTCCCACCAGCGGGTGCACACCGGCGACCATCCCTTACCCAGGCCCTTCACCTGCTCCGACTGCGGTAAGAGTTTCAAGACGGCGTTTCACCTGAAGATCCACCAGCGGGTGCACACGGGCAAGAAACCTTTGGCTGCTCCACCTGTGGCAAGGGCTTTGCCCAGTCATCAGGGCTGCGGGAGC
The DNA here is from genome assembly GCA_038087875.1 of Malacoraja senta. Lineage (NCBI taxonomy): Eukaryota > Metazoa > Chordata > Chondrichthyes > Rajiformes > Rajidae > Malacoraja > Malacoraja senta. The sequence continues at coordinate 15,627 of JAXLNO010005373.1, forward strand.
ACCGCGGTGCACAGCAGCGAGCGGCCTTTCACCTGCTCTGACTGTGGCAAAGGATTCAAGTCGTTGCGGGAACTGAAGGTGCACAGGCGCCTACACACCAGAGAGCGGCCCTACAACTGCAGCGACTGCGACAAGGGCTTCACCCTATCCACCAGCCTGCTGGCGCACCAGTGCATGCACATCGGCGAGCGCCCCTTCACCTGCGCCCAGTGTGACAAGGGTTACACCAGCTCCTCCAAGCTGCTGTCCCACCAGAGGGTGCACGCCAGCGACAGTCACGTCCCCAGCTCGCTGTGTGGAGAGCGCTTTACCATGGCCTCCCAGGCCCTCTCACACCAGCGTGTGCACACCAGTGGCCAGCCCTATGACTGCCCGTATTGCGGTGAGGCCGTTTGACAGCTCACGGTGTTTGCGGCAGCACCGGCGGGCCCTTTTCTGTATTCCAGCATCTGCAGTTCCTTGTTTTTAAACCATTCTGGTTAACCATCTCTGCACCTTCCCCAAAGCCTCCACATCAGTCCTGTAATGGAGTGACCAGAACTGTATGCAATACTCCAAATGCTACCTGACCAATGTCCCTTAAAGCTGCACATATACATTCTTCTCTCCTTATCTCACACACTCTTATCTCCTTATTTTCTCTCGCATCTGTCACTTGCGCCACTCATCTGCCGATCACCCCTTCATCAGTTTACATTGTGTCAGTCTGAAGAAGGGTCCCAACCCGAAATGTCACCTATCCATGTTCTCCAGAGATGCTGCCTGACCTGCTGAGTTACTCCAGCACTCTCTGAAATGTCACCTATCCATGTTTCCACAGAGCTGCTTGACCCGCGGAGCTACTGCAGCACTGCATGTTAGAGTCATGGAGTGATGCAGTGTAGAAACAGGCCCTTCAGCCAACTTGATCACATCGACCAACATGTCCCGGAAATCAGTGGGTCAGGCCACATCTGTAGAGGGAAAGGAATCTAAGGCGACCACTCCCACCTCTGATTTCCAACTTTCCCCAACCCCCACACCAAGCAGTCTGAAGAAGGGTCCTGACCTAGAATGTTGGCTGTCCGTGCTCTCCAGAGGTGCAAGTTACTCCAGGAGATTGTGTCTGTTTGTAAACCAGCATCTGCTGTTCCTTGTATCTAGACTAGGCATGCATATCATCCTACACTTACGCTCGGTCTGCCATGGCCTGCTGGATCTCCCGGTTGCCACCATTTCACTCCCCTTCCAACTCCCACACTGGTCTTTCTGTCCTGGGCCTCCTCCATTGCCAGAGTGAGATGACAAGCAAACTGGAAGAACAGCACCTTATAGTTTACAGCCCAATGACATGAACATTGAATTCTCCAAATTAAGGAGACTACATCCACCCCCCCCCCCCCCACCCGTAGTCCTGGCGTCTGTCCCGACTCCACCTCGCCTGTCCATTCCCCTCCAAAGTGCCGGTAGAACTCAGCAGGTCAGCCATCGTGGTGGGAAACGGATGGAGAAGTGTTCCTAATATAAGCCCTCCTTGGCCCTGTCGAGCATCCATTCTTGGGATGGGATACAAGGATCGACTTGACCAGTCATCGACAACCCCTCCCCCCCCCGTGGTCCATCTCTTCGTCATTCCTCTGTCCTCTCGCTGGCGAAAGATGTCAGGATCAAATCCAGAATCACCGCTTCCCATCCCCCGGCTGTTCTTCCCTCAACTCTGAACGGTGGGATCTCGCTCTCTGCCCTTGGACGCCCTCAAGACTCCGGCTGCGGTAAACAAGGACTTTTGCTCATTCACCCGCTGGAGCCGAGTTGCATTCCAAGTTAAGCAAAAAAAAATGTAGATATGCCCCCACTAGCACTGGCTGCCTCGCCAACAGGTGTGTGTGCCTTCTGTTTTTATGATTTTAAGTATGTTTTAAAAGTATGTTTAAGTGTTTCTTGGTTGTTTTATGTGGGGTTGGGGGGGAATTAGGGGAAACTTTTTTTCAATCACTTGCCTTGACGGAGATACGATTTTTCTCCGTATCGTATGTCCGACCCCCTGAGGCCTAACAACGTGGAGTGGTGCGGCCTTTCCTGGCGCACCACTTTCCTGGCGACCTTTCCTGAAGCTTCAAGCCGCGGGCGCATGGACTTTAGCATCACGGAGCCTGCGATCCTTTCCACAGGATCGCCTGTGAAGAGCTCCATCCGCGGGGCCTGTGGACTTTAACACCATGAAGCCCGCGGTCTCCGGTGACAAGAGGCCGACTCAGGAGCTCCATGTTCCAATCTGTCCCGACGCGAGGGCTTCAGACATCGTCAGCATCGACTGTGGAGGGTTCATCAGTCCCGACCACTGGTGAGCAAACGAGGAAGATGATTGAACTTTATTACCTTCCATCACAGTGAGGAATGTGGATGTTTATGTTAAATTTTATTTTATGTGGCTGTGTGTCTTGTTGCTTTTTACTTAGTCTGGCTGTATGGTAACTCAAATATCACTGTACCTTAATTGGTACAAGTGACAATAAATTCAAACTTGAAGATGAGCTTTCCTCTATATATTAAAAAAAAAAGAAATAATGCTGATCGTGCACAATTGTGACGGCTTGATTTCAGGCAGGGCAGGGGCATTCCCTGAGTGAATCGGCGGGTTGGAAGAGGTTTCTTCTGTGTTTTTCCCCGCAGTTGTTGTCTGGGGAGGAAAGCGGCGGCACTCGGCCCGTCGGGGCTAGGATGCATGGGAGGAAGGCTGAGCTTGGATTGAGGCTTGGAAGGCTGAGCTTGCCTCCCCTGCCCCGACCTGCATCCGGTCCACCACGGTGGGGGGGGGGGGGGGAAGGAGCGTGCAAACTCCACACGGATCACGCGGTGGTCACCCTGCCCAGAGACAGGCCCTTCGGCCCCTCTCGTCCGTGCTTCCCCGGGCTTTCTGCAACACAATCTTGCACTGTTCTGCACTAGATATTGCATTTATTGCGTTTATCACCACCGTATCTACACTGCTCTGGCGGCTGCGTGTAAATGTCATCGCCTCCCGGTCGATGTGCAGAGCAACAAACTAATGAAGCATCTGGAACAGTTCTCCTGGGTTGTTGCAGGCTGAAGCATCAAACGACTACCCTGTTGAGCCCCGTCAATCCCACAGCACAGAACCACACAGTCATGCCTGTCGAAGATAGTCCCACATGCCCGCGTCTGGCCCCTAATCCTCTCTCCGTTTCCCACCCATGCACTTCAGAAAGGAGATGAATTTCTTTAGCCGGAGGATGGTAAATCTGTTGAATTCATTATCACAGATGGCGGTGGAGGCCAAGTCACCGGGTATTTAGATTTTGGAGATTTTGCGCGGAAACAGTCCCTTCAGCCCACCGAGTCCTCGCCGATCAGCGATCACACCGTTCAATAGCTCCATCCTACACACATTACAGAAGCCAATTAATCTGCAAACCTGCACGTCTTTGGAATGCGGGAGGAAATCGGAGCACCCGGAGAAAACCCACGCAGGTCACGAGGATAACGTACAAACTCCGTACAGACAGCATACAGTAGTCAGGATGGAACCTGGGTCTCTGGCGCTGTGAGGCAGCAACTTTAACGCAGCACCACTGTGCCGTGCCATTTAAAGCACAGACTGTCTGGGCTGCCACGTGACCATCTAGAGGCTAACCATAAGACACACACCCAGGGCTGATCACCCTGCGGTGGGCCTGCCTCGACTGAGGGTGTCTTGTGATAAAAGGCCGAAACACCCAGTGACGTTGAGGTACACAACTGAAGATGTGTCTGATTGGTAGCAAAATCACCTAGTGGTCATCCCCAAGAATGTCAATTGTAGTGAAAATCTTAGGGATTGTAACATCCAGTCCTACTAATCAATCTGAACATACAAACTCCGTACAGACAGCACCCATAGTCAGGATGGAACCTGGGTCTCTGGCGCTGTGAGGCAGCAACTTTACCGCAGCACCACCAGCGCCATTTAAAGCACAGATTGACATGTTCCTGATTAATACGGGTGTCGGGTTATGGGGAGAAGGCAGGAGAATGAGGTTGAGAGGGAGAGATAGATCAATCATGATTGAATGGTAGAGCAGACTCGATGGGCCGAATGGCCTAATCATAATCGTAATCATAATTTATTAGCCAAGTATGATTTGCAACATACAAGGAATTTGATTTGCCATGCAGTCATACCAATAACAAGCAAAAAGACACACAACATATATTTTAACATTAACATCCATCACATTCCTCACTGTGATGGAAGGTGAAAAAAAAGTACAAACTCTTCTCTTCTTCTCCCGTGGTCGGGACACTTGAAACTTTCGTTGTCGGGTAGATTTTCGCTCCCGTAGCTGGTGATCGGGCACTCTGCACCGGGGTGATCAAGTTCCCGCATTGGGGGGATCTCAGCTCCCTGCTCCGGGCAATCGGACCCCGGGTCGGGGCTAGTCAAACCTCCTGCGACTCTGGAGCTTCCCGACATCGGTCTGTGCCCGAGACTGCGAGCTCCTCGATGTTGAAATCCACAGGTCACAGAAGGCAAGAACAGTAAAGGCTGTGAGAGAAGATAATAGACAATAGGTGCAGGAATAGGCCATTCGGCCCTTCGAGCCAGCACCGCCATTCAATGTGATCTAGGCTGATTATCCACAATCAGTACCCCGTTCCTGCCTTCCCATATCCCCTGACACCGCTATCTTTAAGAGCCCTATCAAGCTCTCTCTTGAAAGTATCCAGAGAACTGGTCTCCACCGCCCTCTGAGGCAGAGAATTCCACAGACTCGCAATGCTGTGTGAAAAAGTGTTTCCTCATCTCCGTTCTAAATGCCGTACCCCTTATTCTTAAACTGTGGCCCCTGGTTCTGGACTCCCCCAATAAATGAAAAGGTTTACTTCTTAATAAACGGACAACTCACAAAAACGTTAGGTAGACCAACTCAAGCTTTACTGATCATCGGCCGGGAAGTGACGGGGATACACAGTCTAGTAAGCAACACAGACACTTGACTTCCCCCGCCCACCGCGCCACCACTTCAATGAACAAAGCTTTGCAACGTGTTTTTATACAGTCAGTTAATCACATTAGTCATGGCTACATCACTTAATCACATTCCAAACAGGTCACAAGATTCAGTCAATACACATCACTAGCCGACGACGCAGAGCTAGTCTCTCATCAATTGTTAGACACTGTTTCAACAGTACCGGTCATTGTCTCAATATACATCAACCTGAAGCAAGCCTGGGCTTGTCTCTCTCTCTCTTATCAATCTACCAGAGAAGTCCTGCTTGAGACAAAATATAAGCTATAACCTAGTCCAGGATTCCATAATATATCTTTATATATTTAAAAGCATTTAACCTTTTCATTGGGAACATGTTTCCTGCCTCTAGCATGTCCAAAACCCTTAATAATCTTGTATGTTTCAATAAGATACCTTCTCATCCTTCTAAATTCCAGAGTATACAAGCCCAGCCGCTCCATTCTCCCAGATGACAGTCCCGCCATCCCGGGAATTAACCTTGTGAACCTACGCTGCACTCCCTCAATAGCAAGAATGTCCTTCCACAAATTAGGGGACCAAAACCGCACACAATACTCAAGGTGTGGTCTCACTAGGGCCCTGTACAACTACAGAAGGACCTCTTTGCTCCTTTTCTCAACTCTTGTTATGAAGGCCAACATGCCATTCGCTTTCTTCACTGCCTTCTGTACTTGCATGTTTACTTTCAGTGACTAATGAACAAGGACCCCCGGTCCCATTGTACTTCCCCTTCCCAATTTAACATCATTTAGATAATAATCTCCCTTCCTGTTTTTGACACCAAAGTGGATAACCACATTTATCCACATTAAACTGCATCTGCCATGCATCTGCCCACTCACCCACTGCGTCCAAGTCATCCTGCATTCTCATAGCATCCTCCTCACAGTTCACACTGCCACCCAGCTTTGTGTCATCTGCAAATTTGCTAATGTTACTTTTAATCCCTTCAGCTAAATTATTAATATATATTTTAAATAGCTGTGGTCGCAGCACTGAGCCTTGCGGTACCCCACTAGTCACTGCCTGCAATTTGGAAAGGGACCCGTTAATCCCTACTTGTTGTTTCCTGTCTGCCAACCAATTTTCTATCCACGTCAGCACTCTTCCCCCAATACCATGTGCTGTAATTTTGCCCACTAATCTCTGATGTGGGACCTTATCAAATGCTTTCTGAAAGTCCAGGTACACTACATCCAATGTCTCTCCCTTGTCCATTTTCCTAGTTACATCCTCAAAAAATTCCAGAAGATGGGTCAAGCATGATTTCCCCTTCGTAAATCCATCCTGACTCTTGCTACTGCTATCCAAATGTTCGGCTATCTCATCTTCTATAATTGACTCCAGCATCTTCCCCACCACCGATGTCAGGCTAACTGGTCTATAATTCCCTGTTTTCTCTCCCGCTTTTCTTAAAAAGTGGAATAACATTACCTACCCTCCAATCCACAGGAACTGATCCTGAATCTATAGAATATTGGAAAATGATCACCAATGCATCCACAATTTCCAGAGCCACTTCCTTAAGTACCCTGGTTTGCAGACCATCAGGCCCTGGGGATTTATCAGCCTTCAGTCCCATCAGTCTACCCAACACCATTTCCTGACTAATGTGGATTTCCTTCAGTTCCTCCGTCACCCCAGATCCTCTGGCCACTAGTATATCAGGAAGATTGTTTGTGTCTTCTTCAGTGAAGATGAATCCAAAGTACCTGGTCAACTCGTCTGCTATTTCCTTCTTCCCCATAATCAGTTCACCTGTTTCTGTCTTCAAGGGTCCATTTGCTGCCTTAACTATTTGTTTTCCTTTTCACATTCCTGAAGAAGCGTTTACTATCCTCCTTTATATTCTTAGCTAGCTTACCTTCGTACCTCATCTTTTCTTTCCGTATTGCCTTTTTAGTTATCTTCTGTTGCTCTTTAAAAGTTTCCCAATCCTCTTGCTTCCCGCTCTTCAATGCTATGTTATACTTCTCTTTTATTTTTATACTGTCCTTGACTTCCCTCGGAATCTTACTTCATGTTTGGAATGAACTGATCCTGCACCTTCTGTATTATTCCCAGAAATACCTGCCATTGTTGTTCCTCTGTCATCCCTGCTAGAGTATCTTTCTACTCAACTTTGGCCAGCTCCTCCCTCATGGACCCATAATCTCCTTTGCTCAACTGTTGCACTGACACTTCCGATTTTCCTTTCGCCCTCTCAAATTGTACATTAAAACTTAATATATTATGGTCACTACTTCCTAATGGCTCCTTAACCTCAAGTTCCTTTGTCAAACTGGTTCATTACACAACATTAAATCCAGAATTGCCTTCTCCCTGGCAGGCTCCAGTACAAGCTGCCCTAAGAATCCATCTCAGAGGCACTCCATAAAGTCATATAGCCACAGAGTGATATGGTGTGGAAACAAGCCCATTGGCCCAACTTGCCCATACCGCCCATCGACACTAGTCCCACCGGCCTGCTTTTGGTCCATATTTCTCCAAACCTGTCCTATTCATGCACCTGTCTAACAGTTTCATAAATGAAGGTGCAGTCCCTGCCTCAACGACCTCCTCTGGCATCTACACATCCACCACCCATTGTGTGAAAAATTTACCCCTCAGATTCCTATGAAATCTTTTCCCCTTCACCTTAAACCTATGTCCTCTTTACCTCAATTCTCCTACTCTGTGGATCTACCCGATCTATTTTTCTCGTGATCTCATACACCGCTATAAGATAACCCGTCATCCTCCAGCGCTCCAAGGAGACCAATCTCACCAAATGGAATCTGTCTACTAACTAACGGTGTCCATTCCAGATAACTTCCTGGTGAATCAGCTCCGCACTGCCTCTGGCAATGGAACAGCATGTCGATAATATGGTGACCAGAACTACACAAAAGGCCCTCGCAGATAATTGAAGTACAACTGAGGAGAGTCCTGCACTTGGAGGAGCAGTTAAGTCTTGATTTTTCTTTATTTCGATGTTCAGCAGCAGTGTGTTTTCAGAATCGGACGCAGATGGGAAGTGAAACCATCAGTAAGTTCAGAGATGTCAGTACTGAGGAGCTGGAACTGAGGCAAAAGGGTGAATGAACTTTAGAGCAGAGGTATCTAGGACGACGGGTACATAGTGCATTGAACGTAGGTAGATAGGTAGGTCAAAGGTAGATTGGGTGGTCAAAAATGCTTTCGGCACATTGGCCTTCATCGGTCAGAGCATTGAGCATAGTTGTTGGGAGGTCATGTTGCAGTTGTATCAGAGGTTGGTGAGGCCGCATTTAGATTATTTTGTTCAGTTCCGGGCACCATTAAAAAAGAAAGATGGTGCCAGGCATGGAAATGACGTAGAGAAGATTTACGTAGATGCTGTCAGAACTGGAGAGTCTGCTCTAGAGGGAGAGATTCAGCTCGCTAGTACTTCTTCCTTGGTGCGCAGGAGGATCTTTTACAGGTGACCAAAGTCACCAGAGAAATAGATGGGCTAGACGCACAGTGTAGGAGAATCTACAAGAAGGTATATGTATAATATGAGGGGGGCGGGGGAAGGGGGGGACTGAGGGGTAACTTTTCATACAATGGGTGGTGGGTATATGGAACAATCTGACAACAAGAGGAGGTTGTTGAGGCCAGTACTATCGCAACGTTTAAGGAACATTTAGACAGATACATCGATAGGACATGTTTAAGAAAGAACTGCAGATGCTGGAAAAATCCAAGGTAGAACAAAAATGCTAGAGATACTCAGCGGGTGAGGCAGCATCTATGGAGAGAAGGAATAGGTGACATTTCGGGTCGAGACCCTTCCTCAGACTGTTGTGGGGGGGGGGGGGGGTGGACATGTTTAGAGGAAAATGGGCGGATCGCAGGCAGGTTGGACTAGTGTAAATGAGACATGTTAGCCGATGTGGGCAATTGGGCCAAAGGGCGCTATTCCACGTTGTGAGACTCTATGACTCTATAACTGAAGGTTGAGTGAACAATTAGTGTGGTAAGATATTCCTCACTTGTCCATGGATCTCTATGCTGGGATCGGAGAACAAATTCACTTCAAGACCAATCAGGTTAATCAAACTTTTTAATATTATTAGTACAGCTGTTCTGCCCAATGGTTAACCCATGGATAGGTAACCTACAAACATGTCCAATCCTCGACAATGGCTCCACACGAGGCAAATGTTGTCAATGGTGTCACTTGTGAAAATATATGCGAGCAATGTACGACGGAACTGGGAACTGGTTGTTATGGAATGGAATGGGTGATACAAATAAATTATCTGTGTGATGGGTCTGGGTAAGCAGTGACATTATCAGTGTGGTCAGTGAGTCTGGATAAGCAGTGATATCTCATTATTCTGACCACTATATTTTACATTTGATGTGATGTAAAATAAGGAATCATTTCTTTTTATTTCAAAAGTTCGACTACAAAGAGTTAACTCAAGTTCAATATCCATAATTAATCTCATTTGTAATGAGCACTAACTCCATCTTGCTGCTCTATCTACGCTTGTAAACACTGCAGGTGAAGATGCATTAATTTGTTCTTTTTATCTTATATTAACACTGGTTAGAAACACTGATGACCTCTTCCCGGCATACACTAGAAAGAATAACAGAAAATGAAGAAAAAATAAAGTGCCGCTTCAGATCTGAGAAAGGGGGAGTTGAGTGTTCGGCAAAACGGTCGCCGAGTCTACGCTTGACCACGCCGATGTAAACACCGCATGCAGCAGATGGGATTAGAGGAAGTGCAGGTGAACATCTGTCTCACCTGGAAGGGCTGCAAGAATGTGGGGGATTGGGTATGGAGACAGCTGTTACATCCCATGGTGGCTAACCGTTTTAACCGCACTTCCCAAGAAAGGGACAGGAGAGAAAAGTGGGGGCGAGCGGGAGGAGAGTTGGGGAAATGGAGACAGACAGATGGAGAGTACAAAGATGAAAGGGAGAAACCGCGGAGAAGACGAAAGGGGAAGAGATGGAGGGTGAGTGAACTATTAAAGGGAGAGTGGGAAGATGAAGAGATGGGAGGTCAGAGCAAGTGGGTTGGTAAAAGGGAGAGAGGGAAGGGTCAGAGAGATACAGAGGAACGACGGGAGAGATGCAGTGAGAGTGAGAGGGTAGGGAGGGGTGGGGGGGAGGCTGACAGAGAGCGGGCGGCGCAGAGAGGAAGGAGAGGGTAGGAGGGTGACCGGTCAGCGAGAGTGACAGCAGAAAGGATGCAGGGAGAGAGAAACGGAGGAGGGAACTGTGCTGTATCATTCGTTTTATCTAAGGTTAGGACAATTCTGAGGCGGCAATGTTTCTGTTCTCTGAGTGTCGTGAGTCTTTGGGTCATTCCTCCTCAGAGGTGATCAAGGCAGAGAATGTTTTTGTCTCAGGGCAAAGTCAGATCCATTCCGGGCAAGCAAGGAGAGAATGGTTCCCCGTGTTCCGGGAGTGTGGGGTTGAGGTTACAGTTAGATGAGCCGCGATCATATTGAGTGGTGAAACAGAGTGGAGGGGTCATTTTAGCCAGAGGCGATTTGTTGAACTAATTCCTCAACCTGTGGACAAAGGTCGCCCAGTCCACCTTCAAATTGGGCACCAGAAGCCCTGATGGGTCCTTGGAATTTGGCATTGCCTTGCTGAGTGAAACGGATTGATGGAAACCAGACAAACAACATGAGGTGGAGAGGTGGATCAGATGGAGTTTGAAACAATATCCCATTTGCTGGAACAATGCCGCTCCCAATTTCCGTCCCTCAGTATCTGTCGCCACAATTCCCTGATTAAATCTTTACCTGTCACAGCGGGGATTTCACTTGGCTGTTGTCACCTGTTTACGAATAATTTCAAAATGTCTATGTTTAAACTCTGTTGAAACTTTACAGTCCCAGTGGTACGGAAAAGAGTATAAAATCTCGGGGAATGTTCTACCCTTGCATTTCATTCCGAGAGATTACCGGTGGCTCACGGGGACACGTCGCTGGACAGAGAAAATGGGGGGAAAGCTTTTGGAATATGACAACGTGGAGAAAATCTTGTATGTAATAATTGCTGTCGTTGTAGTCCCTAGTAAGTGAGCAGAACAATTCAAGTCATATAACTCCGAGTGTTAACAGATGTTGACCTGATTCTCATTCTGTTACAAGCTCCACAACTGATGACCGTTGTACAATAATATGTGAAGTATATCAATCCTCTTAATTTAAACATTTTTGAATTAACGCTGAGATTTTCTTAGACTGCCGAAACTAACCCTCTTTTTCTCTCACTGCCGGGACCCACTAGAATGTTGTTCTTACCTTCAGTGGGACCTTGCCCAGAGTTGTCCAAGTGCTCGGTACAGGCAGCTCTCTGGGACGGTGTGACTGGGAGGGGTTTACATTGTGAAGTTCACTGTGTCTGAGTTATTGATCAGAGTGACCACCGCTCTTGTGGACACTGTGTCTCACTGCGGAGTCTGTCACAGTCGGATTCCACCCACAGGTCAATAATTGGATCGATCTTCTGAACTACTGGCCGCGGATCTACCGGCGTGTGTTGTTATCGAACTGAACTCACTGTAGAATGAATCCATTAATGGAGCCACTCTGCTGCCGGAGTTGCTAAGTTGTCACTGCCCTCCCTCTGGAAGCCTCCATCAGATGCCGAGTTCCCAGAGCGATTAAGTCTGTGAAACCGGCCCCATCAGAGACTGTGGGCAGCAGCAGGGTTAACTATAGAAAGGACCATTCCACCTATTGTAGCGAGTGGCTGCTCGTTCCCTCTCCACCCTTTACCCCATCTGCCCGTCGCCTTATCTCTTCTCCCCTGAAGCAGGCAGGCAGGTCGGGCACAGTCAGAGCCGGCTCTGACATTGTTAAACTTGCAGCAGTCGCGCACCGACTCCAACACTCCTGATCTTGAGCTGAAAGTCGAGCCGGTGTTCAGCCCCGGAGACCGTGTTGAGTAAATGCCCAGTGTCCGTTCCCTTGTCTTTCCGCAGTGAATTTAGTGGCGGTTGTGATCCTGTCCCGGGGAAAGTGTGGCCTCTCCACCTGCACCACTCGCTACCTGGTGGCCATGGCAGCGGCCGATCTACTGGTCGCCATCACCGGGGTCATTTTGTATCAGCTTCGATATCATTACTTTAATTGTAGTTTCCTGTCCATCACCCCCGTGTGCAGTGTTAACCTTGTACTTCAGACTGCAGCAATAGACTGTTCTGTCTGGTTCACCGTCACTTTCACCTTTGATCGCTTTGCCGCCATTTGTTGCCAGAAGCTGAAAACTAAATATTGCAGCGGGAAAACTGCGGCTGTGGTTCTGGCAACAACCGGCGTTCTGCTCTGTCTGAAAAATGTTCCCCGCTGCTTCTCACAGGAACCCCGGACAATCATCGACAATGTCCCGTGGTTCTGTGTCACGGTGGACAGCTATTACACTGACCCCGGGTGGGTGGCATTTGACTGGATCGACACGGTTTTAACGCCGTTCCTCCCTTTCGCTAGAATCCTGCTGCTCAACGCTCTGACAGTCCGCCACATTTTAGTGGCCAGTCGGGTCCGTGAGGGGCTGAGGGGTGAAAGCAAGGGGGAGAACCGCAGTGACCCGGAGATGGTCAGCAGGAGGAGGTCTGCGGTTTTACTCTTCACCATCTCCGGCAGCTTCATCCTCTTGTGGCTGACGACGGTTGTAAACTTCGTCTATTATCAGATCACTGGAATTGGAAATGATCTGAATGATTCTGAATTGATCTTTCACAACGTCGGTTATTTGCTGAGTAATCTCAGCTGCTGCACGAACACATTTATTTACGCGGTGACCCAGTCCAAGTTTAGGGAGCAGGTGAAGAGCGCGGTGAAATATCCTCTCACCTCAGTGCTTCGGCTCATTAATAAATCCCCGCCCTGAGCGCATCCATCCCAGAGGCGGCCGCCGTCTCCCCGCACCGGGCTCCGGCTCCTGACATTCACCGCCGGATCTTCCTGCTGTCAGTCCCGGGCGACCACACCCGTGGTCAGGATCGAAGGCGGGCGGGCAAGTTGGGCCGAAAGGCCTGTTTCCGCGTTGTAGGGCTGTTGGAGAGATGGGAGTCGCCGTGACGACCACTGGAGAATCCCGGGGAATGGCGGGATAGTGGAGGTTAGGGAAACAGAGGGAAAGTTTTAAAACTCTTGATCAGAGTTTGACAAAATGGCCTCGTGCCCGTGTCTGGAACCCCCTCCCCTCCGGTCCCTACAGTCGCTCTCCCCGTCTCTAAAACCCTCTTCCCTCTGGCCGCTACATCCCCTCTCCCTGTCTTTGTGTCCCTCTGACAATGAGATAGATTGAGAGATGCAGTATATTCTTAGGACCCAGTAATTGTTTCCTTGCACACTAACACCTCACCCCCCCCCTCTGGAAAGAAAAACAACCCACTCTTCACACGGCCTAGAAGTCATTTTTAGTCTTTTTCAGTGAGCAGCTCTCTCTCTCTCTCTCTCTCCCTCTCTCTCTCTCTCTCTCTCTCTCTCTCGCTCTCTCTCTCTCTTTCCCCTCTCTTTCACTCTCTCTCTCCCACCTTTCTCCCCGATTTCTCTCCCTCTCACTCTCCCACCTCTCTCTCCCTCCCTCTTCTCCCTCTCTCCCCTCTCCCTGTCTCTTTCTCTCCGCCCTCCATCTCTCCCCCTCTCTCTCTCTCCCCCATCTACTCCCTTCTCTCTCTCCCCTCTTTCTCCCCTCTGACTCCTCTCTTTCTCTCCCCTCCCTCTCTCTCCCCACCCTTTCTCCTCCCTCTCTTGCTCCCCCCTCCCTTTCTCCCCTTTCTCCTTACTCCAAATACCAGTATTTCAGAAGAGGGAGAAGGGAATATTTGTTAATGGTGTGTGTGTGAGACGCTCTCCAAGATCCCTGTCTGCTCTGCAACACTCCCTCTGTAGCCTCCCACTTATAGTCATAGAGTCACATCCATGTACCTGTTCAAGTGTTGTGATTGTCCCAGCCACAACTACCTCCTCTGGCAGCTCGTTCCATACACCCACCACCCCCTGTGTTGAAAAGTTACCCCTCATGTTCCTATTAAATCTTTTCCCCTTCACCTTAAACCCATTTTCTCGCCCTCTGCAAAAGTCGGCCATTTTGAAACAAGCCCCAAATTGTTTGATAGCAAACAATGTTACAATGTTTCAGGCTATTCTTCACCAATCCTCACTATATGAAGCCATTTCAGACTTCAATGATGCACATTGCTTATCTCTGCTGATAGAACCAATCAGTACAACCAATGCACATTTGTTACTTCTAGATTGCTTGCAATTTCGAGAAAATTACACTTTTAAACATCCTCCTCCAATAATTTTTCAAAATTCACACAGATAGCATCTAAGACAATGAATATGGAGCGAAGGAAATAGGCGATGTTTTGGGTCTTGACCCGAAACGTCGCCTATTTCCTTTGCTCCATAGATGCTGCCTCACCCGCTGCGTTTCTCCAGCATTTTTGTCTACCTTCGATTTTCCAGCAAGACAATGAATATGGTAGTTTGTCATTTAATTTAGGCCAAATCCATGGTCACAGGCAAACACTATGGCTTTAAGACTAGTCCACTACAAGATGCATGAAACAAAGCAAAATTGGACAAACATGTACAACACATGATGCTTATGCAGTGGCATTTTTGTGCTGAGTAGCTCTGTCGAAAATCTACACAAATTGAGCATTCGTAATAAGGTGGATGAGTTGAATGTGCAGATAGCTATTAATGATTATGATATAGTTGGGATCACGGAGACATGGCTCCAGGGTGACCAAGGCTCGGAGCTGAACATCCAGGGATATTCAATATTCAGGAGGAATAGACAGAAAGGAAAAGGAGGTGGGGTAGCGTTGCTGGTTAGAGAGGAGATTAACGCAATAGAAAGGAAGGACATTAGCTTGGAGGATGTGGAATCGATATGGGTAGAGCTGCGAAACACTAAGGGGCAGAAAATGCTAGTGGGAGATGCGTACAGGCCAACTAACAATAGTAGTGGAGTTGGGGATGGCATCAAACAGGAAATTATAAATGCGTGCAACAAAGGTAAAACAGTTATAATGGGTGACTTCAATCTACATATAGATTGGGTGAATCAAATTGGCTGGGGTGCTGAGGAAGAGGATTTCTTGGAATGTATGCGGGATAGTTTTCTAAACCAACATGTAGAGGAACCAACGAGAGAGCAGGATATTCTAGACTGGGTGTTAAAGAAGGAACTGCAGATGCTGGAAAATCGAAGGTACACAAAAATGCTGGAGAAACTCAGCGGGTGCAGCAGCATCTATGGAGCGAAGGAAATAGGCAACGTTTCGGGCCGAAACCCTTCTTCAGACTGGGTATTGAGTAATGAGGAAGGGTTAGTTAGCAGTCTTGTTGTGCGTGGCCCCTTGGGCAAGAGTGACCATAATATGGTTGAGTTCTTCATTAGTATGGAGAGTGACATTGTTAATTCAGAAACAAGGGTCCTGAACTTAAAGAAAGGTAACTTAAAGAGACGTGAATTGGCCAAGATAGACTGGCAATTGATTCTTAAAGGGTTGATGGTGGATATGCAATGGAAGGAATTTAAAGACTGCATGGATGAACTACAACAATTGTTCATCGCTGTTTGGCAAAAGAATAAATCAGGGAAGGTAGTGCATCCGGTGGTGCTATGGAGGCTTGAGTCCAGCGCCAACTAGCTCCGTGCCGAAGAAAACTGAAAACGGGAGAAAATCGGGTCTTATCTGCAGCGATCGCGATCTGAACGGCTGCCTGCCGCGTGACGTCATCAGGAGCGCGACTTGGACGGTATGTTGTTACAACGTCCCCCCCCCTCCCGTGGGACACAAAAAAAAACCGCTAAAGGGAAACCCCCACCGATGGAAGAGGAAGGCCCAACTGAGGCCTCGGCCTCAGTTACAATGACTGCCCAGGAAGACCCTCCGAAGAAAACAAAGCAGAAAAAGACTGAAATGGATGATCTTAAAGCTTTTCTCGCTGCTGAATTGAAAACCTTTGGAGAGAATTTTAAAGAGGAACTTAACTCTTTTAAGGTAGATTTTAAAGCAGAAATGCTTTCTACCGTTCAAGAAATACTGGAAGTCTGGAAGAGGTCGAGGGAGGAGGAGATCAAGGAACAGATGGAAGTGCTGTAAGCCAGGCTCGTTTCGGTGGAAGCGAACGTTAAAATGGAGGTGGACCCCATTCATCAAGCACTCGAACAACATAGAACAGCGATAACCGAACTTGAGAAATGGGCGGCGACAAGTGAGGAAACTGTAGGTCGACTCATTATTGAAAACCAACGCCTCACCGGTATGGTGATCAAATTAAGTGATAATTGTACCGATTTGGAGGGGCATCAAAGACGTAAGAATCTAAGAATTGTAGGGGTGAAAGAAGGAAGTGAGAGGGAAATGGGCCCTCGGGATTTTGTGGCAGACCTACTACAAAAAGCCTTAAAATTGGATCAAAAACCTTCACTCGGTCGAGCTCATAGAGCGCAGCGGCGTCGTACACAAGATGATGCCCATCCAAGACAAATTATCGTAAAGGTGCAACTGGATCATGAATTTGACGATATAATGAAGAAAATCGTCCAAAGCGGACAGCTCCATTTTGAAGGTGCGAGGTTCAGTATCTATCGAGATTATCCGGCAGAGGTCTTCAAGAAAAGGGCGCTGTTCACTGAGACAAAAAGAATACTGAAGAATGTACCTGATTTGAGATACGGCCTGCTCTACCACGCAAGACTAAGAGTTACCTACAAGAACAAGGAGCAATTTTTTACAGACCATGAAAAAGCACTGGAATATGCCAAAGAAATCGGGAACGTGACCACATACTGAAGAATTTACATTACCCCTCAGGAGTCAAGGATTAACGGGACCGCCAGATCTAAAAGGATCTTTAAAGTTCTTTTAAGAGCTTTAAGGACATTTGAAAACCGAATGGACGGTGGACATTGGAGAAAACCGTGTTTTTTTTATTTTTTTTATTTTTATTTTTATTAATCACTATTATTATCTGTATATTCATATCTAACTATATATGTAATAACTAATACTTATTAAATATCTATATTACTACTAAAATTATTAACATTAATATTACTCATAAAAATTTAATACTGGGTATGATTGATAACAATGATTAATAACTAATTATTTTTCAATTTAAAATTAAATTTATAGATTTAGTGAGGATATTAATATGATATGTAGAGAATAATAACATTATGAATTTATGCTGTTCTCGGACTTTTCTGCAGGGATGCGTGCTTATATATGTATGCATGTGGGTATATATATATATATATATATATATATATATATGTATGTGTATATATGTATGTATATGTGTACGTATGTATGGGTATGTATATATGTTTGTTACTCCCAAAGAAATTATTTGATTGTTAGAAATAATCTTTTTTTTTTCGGCACGGAGCTGGGAATTTTTTTTTTTTACAAAGGCTATGGAAGTCTTTAGAATTCTAGCCACGTTAGTGTGGCTATCACTAACTACACTAATTGTAGATGTAGTTTTTTTTCTTTCACCCTATACTAACCAATTCTATCACTTTTTTCACTTTAAATATTTTTATAACTTAATGTTTGAATGGAAAAACAAGAATAATACAAGGAGATGTGTTCGGAAGAACGATGTATATGATTTTAAATTCATCTATTTGAGGTTCAGGAGCAGGGTCAGGTTTTATGTGTTGCACCTTCTGCTCGGTTAGAGACCACCTTAGAAACAATATGCAAGATGTTAATATGACAAGAGGGGGTCAGGGAATAACATTTTGTAGTTGGAATGTCAAGGGAATCAATGAACCAATTAAGAGAGGTAAAGTCTTGGCACATCTAAATTTAATCAAATCAGATATAATATTCCTTCAAGAAACACACCTTAAAAAGGAATCTCAACATAGACTTAAAGCTAAGTGGATTGCTGAATCATATCATTCCTCCTTTTCCCATAAGTCCAGAGGAGTTGCAATATTAATTCGTAAAGGAATACCTTTTACGAATTCATCAACAATAGCGGATATTGATGGTAGATATATTATATTAGTTGGAGAGCTAAATGGAGAAAAAGTGATTCTTCTGAATGTATATGGGCCTAATTTTGATAACCCTATGTTCTTTAATAAAACATTTAATAAAATTCCTGAATTTACACAATATAAATTAATAATTGGAGGAGACTTCAACTGTACATTAGATTCATACTTAGATAGATCATCAAGGCAAAAAAAAGTAAAATCTCAATCAAGTGTATTTCTAAATTCATTTATTAATACCACTAATATTAAGGATGTCTGGAGAATAGAAAATCCAACTGGACGGGAATACTCATTTTACTCACCAGTACACAAAACATACTCAAGAATAGATTATTTTTTAGTTGACTCCACGTTTATCCCATTTACTTATAACTCAAAATACCATAATATTATAATCTCAGACCACGCACCTGTAACATTTATGATTAAATTAAATGGAATGTCCGAGAAACAAACATATTGGAGATTTAACCCACAAATTTTGAACGAAAGATCATGCCAGGAATATATTATTAAACAGATTCAAATATTTTTTGAGGTAAATGATAACCCTGACACACCTACTTCTCTTATGTGGGAAACGTTTAAAGCGTTTGTTCGAGGTGCATTAATTTCTGCTCAAGTATTTTATAATAAAGAGAACAGGATTAAGCAACAAACATTGGAAAGGGAAATCAAGCAACTAGATATAGACAATGCGAGAATGCCATCTATTTCAAAACATAATAAAATTGCTGTATTGAAATATAAATTAAATAAAATGTATTCAGAACAAGTAATAAAACTTTATCAAAAAACCAAACAATTACATTTTGAATTTGGAGACAAACCACAAAAACTATTAGCACGTCAGTTACGAAAAATAGAAGGGGAAAAAATAATTCATAAAATTAGAACAGAGACAGGAGAATTATTAAAAATGCCCAAGGACATAAATGAAAGATTTCTCCAATACTATCATAACCTTTATTCAACTAAAACTGAAACACAAACGGAAGGAATAGCAGATATTTTACTAAAATGTAATTTAAAAGGTTTAGATTCAAATGATAGAGAATTATTAGAAAGGGAGATTACGATAAAGGATATTGAGGAGTCTATTGGCTCTTTAAAAAATGGTAAAGCAGTAGGACCAGATGGTTTAGGCTCTGAATTTTATTAAAAAAATTATGACTTGCTCTGCCCACGTTTACAAAGGCTGTATGAGCATATCTATACTCAACAGAAACTCCCAGATACTTTAAATGAATCTATAATAACACTTATTCCTAAAGCTGATAAAGATCCGGAAGATCCGGGATCATATAGAGCAATTGCACTTTTAAATACAGATCAGAAAATATTAACTAAAATACTAGCGCATAGATTAAGTACAGTGATGAATAAAATAATACACCCTGACCAAACATGCTTTATTCAGAAACGGTACTCATATTATAATCTAAGAAGATTATTTAATATTATTTATTCTAAGAGAATTATTAATGAAGATCTAGCAATAATCTCACTCGATGCTGAAAAAGCATTTGATCAGGTTGAATGGTCTTATTTATTTTCGGTGATGGAAAATATGCAACTAGGGGAGAAATTCTGTACATGGATAAAATTGTTATATACAAATCCTACGGCTAGAATATTAACAAATCAACGGTTGTCATCAAAATTCAGCCTATCTAGAGGTTGTAGACAAGGATGCCCGGTATCTCCATTATTATTTGCGCTTGCTATTGAGCCACTTGCAGAAAGAGTTAGGGGTCATCCGGAAATATATGGGTATATCACAAAGGACACAGTGAATAAAATTTCTCTATACGCAGATGATGTACTAATTTACATTACAAAACCAGAAATTAGTATTCCAAACTTATTAGAGCTAATAACCCAATTTGGTTCACTCTCAGGATACAGAATAAATTGGAATAAAAGTGAAATTATGCCAATAAGGGAACATAACAAACACATAATACAACAATTTCCATTTAAAATAGTAAACGAAAAATTTAAATACCTAGGTATCTATGTAACTAAGATATATACATCATTATTTAAAGCAAATTTTCCCCCATTACTGAATAAACTACATAAGAATATTCAATACTGGAAAACACTTCCTATCTCAATGATTGGCAAAATTAATGCCATAAAACTGATTTTTTTACCGCAAATATTATACCCTTTTCAGACAATTCCGATATATTTGTCAAAAAACTTTTTTTTTAAATTGGACTCTATTGTTAATGATTTTATCTGGGATTATAAGAATCATAGGATAAACAAAAGACATTTGTGTAAATCAAAAATAAATGGAGGTTTGGTTTTACCCAACTTTCCGTTTTATTTTTGGGAAGTTAATATTAAAAATATGAATTTCTGGTTGGAAGAAATAGATCAACAACCAGATTGGTTAAAAATGGAAAAGGAAGATTGTTTGCCTTTTGATATCGGTTCGATATTATTTGCTACATCTAAATTAAACAAAAAAATTTATAGGGAAAACCCTATAATATTTAGTGCCATACGAATTTGGAAACAATTAAAAAAGACATTAAAATTAGATAATTTATCACTTTTTCTCCCAATTGTGAATAACCCTTTGTTTAAACCCTCATGGTTGGACAGGGGTTTTACACAATGGAAGAATTATGGAATTAAAAATATGGGACAACTTTATAAGGAAAGCACTTTTCTGACATTTCAGGAGTTGCAACAGACTTATGGACTTCGAGGAAATGATTATTTCAGATATCTTCAACTCAGAGATTATGTAAAATCGAATACTCAAAACTTTCGAATTAGAAATTCAGAAATTATTGACGAATGTTGGAATAAACATCCTAATACAGAAAAATTAATATCTTATATATATAATATCTTATTAGACAGTGACATTCCATCGACGGACTTACACAGACAAACATGGGAAAAAGAATTAAATCAAATAATAACGAAAGATACTTGGGAAGAAAGTTTACAACATATACATCAATGTTCATTAAATGCCAGACATTCTTTAATACAATTTAAAGTAATACATAGGTTACATTATTCAAAAACAAAATTACATAAAATCTTTCAACATATCTCACCTATATGTGATAAATGTCAAAATTTAGAAGCTACCTTATCTCATATGTTTGCAAACTGTATAAAAATTAAAAAATTCTGGGTAAATATTTTTAGTATAATATCTAAAGTGACCAGCACACAAGTGGACCCGGATCCAAAATTTATAATACACGGAACATCAGAATTAAATCAAACATTTACAACAACACAAAGAAACTTTATTGATTATAGTATAATAACAGGAAAAAAATTAATTCTAAAATTTTGGAAAGGCCCTACGGCCCCCACAATCAAAATGTGGATTATAGAAATGACGGAGACCTTAAACGTGGAAAGAATCAGATTTTCCCTGTTGGACAAACAGGAATTATTCGTTGGAACATGGTCTCCCTTTATTGATTATTTAAAGGGTCAGAATGGTTCAGCACGGGAACCTGACTAATGCTCGGGCTAAAGAATGGATGAAATGCTATATTCTGAAATGTACGAAGATATCTCGAATGAAGTTTTTTATTTTAATAAATGTTTCCATTCTTCTTTAACTATCTTTCTCTTTTGTTTTGTTTATTTCTGTTTTTTTTTTTTTTTTCTCTTTTTCTTCTCTCTCTTTTCTTTCTTTACTTCATCTATCTTTTTAGTTCTATCTAGTATAATTTTTTTTTTAAAAGGCAAAAGGTATTGGAGACAATGTAATAATAATTGATAATATTATCAATTTAAAAATGTAAGACTGTAATGATGTTAATAGGTTATGTACTTATCTCCAATAAAAAATATTTTCAACAAAAAAAAAATCAGAAACAATGGTCCTGAACTTAAAGAAAGGTAACTTGGAGGGTATGAGACGTGAATTGGCCAAGATAGACAGGCAATTGATTCTTAAAGGGTTGATGGTGGATATGCAATGTAAGGCATTTAAAGACTGCATGGATGAACTACAACAATTGTTCATCGCTCTTTGGCAAAAGAATAAATCAGGGAAGGTAGTGCATCCGTGGATAACAAGGGAAATCAGGGATAGTATCAAAGCAAAAGATGAAGCGTACAAATTAGCCAGAAAAAGCAGCCTACCAGAGGACTGGGAGAAATTCAGAGTCCAGCAGAGGAGGACAAATGGCTTAATTAGGAAAGGGAAAATAGATTATGAAAGAAAACTGGCAGGGAACATAAAAACTGACTGCAAAAGTTTTTATAGATATGTGAAGAGAAAAAAATTTGTTAAAACAAATGTAGGTCCTTTGCAGTCAGAAACAGGTGAATTGATCATTGGGAACAAGGACATGGCAGACCAATTGAATAACTACTTTGTTTCTGTCTTCACTAAAGAAGACATAAATAATCTGTCGGAAATAGCAGTGGACCGCGGGTCAAATGAGGTGGAGGAACTGAGTGAAATCCAGGTTAGCCTGGAAGTGGTGTTAGGTAAATTGAATGGATTAAAGGCCGATAAATCCCCATGGCCAGATAGGCTGCATCCCAGAGTACTTAAGGAAGTAGCCCCAGAAATAGTGGATGCATTAGTGATAATTTTTCAAAACTTTTTAGATTCTGGAGTAGTTCCTGAGGATTGGAGGGTAGCTAATGCAACCCCACTTTTTAAAAAGGGAGGGAGAGAGAAAACGGGGAATTGTAGACCAGTTAGTCTAACATCGGTAGTGGGGAAACTGCTAGAGTCAGTTATTAAAGATGGGATAGCAGCACATTTGGAAAGTGGCGAAATCATTGAACATGGTCAGCATGGATTTACGAAAGGTAAATCATGTCTGACGAATCTTATAGAATTTTTTGAGGATGTAACTAGTAGAGTGGATAAGGGAGAACCAGTGGATGTGTTATATCTGGACTTTCAGAGGGCTTTCGACAAGGTCCCACATAAGAGATTAGTATACAAACTTAAAGCACACAGTATTGGGGGTTCAGTATTGATGTGGATAGAGAACTGGCTGGCAGACAGGAAGCAAAGAGTAGGAGTAAATGGGTCCTTTTCAGAATGGCAGGCAGTGACTACTGGGGTACCGCAAGGCTCAGTGCTGTGACCCCAGCTATTTACAATATATATTAATGATTTGGACGAGGGAATTGAATGCAACATCTCCAAGTTTGCGGATGACACGAAGCTGGGGGGCAGTGTTAACTGTGAGGAGGAGGCTAGGAGGCTGCAAGTTGACTTGGATAGGCTTGGTGAGTGGGCAAATGCATGGCAGATGCAGTATAATGTGGATAAATGTGAGGTTATCCACTTTGGTCGCAAAAACAGGAAAGTAGACAATTATCTGAATGGTGGCCGATTAGGGAAAGGGGAGATGCAACGAGACCTGGGTGTCATGGTACACCAGTCATTGAAAGTAGGCATGCAGGTGCAGCAGGCAGTGAAGAAAGCGAATGTTATGTTAGAATTCATAGCAAAAGGATTTGAGTATAGGAGCAGGGAGGTTCTACTGCAGTTGTACAGGGTCTTGGTGAGACCACACCTGGAGTATTGCGTATAGTTTTGGTCTCCAAATCTGAGGAAAGACATTCTTGCCATAGAGGGAGTACAGAGAAGGTTCACCAGACTGATTCCTGGGATGTCAAGACTTTCATATGAAGAAAGACTGGATAGACTCGGCTTGTACTCGCTAGAATTTAGAAGATTGAGGGGGGATCTTATAGAAACTTACAAAATTCTTAAGGGGTTGGACAGGCTAGATGCAGGAAGATTGTTCCCGATGTTGGGGAAGTCCAGGACAAGGGGTCACAGCTTAAGGATAAGGGGGAAATCCTTTAAGACCGAGATGAGGAAAAACTTTTTCACACAGAGTGGTGAATCTCTGGAACTCTCTGCCACAGAGGGTAGTTGAGGCCAGTTCATGGGCTATATTTAAGAGGGAGTTAGATGTGGCCCTTGTGGCTAAAGGGATCAGGGGGTATGGAGAGAAGGCAGGTACGGGATACTGAGTTGGATGATCAGCCATGATCATATTGAATGGCGGTGCAGGCTCGAAGGGCCGAATGGCCTACTCCTGCACCTATTTTCTATGTTTCTATGAACACGGTGTGAACTTTAGGCAGATAATTAATGTTTTAAAATAAAATACCATCAAACTAAAAAAGAATGAGTGATACCATTTTCCTATTCTTATGTGACATGATATTGAGACTGGTGTGTAAATGGTAGCAAAAGCTTTGCTGAGAAAATGTATGAGAAACATAGCATTTGGAATGTGTGAATGGGGGGGGGAGTGGATGAGTGTGTGTGTGTGTGTGTGTGTGTGTGTGTGTGTGTGTGTGTGTGTTTGGGTAGGGGGGGTTATTTTATTTTGTAAAAACATATCTAACAAATCTAGTACATTTTTAGTTAATTTAAAGGTACATATGGAGCATATGTGTGTGTGTGTGTCTGGGGGGGGGGTGGTTGTGTGGAGGTCATTTTGTTTAATTTACACATATCTAATAAATCCAGCATAGTTTTAGGTTATTTATTAAAGGTACATATGTTACCGTTGCTAAGGAGAAATATGTCCTTAGCAACCAAATTTAACTTATGTCCTTAGCAACCAAATCCTTAACGCCCAATTTCTGGACGTGGGGACACTGTATGTATGCTTGATATACCCCTTTTTGAGATATCTAACACGTGTCCGGTACTTTCCAGAGGTGTATCACGAAACTCAAAAACTAAACCCTAAATCCTGCCCATGGTCTATTTACAAAAAGAGACACAATCTTCTGAAATAACATGCACCTCTGGAGAGCATGGACAAGCATCATTTTTGGTCAGGACCCTTCTTCAGACTGCTTGCGGAGAAAGTTGGAAAGCAGAGGGGGGGGGGGTGGTCACCTTAGATTCCCATCCCTCTACAGATGCAGCCTGACCCACTGAGTTCCTCCACTGCTTTAGAGGGAACTAGATTAAGTGGGACCCGTTGGATCCCAGTTTCACACGGGAGGGCTGGTCCCCCAATGCAATAAATATTGCACCTTCACCAATTCCATAATTGGTGGCCAGTGGGGGGGTGCTTTCTGGAGAGCTAGTATGGGTGTTGTGCGTCGAAGGGATTGGTTTCCAGAGGGTTAATATGGACATTGTGGGCTGAATGGATTCTTGGACTGCAAGCTCAGTCACTCAGGCCAGGCAGCTCAGTCAACCAGGCCTGGCAGCTCAGTCACTCAGGCATGGCAGGCTGTCAGCTCAGTAACTCACGCCTGGCGGGCTGGCAGCTGAGAAACTGCCAGAAATTCTGCCGAAAACAGGTGGCCGACTCGGTGAGAGAGAAGATGGAGAGGGTGGAAATCAATTTTAGACATTGTCATCTTTTATTACAGATCACAGCAGTGAAGGAGGAAAGTCTATCCTTGCGTGGATCTCTTGAGCGCCAGTATGGGTGTTGTGCACTGAAGGGACTGGTTTCCAGTGGGCTAGTATGGACATTGTGGATTGAATGGATTCTTGGACTTGCTGTTCAGTGAGTCATGGCTGGTGGGCTGGCACTTCAGTCACTTACAGCTGGTGGGTTGGCAGTTCACTTACTCATGGCTGGTGGGCTGGCAGTCCAGTCACTCACGGCTGGTGTGGTGGCAGTTCACTCAGTTACCCCTCCCTTCACCCCAACTCTGCTCCGTGCCATTCCTCTCCCCCCCACGCATTCAGTCCATCTCCCCTCAAGCTCCCCCCCATGCACTCTTAGTGGCTCTCGGACAGCGCAGCCATACCTGCCTATTAGGTTCCCATTGTGATGAAGAAAACGCAGGCATGGCAAGTGGTAAAAGGATTTAATAAAGTTTAAAATGTGAATAACTCTTAAAATATAACAACAATTTAAATGTAAAAGATGAGATTTATTAAGTTCTTTCTTGTTGTGTCTCTTGTTGTGTTCTGCTGCTCACTGCCTCTTGATGCCTCTTTGCAGTTGATATAAAAAAAACATTTTAATATAGAGAGATTGAGCGATCTAATTTTAACAAAGAACATCTGAGAATTTACCTCAAAAGTCATCATTCAGTGCAGGTCTGCAAATCCAATCTCACAGCATTTGAAGCGGAGTGCAGACAGCAAGTCCAACCTCACAGCACGCCAAGCATAGTGCAGGCAGCAAGTCCAACCTCACAGCACTCCAAGCAGAGTGCAAGCAGCAAGTCCAAGCTCACAGCACTCCAAGCAGACCCACACAGTTGCAATAGCCAGACAGTTGCAATATCCACACAGTTGCAATAGCCACACATTTCAACAGCCACAATTGCAAAAGCCACACATTTCAACAGCCACACATTTCAACAGCCACACATTTCAACAGCCACAGTTGCAAAAGCCACACATTTCAACAGCCAGTTGCAAAAGCCACACATCGAAATAGCCACACATTTCAACAGCCACAGTTGCAAAAGCCACAAATTTCAACAGCCACAGTTGCTAAAGCCACACATTTCAACAGCCACAGTTGCAAAACCCACACATTTCAATAGCCACACACTTCAACAGCCACAGTTGCAAAAGCCACACATTTCAACAGCCACAGTTGCAAAAGCCACAGTTTAAAAACACATAAAGGGCACTCACAGGTCAGTAGACACTAAGTGTTCTATAGATTTCCAGCTCAGACTGAGAGTCGTGATCTCTCGCTCGCCATCTTGCAGCAACAGAGCCATGTCCAGACTTCCGGGTTTTATAGCCCCTCCCCCCACAACGGAAGGGGCGTGGCCTTCAAGGCAGTGATTGACAGGAGAGAGAATCTCAACATTTTTAAAACACTACTAACTTCTATTTTTCATCAATGGGAAAAATCCTCTGCACCTGATGAGCGGAGGGGGACCAAAATCACAGCTGTAAGTGGTAGCGTTATACAGCGCAAACAGGAAGTGGTCAAGTTCAGACTTTTAATTATATAGATATGATACGAGACCAAGGGGGACCCGTTGGGTCCCGTCCCCTCAATGCACAGTTGCGTGGGGGTGTTTAGGGCGGCGGCATATCACACACAGACTAACCACCCCCCCACACACACAAACAACCCCACACACACACTAACTACCCCCTTGATATTATATTAATATTATTCATTTGTTCCTTTTACACCATAACTGCCCTGTCCACTGATGCATAGCTCCCAACTCGCAGGCACATCTATAAGATGGAGGGTGGGGGTAGAGAGTGAGGGCAGAGAGAGAGGGGACAGAGACAGAGAGGGAGGCAGAGACAGAGAGAGAGGGGCAGAGACAGAGGGAGTGGGGCAGAGACAGAGAGAGAGGGGAGCAGAGAGAGGCAGAGGGGGTGGAGCGGAAGGGGAAGAGGGTGGAGGAGGAGGAAGGTGGGTAAGGGGAGGAGGGTGGGGGAGAGGGGGAAGGAGGGGGGAGAGAGGGGAGGAAAGTGGGGAGAAGAGAGAGAGGGCTGAGAGAAAGAGGGGGGAGAGAGGGAGAGGGGGTGAGAGAGGAAGGGGGTGAGGGGGGAAGGGAGGTGAGGGGGTGAGAGGGAGAGGGGGGAAGTGAGGGGGAGTGGTGAGTGGGTGGGGAGGAGGCGGGGAGTGGAGGGGAGGGAGGTTGGGGAGGGGGGTGGAGGGGAGGGGCAGGGGAGGGGGGAAAGAGAGAGGAGGGGAGAGAGAGGAGGGGGGGAGAGAGAGGAGGTAGAGAGAGAGAGGATGGGGGAGAGAGAGGAGGGGGGCAGAGAGAGGAAGGGGGAGAGACAGAGAGAGGGGCAGAGACAGAGAGAGAGAGGGGGAGAGACAGAGGGAGAGGGGGTGGAGGAGAGGGAGGGTGGGTGAAGGGGGAGGGGAGGAGAGGGGGGGCTAGTGTTGCTCCTTATTCCCTCTTCCAAATCATTAATATACATGGTAAACAGTTGCGGCCCCAACACCGAGCCTTGCGGCACTCCACTCGCCACTGCCTGCCATTCTGAAAAGGACCCGCTCACTCCTACTCTTTGCTTCCGGTCTGCCAACCAATTTTCTATCCATGTCAACACCATACCCCCAATACCATGTGCTCTCATTTTAGTCACCAGTCTCCCGTGCGGGACCTTATGAAAGCCTTTCTGAAAGTCTAGATACACTACATCCACTTGCTCCCCTTCATTCATTTTACTTGTCACATCCTCAAAAAATACCAGAAGATTAGTCAAGCATGATTTCCCTTTCATAAATCCATGTTGATTTGGACTAATCCAAACACCCCATTATTACCTCTTTAATAATTCACTCCAGCATCTTTCCCACCACTGAAGTCAGGCTAACTGGTCTTTAATTCCCCGTTTTCTCTCTCGCTCCTTTCTTGAAAAGTGGGATAACATTAGCTATCCTCCAATCCACAGGAACTGATCCTGAATATAATTGAACACTAGACCGTGGGGGGCGGGGGGAGGGGTGGTGGTGGTGGGGGGGCTTTCTGGAAGCTGTTCCTGAACCTGCTGGTCTGAGAATGAAGAGATCTGTAGCACCTCCCAGATGGGAGGAGGGTAAACATTCTGTGGTTGGGGTGAGAGCAGTCCTCGACGATGCTGAGCGCCCTTCGCAGACATTGCTTGCTCTGGACCGCCTTAATGGAGGGGAGTGAGGAACCGGTGATGCGTTGGGCAGTTTTCACCATCCTCTGCAGTGCTTTCCAGTCAGAGACAGAGCAGTTGCCAGACCATACTGTGATACAGTTGGTAAGGATGCTCTCGATGGTGCAGCGGTAGAAGTTCACCAGAATCTGAGGACACAGATGGACCTTCTTTAGTCTCCTCAGGAAGAAGAGACGCTGGTGAGCCTTCTTGATCAGAGTTGAGGTATTGTGGGTCTAAGAGAGATCTTCAGAGATGTGGACACCCTGAAACTTGAAGCTGGCAACACGCTCCACCTCTGTCCCGTTTATATGGATGGGGGTGTGTGTGCCACCATTAGTCTTTCTGTAGTCCACAATGAGCTCCTTGGTCTTCTTGGTGTTAAGGGCCAGGTTGTTGTCGGCGCACCACGCTGCTAGGAGCTGGACCTCCTCCCTGTAGGCCGACTCATCGTTGTCGCTGATGAGGCCAGTCACCGTTGTGTCATCTGCAAACTTGATAATGGTGTTGAAACCATGTACAGGTGTGCAGTCGTAGGTGAAGAGGGAGTAGAGGAGAGGGCTCAGTACACAGCCCTGTGGAACGCCGGTGTTCAGGGTGAGGGTTGATAAGGTGTGGTTGTCTAACCTAACAGACTGGAGTCTGTTGGTTAGAAAGTCCAATATCCAGTTGCAGAGGGAGGGGTTGATGCCCAGGTCGTTGAGTTTGGTGATCCGTTTGAAGGGGATGATGGTGTTGAATGCTGAGCTGAAGTCGATGAACAGCATTAGCCATGAGTGAGAGGTTTTGGCAAATATATTATGAAACAATTTCAGGTTTATATTTGCACAAGAATTCAGTGCGCACACACATTTGTAAACATAAAAAATCGCACAATACAAGATTTCTGCGTACACAAACTACTAAAAATTGGAGGGACAAGGAGGCCTTCCTTAGCAACAGAGGAGGCCTTCCATAGCAACAGAAGCCTGACACTGGCAGGCCTTCCTTCACAAATGTGTAGGGCTTCCTAAGCAACACTGTGGGCCTATCGGAGCAACAGGAGCCTGATACCAGATCTTCCTTCGCAACAGAAGCCTGTTGGCACTAGGCCTTCCTTGACAACAGACGGGAGCCTGACACCAGCAAGCCTTTACTCAGAGCTGCCAACTCTCACGCATTTCGGCCAATTCTCATGCTCTCACGCTGATCATAGAATTTCTTACGCTCTGTCGAAAACTAATACAAACTGCATGGGCCGGGGCGGAGGGAGGGATCGAAGCAGAAGCAGCGGCGGGGGCAGATGCGGACGGGGAGCTGGGGCTGGCGAGTGTTTGCAGGGCTGGCGAGTGTTTGCCGGGCTGGTGAATCGCTCGCTGCAGCTCCGGCCATGGAGCAGCCTCAGTGCAAGAGTCCTGGGCCGTCGGAGGCGTCGGAAGCGTTGCATCGCAATCATGAGAATCTCTGCGCTGGATTCGCCCTGGTGACCGACATGGACCATGCTGCGGCTTGGTGCTTCCTGGAGGACAACCAGTGACTGCTGGAAGTAAGTACCAAGCACTGGGTAGAAGTGGTGGAAGATAGTGGCCTTCAAATGGGGGTGGTTGGAGAACATCTTCTAAAGAAGGGTTTCGGCCCGAAACGTTACCTATTTCCTTCGCTCCATAGATGCTGCTGCACCCGTTGAGTTTCTCCAGCATTTTTGTGTACCTGTGGTTGGAGAACATCCTGCTTGACTGCTTGATTTTCACTTACTGTAACTGCAGGAAAAATGTTCCCGATGTTGGGGGAGTTTAGAACCAGGGGTCATAGTTTACAAATTAGGGGTAGGCCAGTTAGAACTGAGATGAGGATAAACTTTCTTCACCCTGGGAGTTGTGATACTATGGAGTTCTCTGCCACAGAAGGCAGTGGAGGCCAATTCACTGGATGTTTTCAAGACAGTTCCATTTAGCTCTTGGGGCTTGTGAAATCAAGGGATATGGAGAAAATACAGGAGTTACTGATTTTAGATGAACAGCCATGATCATATTGAATGGCAGTGCTGGCTCGAAGGGCCGAATGGCCTCTTCCTGCACCTGTTTTTCTATGTGTCTATGCTTGAGTATATGGCAAAAAAACTCGACCACTTGATTTAGAAGCATTCATGCATGGTGGAGGTATAATGTAGTCATAGAGTGATACAGTGTGAAAACAGGCATTTTGGCGCAACTTGCCCACACCCGCCAACATGTCCCTGCTTTTGGTCCATATCCCTCCAAACCTGTCCTATCCATGTATTAGTCTAACTGTTTCTTAAATGTTGTGTTAGTCCCTGCCTCAACCACCTCATCTGGCAGCTTGTTTCATACTCCCACCTTTGTGTGGAAAAAGTTACCCCTTAAAAATACTTCAAACAAAAAACATTAAAATCATATTTCTACAATGCACTAAAACATGATTTTAATACAT
>JAXLNO010005373.1:46873-79457 GCA_038087875.1 Malacoraja senta
TTCCCCAGTTTATTTACAAAAATTGATCACCAAACTGACATTTTTTTCAAATATTACCGCTGGCCAGCTGCTGACATCACAATGCCTTTGCTCCTCGCGACCAGCTGCGCAGATGTTCAATGCGCAGCCAGTTACGTGGTGAAGAATGTTAACACGTGATCAAGTCGTGCAGCACGCTCCACTGGGCTTCTTGAAGTTCAACAACATTGCGTTTCCCCGTTTCGGCGTCTGGTTTTTGGGATGTGTTTCAAAGGCGAAATCACACACAGAGTTTTATATAATACTAGAAAGTGGGACTCATGTGTCCCAGCTTCACACGGGAGGGCTGGTCCCCCAATGCAATATTCCACTCTCCACGATTTCCAATATTGCTGGCCAGTGGGGAAGGGGGGGGGGGGGGGGCTTTCTGGAGTGCTAGTATGGTGTTATGGGTCAAAGGGACAGGTTTCCAGAGGGGCTAGTATGGACATTGTGCGCCAATGGTTTCTTGGGCTGGCAGCTCAGTCACTCAGGCCAGGCAGCTCAGTCACTCAGGCCAGGCAGCTCAGTCACTCAGGCCTGGCAGCTCAGTCACTCAGGTTGTTATTGCAGAAAAAACGAGCAGGTTCTGCAGATCCGAGGTCACGGTTTACTTTTGAATAACTCACACGGCCGCGCCGCTCGCTAAGACCTTTGAAAGACCTTTTGAAAAAACTTCTTGCTCGCGCTGCCGGGAGTGAGAGATTATTGCGTTCAAGACCAGCCTCGCCTCTGACGACGCGGACCCCCAACCCCTCAAACTCTCCCCCCTCCCTTTCTCCCCCGCTCCCTCTCTGCCTCCTCACGCTCCCTGCTCTCTCTGCCTCTGTGTCTCTCTCTCTGCCTGTGTCCCTCTCTGCCTCTGTGTCCCTCTCTCTGCTTCTGTATCACTCTCTCTGCCTATGTCCCCCTATGTCCCTTTGTGTCCCTCTGTGTCCTCTCTCCCTACTACCCTCCTCCGCACTTCCTCTCTCCCCACTCCTCTCCCCTCTATTCTCCCCCCCCCCTCTACCCCCCCTACCCTGCTCTCTCCACCCCTCTCCCCCCTACCTCTCTCACCCCCTCTCACCCCTCACCCACCTCTCTCCCCCCTCCTCCTACCTCTCCCCCTCCCTCTCTCCCACTCCATTCTCCCTCTCTCCCCCTCCACCCACCCCCTTCCACTCCTCTCCCTCCCTCTCCTCCTCCACCTCTCCCCTCCCCTTCCCTCCATCCCCTCTCCCCCCTTCCCCTCTCCTTCCCTCCATCCCGTCTCTCCCCCTCCCCCACATCACTCCCCCCTCCCCCCCACACATCCCTCCCCCCCACACCCACTCTGCCCCCAATACCCCAACCCTCCCCACTCCAAACCCTACATCACCCCCACATCCCCTCCCCCCACACACCCTTTCCACTCCACCCCTTCACACCACCCCCACACCCCCCCTCTTCTACACTCCCCCTCCTCTACACTCCCCCAGCCCCACACCCACCTTAAACTCCCCCCTCCCCCACACCGCATACTCACACCCCCGTCCCCCACACACCCCTTATCCACACCCCACCTCCCCGCAATGCCCCCTCCCCCACAATGCCCCTTTCCCCACAACGTCCCCTCCCCCGCAACGCCCCCCTCCCCGCAACGCCCCCCTTTCCCCACAACGGCCTCTCCCCACACCCTCCCCAGCAACACCTCCTCCCCGCAACGCCCCCTCCCCCGCAACGCCCCTCCCCCACAACGCCCCCTCCCCCTGCAACGCCCCCTCCCACAATGCCCCTCCCCCGCAATGCCACCTTTCCCACCATGCCCCCTCCCGCAACGCCCACTCCCCGCAACGCGCCCCCCCTACCCACAATACCCCCCTCCCCCACATCGCCTCCCCCTACCTAACGCCTCCCCCACAATGCACCCCCTACCATACACCCCCACCACCAGCTTCTAACAGACCCGCCTGAGGCTGTCCCCATCCCCAACAGGTCCCACTTAGTCTATATAATTAAGTCTCATCTTGACCACTTCCTGTTTGCACTGTGTTTTGCTTTTGGAAAAAATGCTGCCACATATGGCTGTGATTTTTTGGCAATCTTACTCAGTGACCTCCTCCGCTGCGCAGGCCCCCAGGATTTTCCCCTTCGATGAAAAATAAAAGACTTATTAGTGTTTAAAAAATCTTGAGATTCTCTCACCTGTCAATCACTGCCATTAAGGCAACGCCCCTTGTGGTGGGAGGGGGAGGACTATAAAACCCGGATGTGTGGGCTTGGTCAGTTTGTGTGCAAGATGGCGAGGGAAATGTCACGACTCTCTGTCTGAGCTGGGAAACTACAGAAAACTGTGGGTATGCAATGTACTTGAATAAATGATTTGTTAACCCTTAATGAAAATGAAATTAGTTGTTTGGCCTGCCTGTGCTTGAAAGTGCAATGGCAATGAAATGAAGTGAAAATGGAATCAGCTGTTTGGCTTGAGCCTGCCCTGTGCTGAAAGTGCAATGGCAATGGCAATGAAGTGAAAATACAATCAGCTGTTTGGCTTGAGCCTGCCCTGTGCTTGAAAGTGCAATGGCAGTGGAAATTAAGTGAAAATGCAATCAGCTGTTTGGCATGAGCCAGCCCTGTCTTGAAAGTGCAATGGCAATGGAAATGAAGTGAAAATGCAATCAGCTGTTTGGCTTGAGCCTGCCCTGTGCTTGAAAGTGCAATGGCAATGGAAATTAAGTGAAAATGCAATCAGCTGCTTGGCTTGGCCTGCCCTGTGCTGAAACTGCAATGGCAATGGAAGTGAAATGAAAATGCAATGAGCTATTCAGCTTGCCCTGTGCTTGAAACTGCAATGCAATTGGAAATGAAATGAAACCACTAATTTCGGCCCTCCGTAAGAATGTGGCCGTTCCAGGTGGCCCCGCTGCTGGAGGACTCTCCGACGCCGGGGCTACATCACCCGGCGAGAACGGCCAGGATCATCGGGGCCTCCGTAGAGGCAATAGCGGGGGCTTCATTTGGCCTGACTTTTTTGGGGTGAACTGGGGCTGGGGACTGGACATTGTGCTTCCCCACAGTGGAAATCACTGTGGGGGATGATTTTTGTATGTAATTGTTTGTAATTGTATTTGTTAGTCTGTGTTCAAGGATGTCGGTCGGGAGGGGAGAGTGGACGCTGGCGCGGTTTCGTTGCCGCTGCTCTCTCCTCAAATTGTGCTTCTGATTTAATTTTTGGTTTTGGAAGGAATTCTGTCCCTGATTTGTGTATTGGTCTTTATAACTTATTTTTTTAAATTCTGATTATATGTTTCCTATAAATCTCTGTAAGGTGTCTTGAGACGCCCGTAAATAAAATTCATTATTATTATTAGCCGAGAAACCAATCCCTTTTCCCCCCATCTTTTTACATTCTTTATACTCATCAAGCACCTCATTTACTCCATCCTGCCTATAATTATTGTAGATCTCTCTCTTTTTCCGAACCGTGTCCAATTTCCCTTGAAAACCATGGCTGCTTTCCATTTTTACTATTTCCTTTCACCGAACAGGGACATAAAGATTCTGTACTCTTAAAATTTCACCTTAAATGTCCTCCATTTCTCTTCTACATCCTTCCATAAAACAACATGTCCCAATTCACTCCTTTTAAATCCTTTCGCATCTCCTCAAAGTTAGCCTTTCTCCAATCAAAAATCTCAACCTAGGTCCAGTTCTGACCCTCTCCATAATTATTTGAACTAATGGTATTGTGATCACTGGTCCCGATGTGCTCCCCAATGCTTACCTCCTCCCCGGACACGGCCCCCGTGACTCGTGCCTCCCACACCAAGACGCTGCCCTCTGCAGCCGATGGTTAGTTGTGCCTTTGGGTTGCCACCTGGTGCCGCCACATGACCCCACCCCTAAAACCAGAGGCACCGAACCGGACGGGAGACTGCACGACGCGACCCGAACGGGTAGATACAATCCAAGGCCCGGGGGCTCGGTTCAGAAAAATCTCCGGGAGCCCAGGACGGCGGACGCCGTGACGGGGTGTTTGAGCCACATGGACTGGCTCGCTCTTGACGGCGCCAATGTAGGATTCGACCATTTCGCCATCATGTTGGCTACGGGGAAAAAACTTGTGGTGCTCCATGATAACGTTAGTGCGAAGTTGGCAGATAGAGAGGATGTTTGGCAGATAGAGAGGATGTGGAAAGGATGTTTCCACTGATGGGAGAGTCTAGGACCAGAGGTCATAGCCTCAGAATTAAGGGGCCTTCTTTAGAAAGGAGGTAAGGAGGAACTTCTTTATTCAGAGGATAATTAATCTGTGGAACTCATTGCCACAGAGAGCTGTGGAGGCCTGTGTTCTTACCCACCGCCAACAGGTATTCAGGTAAGGAATGATCCAACCGGCCGTCTGCTGGTCAAGGGCGCTACCACATAGTGATAGCGAGTCTCGTCAGCTGTAACGCCGCGGATGTTAAATTGGGATTCGGCCTGTCGAAACCAAACCCCAGGCTGCGAGGTCCAAATTGACGGTAGCTTTAGGGAGAATACGTTGAGTCCGGCCTCATCGCCCTCGTAGTCGGCAGCGGCAGAATGCATTTTTTCTTTTTCAAATTTCCCTTCCAGGTTTACACTACTGGGCGTCAGGGGGTCACCAATGTGGCGGGGACTCGCAGGAGTCCAGCCAAAAACTAGTCGGATACGAGTTGTGTGCACAAGACATGTTATTCTCTCCAATACAATTCCCTACTCCTTCCCGGACGCGGGCGTTGCACGGCCTTAAATACCACTCAGGTACCGACCCTGTGACTAGTGCCTCCCACACCCTCTATAGCCGATGGTTCGTTGTGCCCATGGGTTGCCACCAGGTGCCGCCATAAAATGACGTTTTGAGTCAGGACCCTTCTTCAGACTGATTGGAGAGGGTGAGATTAGGAAGCTGGAAAAGAGAGATGGGGGCTGGACAAAACCTGGCAAGTCTTTGTCATGGACACAAGTCATGGACACAAAATGCTGGAGTAACTCAGCGGACAGGCAGCATCTATGGAGAGAAGGAATGGGTAACGTTTCAGTTGAGACCCTTCTGAAATGATAGGTGGAGACACAAGAAACTGCAGATGCTGGATACTTGCATCGAACACAATTTAGTTAGATGCACAGAATCTCTTGCCCAGAGTGGGGGAATCGAGGACCAGAGGACATGGGGTCAAGGTGATGGGGAAAAGATTTAATAGGAATCCGAGGTGTAACTTTTTCCACACAAAGGGTGGTGGGTGATGGAACGAGCTGCCAGAGGAGGCTGCAACTATCCAAACGTTTAAGAAACAGTTAGACAGGGACATGGATAGGACAAGTTTGGAGGATATAGACCAAACGCAGGCAGGTGGGACTAATGTAGCTGGGACATGTTGTAGGTGTGGGCAAGTTGGGCGAAGGGCCTGTTTCCACTTTATGACTCTAACACAAAGTGCTGCAGTAACTCGGCGGGTCAGGCAGCATCCGTGGAGAACTGGATAGGTGATGTTTCGCAGAGTGCTGGAGTAACTCAGCGGGTTAGGCAGCATCTCTGGAGAACATGGATAGGTGACATTTCGGGTAGATGTAAATATGCAGCTTTTAGGTCAGGTAGCATTTGGAGTATTGCATACAGTTCTGGTCACTCCATTACAGACTGATGTGGAGGCTTTGGGGAAGGTGCAGAGATAGTTAACCAGAATGGGTTAAAAACAAGGACAGCAGGTGCAAAAAAGGACACAAAATGCTGGAGTAACACAGCGGGATAGGCATCTGTGGAGAGAAGGAATGGGTGACATTTCGGGTCGAGACTGTGGAGGGTCTCGACCCGAAATGTTATCCATTACTTTCCAGAATTTGTGTCTACCTAAACAGCGCCTATCCACGTTGCAGTGTGCCAGCAGGCTGGAGGATCGGGCAAAGGCCTTGCCAC
The DNA here is from genome assembly GCA_038087875.1 of Malacoraja senta. Taxonomy (NCBI): domain Eukaryota; kingdom Metazoa; phylum Chordata; class Chondrichthyes; order Rajiformes; family Rajidae; genus Malacoraja; species Malacoraja senta. Next base: position 52,791 of record JAXLNO010005373.1, read on the forward strand.
AGAACAGGCAGGTGAAGGGGCGCTGGCCGGTGTGGATTCGCCAGTGCTCCAGCAGGTGGTACAGGCTGGGCATGCGGTGAAACCCATGCCACTCAGCGCACACAAAGGGTCTCTCTCGGTGTGTATCTGCTGGTGCTCTCGCAGACCCGTGCGCTCTTGAAACGCTTGCCGCAGTGGGAGCAGTCGCTCGCCGGCGAGGGCCCGTTGGTGCAGCAGCAACCCCCACGAACTGTCATACATCTCAACGCAGTACGGGCAGTCGTAGGGCTTGCCACTGGTGTGCACTGCGCTGGTGAGACAGGGCGTGTGACACTATGGCAAAGCACTATCCAAACACTGGGCTGGGCAAGGGACGGTCGCCGGCGTGCACCGTTGGTGGTTCAGAAGGCTGGAGGAGCGGGTGAAGCCCTTGCCGCATTGGGCGCAGGTGTAGGGGCGCTCACCAGTGTGGGTGCGCTGGTGCTCCAGCAGGCTGTTGGAGCGTGTGAAGCCCTTGCCACAGTTGCTGCAGGTGTAGGGCCGCTCCCCGCTGTGCAGGCGCATGTGCATCTTCAGGTGCGTGGACGACTTGAAGCTTTTGCCGCAGTCGGAGCAGGTGAAGGGCCGTTCACTGCTGTGCACCCGCCGGTGCTCCCATAGCCCCGTGAACCGGGCAAAGCTCTTGCCACAGGTGGGGCAGCATAGGGCTTCTCGCCCGTGTGCACCCGCCGGTGGATTCTTCAGCTCTTGCGCCCCCTTGAAATCCTTGTCGCAGTCGGAGCAGCCAAAGGGCCTCTCGCCGGAGTGCACCTGCTGGTGGGACAGCAGATAAGTGGAGCGGGTGAAGCCCTTGCCGCAGTCGCTACAGGTGTAGGGCCGTTCCTCGGTGTGCAGGCGCCTGTGCGCCTTCAGTTCCGTCGACGACTTGAAGCTTTTGCACAGTCGGAGCAGGTGAAGGGCCGCTCACTGCTGTGCACCCGCTGGTTGCTCCCGCAGCCCCGATAACTGGGCAAAGCTCTTGCCACAGGTGGGGCAGCAATAGGGCTTCTCGCCCGTGTGCACCCGCCGGTGGATCTTCAGCTCTTGCGCCGTCTTGAAGTCCTTGGTGCAGTCGGAACAACCGAAGGGCAGCTCTCCGCTGTGTACCCACTGGTGCTGCCCCAGCCTCCTCAAATTGAAAATCTCTTGCCGCAGGTGGAGCAGCCAAAGGGACGTCCCCGGTGTGCACCTGCTGGTGCTGCAGCAGCCTGGAGGAGCGGGTGTAGCTCTTGCCACACTGGGCGCAGGTGAAGGGGCGCTCGCCGTGTGGGTGTGCCGGTGCTCCAGCAGGCTGTTGGAGCAGGTGAAGCCCTTGCCGCAGTCGCTGCAGGTGTAGGGACGCTCCCCGGTGTGCAGGCGCCTGTGCATCTTTCAGGTCTGATGACGACTTGAAGCCTTTGCCGCAATCAGAGCAGGGGAAGGGACGCTCACTGCTGTGCACCCGCCGGTGCACCCGCAGCCCTGATGACTGGGAAAAGCTCTTGCCGCAGGTGGAGCAGCTATAGGGCTTCTCGCCCGTGTGCACCCGCCGATGGGACTCCAGCAGGCTCGGCTTCTGCCAGGCCTTGCCACACACGTCGCACTCATAACGCTTCTCCTTGTTGTGCCCGCCATGTGGTCCTCCACCAAAGCTCAGCCCCTCGAAGCTCAGACCGCACACCGAGCAGATGGGGGTGGGGGGGCTCACCGGCACCTTGGCCGCTCTCAATGGCCGCTCATGTCCCCGTATCTCCGTCCACAGCAACGGCTATTAAACCCTGCAGGAGGAACACAGAGGGTCAACGTTACTAACGCGTGAACATTACTTGTGCCGATGGGGGGGGAAGGGGAGGGGGCTGAGGGGGAGGGGAGTGGGGAGAAGAGGGTGTGATGGGGGGAGTGATGCAGGAGAGGGGGAGAGGAGGGGGTGAGTGTGAGGAGGAGGGTGAAGGAGTGGCGAGGTGGTGAGGAGGCAAAGGGGGAAAGTGCAGAAGGGGGATGTGGACGGTGGAAGTGAGGGGAGGGGCAGATGGGGATGAGAGGAGAGATGACAAAAATTACTGGAGAAACTCAGCGGGTGAGGCAGCATCTATGGAGCAAAGGAAATAGGCAACGTTTCGGGTCGAGACTCTTCTTCAGACAGATGTGAGGGTGGGGTGCGGAAGAAGAATGGAACAGGTGCAGCCAGTAGGCTGAGGGAGAGCTGAGAGGAGAAAGTAGAGACTACCTGAAATTAGAGAAGTCAATGTTCATACTGCTGGGGTGCAAACTGCCTAAGCGAAATATGAGGTGCTGCTCCTCCAATTTCTGGTGGTCCTCATTCTGGCCATGGAGGAGGCCCAGGACAGAAAGGTTGGATTCGGAATGGGAGGGGGAGTTGAAGTGCTGAGCCACCGGGAGATCAGGTTGGTTATTGCGAACCGAGCGGAGGTGTTCGGCGAAGCCAATCACCAAGTCTATGTTTGGTCTCTCCGATGTAGAGCAGCTGACATCTAGAGCAGCGGATGCAATAGATGAGGTTGGAGGAGGTGCCGGTGAACCTCTGCCCGCACCTGAAAGACTGCTTGGGTCCTTGAATGGAGTCAAGGGGGGAGATAAGGCGACAAGTGTAGCATTTCTTGCGGTTGCAAGAGAAAGTGGGTGCAGTGGGGATGATTCGGGTGGGAAGGGACGAATTGACCAGGGAGTTACGGAGGGAGCGGTCCTCTGCGGAAAGCAGACAGTGGGGGAGATGGGAAGTTGTGACAAGTGGTGGGGTCACGTTGGAGGTGGCAAAAATGTCGAGGATTATTTGTTGTATGTGACGGCTGGTAGGGTGGAAGGTGAGGACAAGGTGGACCTCTGCCCTTGTTGCGAATGGGGGGGATGGGGAGTGAGAGCAGAGTCACTGGGTATGGAAGAGACCCTGGTGAGAGCCTTATCGATAGTAGAAGAGGGGAAACCCCGTTCCCTGAAGAATGAGGACATCTCCGATGCACTGGTGTGGAACACCTCATCCTGGGTGCAGATGCGGCGTAGATGGAGGAATTGGAGTAGGGGATGGAGTCCTTACAGGAAGCAGGATGGGAAGTGCAGTCCAGATAGCCATGGGAGTCAATGGGTTTATAGTGGATGCTGGTCAGTAGTCTATCACCTTCGATGGAGATAATTAGGTCAGGAATGGTAGGGAAATGTCGGAAATGGTCCAGGTGTATTTGAGTGCCGGATGGAAGTTAGTGGTAAAATGGATGAAGTCAGTGAGTTGTGTGTGGGTGCAGGAGGTAGCACCAATGTAGTCGTCGATGTAGCGGAGGTAGAGTTCAGGGATAGTGTTGTTCGACGTACCCAACAAAGAGGCAGACATAGCTAGGGCCCATGCGCGTGCCCATAGCTACTCCTTGTATTTGGAGGAAATGGGAGGAGTCATTAAGGGTATTAAAAGTTATTAAGGGCAAGCACCAGCTCCAAGGACCAGTAGGCGGAGGAGAGTATCAGTAGACGGGGATTGGTTGGTTCTGCGGTCGAGGAAGAAACGGAGGGATTTGAGACCCTCCCGGTGGAGGATGGAGGTGTAGAGTGACTGGACATCCATGGCGAAGATGAGGGAATGGGGGACCAGAAAATGGAAGTCCTGGAGTAGACGAAAAGCATGTGAGGTGTCTTGAACATAGGTATGGGAGAGATTTAACCAGGGGCGATAGGATAGAGTCGAGGTATGTGGAAATACGTTCGGTAGGACACGAACAGGCAGAAACAATGGGTCTGCCAGGACAGTCAGGTTTGTGGATTTTGGGGAGAAGGTAAAATTGAGCCGTGCGGGGCTGGGGAACGATGAGGTTGGAGACTTGGGAGGGCAGGGAGCCGGAGTTGATGAAGTCAGTGATGGTGCTAGAGATAGTAGCCTGGTGCTCGTCTGTGGGGTCATGGTCCAAGGATAAGTAGGAGGAGGTGTCTGAGAGTTGGCGCCTGGCCTCAGACTTGTAAAGATCAGCGTGCCAGACTACCTTGTCGGCAGGATTGATCACCCAGTCTGGGTTGTTTCAGAGTGAGTGGAGGGCTGTACGTTCGGGGGTGGGGGGAGAGGTTAGAGTGAGACAGGGGAGTGGAAAAGTTGAGGCGGTTGATGTCCCGCCGGCAGTAAAATAAAAAAGCTCTAAAGCCGGTAGATGGCCACGAGGCGGAGTCCAAGAGGAGGGGGTCCGTTGGAGACGGGAGAAGGGGTCATCACTGGGGGGCGAGGACTCCTTCCCATGGATGAACGCTTTGAGGCGAAGGAAGAAGCGCTCCACATCGTGGTGAGTGCGGAACTCATTGAGGTGGGGACGGAGGGGAACAAAGGTGAGGCCTCTGCTGTGGACCGACCGTTCGGTATCAGAGAGGGGGAGGGGGGGATGGTGAACACATGGCAAGGATGGGGGTTGGGGCCGGAGGAAGGCAGGTGAGTGGACGGAGGCCGAGGTGGTCTGGTGGGGGGGTGGTGGGTGGTCGGGGAAGAGGGGGGGTATGAGGACTATAGTGTGAGTGGGGAAGAGCTGGGGTCACATGGTTTGAGGGGGAAGGGGAAGACCCAGTGGAACAACCATTGAGGTTCCCTGGTTAAGGGGGACTCGCACTAGGATCCAGCACAGTCAGACCTCATGATGTCAGAGTCCGCAACGTGGAGACTTCAGGCCCGGTGCTGAGCCTAGGACTCAGGTAAGGTGACGGCTGCTGTGTGCTGGAGAGCGGTGAAGTGGCGAGGATCGGGAGAGTTGATGGTGTAGGCCCGTGGGGAGTGGAGTCCGGGTCAGCGGGTGAAGCGTAGTAGGTCCCGGTCAGCGGATGGTCGATGAGGCAGCGAGGTTCGGCGGTCCTGGTGAGGCGCCGAGATTCGGCAGTCCTGGTGAGGCAGCGAGGTTCGGCGGTCCTGGTGAGGCGGCGAGGTGAGTAGGCGGTCACGTTATGGTGGCGATAGTCAGAGGAATCGGGGAGGTAGTGAAGGTCAGCGGAATCGGTGAGGGGGCGATAGTCAGAGTTACCGGTGAGGCGAGGATCGGCGTCATCAGTGGGCAGGTGAAGGTCAACGGCAGCATCGACGTGGAGGTCGGCAAAGGCGGCATCCTCGATGGTCTGGGATGCGGTTAGTGCTGGTGCTGCTCCTAGTGGCCAAGATGACGTCGAGGGACTCGGGCAGGCGGAACGGGTCAGTGTTGGGGCCCGGGGCCTGCAGGCGGTCGAGTCAGCGGAGTGTCGGTGGCAGGAGCGGCTAGTTTACGATCCTTGGTGGATTCCAGGTGGGCCAGGAATCGTTTGTTGAATGCGTGGATCTGCCGTAGGATGAAGTAGAGTTGGGGTCCGTTGCAGGTCTGGGTGAGTGAGGCCCGAAGTTTCTGGAGAGTCAAAGCGAGGTCCTGCTGGTGCCGGCGCATCGCAGCCAGAGTAGATCGTAGAGCACGGAAGGAGAATTGCTGTGTATGGCGGCAGATCGCCAGTCGGTATCTATAGTCCGGGTTGGGTCCGAACTGGGAGGTAGGGAACTGGAGCTGGAAACCATGAGGTACAAGATGGAGGCGCAGGCAAGGCCCGAGAAAGCAAACGTGGCTGTGGTACAGGGTCTGGGTTAGGATGTGGTCGTAGAGTTGGAGGGAAGGGGGAATCACAGAGGGGAGGCAGTGAGCGAGGAGGTTGTGAAACTGTCTTCAGAGGGAGGAAGAAAACTTCTTCAAAGGAGATTTCACAGTGGAGTAGACAAAATGTTTAAGAGGCAGCATCTATGGAGCGAAGGAAATAGGAGGGGGTTAGGGGGAGGAGGGAGGGGGAGAAAGGAGGAGGTGGGAGGTCGCAAGTGGGAGAAGGGGGGGCTGCACCGACCCGGCAACGCCGATCATCTGGGCACCGCATTGAGCCGCACGTCTACCAGCCCGCCATGAGGCGCCGAGACGTACCCCCGCCCTGCGCCGTCTGCCACGCGCACGACCGGCGCCCTGATGTCACCCCCAAACCGAGCGGGACTGACGGCACCGCCCCGCCAGTGATTGGCGCTGTGTCACGTGGGGGCGGCATGCATCATGGGAAGAGGGTCACAGAGTGCTGGAGTCACTCAGCGTCTGTGGGAACGTGGATAGGTGCACCGCGGCCTCCCGCCGCCAGAGGGGGCGCGACAGTCGGAGGACCAGTGGCGCTGCACCGAGCCATTCAATGGACAGGGGTCGCTGCAGTCAGACGACCAGAGACGCTGCACCGCGGCCTCCCACCGCTAGGCAGGCGGAACATTCGGAGGACCAGAGGGCGCCAAGACCTGACGTTCCCCCGCACGCACGCACACACGCCTCGGATCGCCTTCGGCATGGAGGAGGCGGTGGGGCAAGGACGTGGGGCCGAACGGCGGAGGCGGAGGCGGAGGCGGAGGCGGAGGCGGAGGCGGAGGCGGAGGCGGAGGCGGAGGCGGAGGCGGAGGCGGAGGCGGAGGCGGAGGCGGAGGCGGAGGCGGCGGCGGCGGCGGCGGCGTCTATTCACACCTGAGCTCCCGGCCTCACTCCTTCCTGTGTCCGTCCTTCGCGGCGACGCAACGTCCCGCCTCACGTGACCGGCGACCAGGTCCCTCCCCCCAATGACGGGCAGCGCCAATGGGACCGCGTCACAAAGGACCAGGTACCGCCCCCTCCTTGCCGCCGACCCCGCCCCCTCCCGCTGCACGTGACCGCGGGGGAGAGAGAGGGAGAGAGAGAGGGAGTGGGTAGAGGGAGAGAGAGAGAGAGAGAGAGAGAGAGAGAGAGGGAGAGAGAGGGAGGGGGAGAGGGAGGGGGGAAGAGGAGGGAGAAGGGGAGAGGGAGAGAGAGAGAGAGAGGGAGAGGGAGAGAGAGAGAGAGAGAGAGGGAGAGAGAGAGGGAGAGGGAGAGGGAGAGGGAGAGGGAGAGGGAGAGGGAGAGAGAGGGTGAGATGAGAGAGAGAGGGGGGTGGAGGGGGGTAGAGGAAGGAAGGGAGGGATGAGACAGGGAGAGGGGTGAGATAAAGCAAGAGGGAGGGAGAAAGGGACGAGAGAAATGAACGGGTTAGAGAGGGGGTAAGGGAGAAAGAGGGAGAGAGAGGGAGAAAGAACTGAGGAGAGAGACAGAGAGAGACATTTAACACAACATGTTTATTTTTATTTTATTGCATTTCATCGTCTCATTGCTGATTTTTGCAATAAGAGCTTCACTCTAAAACATTTAGTTCCAAGCATATATATAATATCTGGCGCTAAGCACACACAAAATATTTTTGGTTTAGAGGTTTGGTACGTTGGCGTCAGGCCAGTGTTTTAGGCTGCAGGCCTGTGTTCCGAAGGCGTTGGCCGAAGTTCTGGGCTTCCGGGCCCGTGTTTTGAAGGCCCCAGGGTTGTGTCAATAGACAATAGGTACAGTAGGTCATTCGGCCCTTCAAGCCAGCACTGTGATCAGGGCTGATCATCCACAATTGGTACCCCGTTCCTGCCCTCCATATCCCCTGAACACGCTATCTTTAAGAGCTCTATCTAACTCTCGAAAGTATCTAGAGAACCGGCCTTCACTGCCCTCTGATGCAGAGAATTCCACAGACTTTATTAAATTAGATGTATTAAAATCATGTTTTAGTGCATTGTAGAAATATGATTTTAATGTATTTTGTTTGAAGTATTTTTAAGAGGTAACTTTTTAAGGGGTAACTTTTTCCACACAAAGGGTGATGGGTGTATGAAACAAGCTGCCAGAGGAGGTAGTTGAGGCAGGGACTATCCCAACATTTAAGAAAGTAATAGTAGTAATAGTAATAGTAATAGTAAACGTTATTGTCAATTTAAATAATGCAACAAGTAGTTACACAGAGGATTGAAATTGCGTTTCCCCATACTCCAATGTGCAAGTAATATTTATAACAGACAGACAATATACCAATAAAAATAGACAATGGACATATACATTATATAAAATATTCATTAATAAAAGGTGCAATATAGAAAAGTGCAAATAGCATACTGCAGACAGTGAGTTAAAGTTAATTTGACAGTTGGTCTTTGTTTGTGTAATGTTCATGGAATTTTCTTGAGTGTGTTGAGTAGTCTGATGGCCTGAGGGAAAAAGCTGTTTTTGAATCTGGTGGTTTGCTCCGGATGGTAGGAGGGTGAACAGTTTGTGTGCTGGGTGGGTGGTGTCTTTGATGATATTGGTTGCTCTCTTGCGACAGCGAGATGGGTATAAGTCCTGGATTGCTGGTTGGGGTGATCTAGTGATCTTCTCCGCTGTCCTCACCACTCTCTGTAGGGCCTTCTGGTCAGCAGCAGAGCAACTGCCATACCAGACTGAGAGACTGCTGGTAAGAATGCTCTCAATGGCACCCCTGTAAAAAGTTGTGAGGGCAGAAGGGGGGAGGTCGGCTCTCCTCATCCGTCGAAGGAAGTGGAGGCGTTGCTGTGCTTTCTTGACTAGGGAGATGGTGTTGGTGGACCATGTCTGATCATCTGTGATGTGTACTCCCAGGAACTTGGTGCTTTTCACAGACTCCACTGCACTGCCATTGATGGTGAGTGGGGTGTGTGCTGTCTGTTTCTTCCTGAAGTCCACAGTTATTTCTTTTGTTTTATTGACATTGAGTTGAAGGTTATTGATGTCACACCAGTTGATGAGTTGTTGTACCTCCTCTCTGTAGGCTGAGTCGTCATCGTGGCTGATGAGGCCCACCACTGTTGTGTCATCTGCGAACTTGATGATGTGGTTCGAGTTGTGTTTGGCACAACAGTCATGTGTCATCAGCGTGAACAACAGAGGGCTCAGCACACATCCCTATGGTCTCATGATGGTGGTCTCTGTGAGTTTTTGCCAACTCTTACTGTCTGTGGTCTGTCGGTGAGGAAGTCCAGTAACCAGTTGCATAGTGGGGTGCTGATGCCTATTTCGCCGAGTTTATTCACCAGGTGTTGGGGGATGACTGTGTTGAAGACGGAGCTGAAATCGATGAACAGCAACCGCACGTAACTGTTATTGTTTTCCAGATGAGCCAGGCTTAGGTGGAGTGCTGTTGCTATGGCATCGTCAGTGGAACGGTTGGGATGGTATGCAAACTGGAATGGGTCAAGTGTAGAGGGGAGACTGGATGTTATGTGGGCCTTAACCAACCTTTCAAAGCACTTCATCATGATGGACGTGAGTGCTATGGGCCGGTAGTCGTTCAGTGTTGAGGCTGGGGATTTCTTGGGTAGCGGTATGATGGTGGTGGCTTTGAAGCATGCTGGTATGATGGCTTGGCTCAGAGAGGTGTTGTAGATGTCCGTGAGAACATCTGTGAGTTGGTCAGCACAGTCTCTGAGCACACGCCCCGGTATGTTGTCAGGACCTGCAGCTTTTCTGGGGTTCACCTTGAGTAGGGTCCTCCGCACATCAGCTGGGTCCAGGTGAAGTGTTTCATGGTCTGGGCAGGGAGGGGCCTTTGTTGGTGTGGTGGTGTTGTCTTCCTCAAACCGGTTGAAGAAGGTGTTAAGTGTGTTGAGGAAGTCTATGTTGTCCTCGCATGGTGGAGGTGTTGGCCTGTAGCCGGTGACAGACTGGATGCCTTGCCACAGGCGCTTGGGGTCCTTAGTGTCTGTGAAGTGTGCTTGAATTTTCTGTCCATAGGCACGCTTGGCTGTTCTCACGCCCCGGTTCAAGTTGGCCCTAGCAGTACTAAGGGCGTCTTTGTCCCCGGACTTGAAAGCCGCATTCCGTGCTCTCAGGAGCTCACGTACCGCCCTGGTGAACCAGGGTTTGTTGTTGGCCCTCGTGGTGATGTTTTTGATGATGGTCACATCTTCCATGCATTTGAATATATATCCAGTCACAGATTCAGTGTATTCCGTCAAGTTGACATGATGGTTGGTAGTGGCAGCCTCCCTAAAAACGGTCCAATCTGTGCAGTCGAAACAGTCTTTGAGAGCTGAGGTGGCTCCCTCTGGCCATGCTCTGATCTGCTTCACAGACGGCTTGTTCCTGGTCAATGGAGGTCTGTAAGCTGGAATTAGCATAACAGAGAGGTGGTCTCAGTTCCCCAGGTGGGGATGGGGAGCAGCTCTGGATGCCTGTCTGATGTTGGTGTAGACTTGGTCGAGTATGTTATTTCCCCTGGTTGCAAAGTTCACATGTTTGTCTTCAGTTTGGCCTGATTGAAATCGCCAGCGATTATGTAGACAGAGTCCGGGTTAGAGTTCTGCATTGAGCTGATCGACTGATACAATGTAGACAGTGCGTCCTTTGTGTTCGCACTGGGTGGAATGTACACAGCTGTGATGTTGATGGCTGTGAATTCCCTTGGCATGTAGAATGGTCGGCATTTAATTGTCAGAAATTCTATATCCTCAGAACAGTGGCTTGACACAGTTTTGGCGTTTGTACACCAGTTGTTATTGATGAAAATACATACACCACCCCCCCCCCCCCCCCGAGATTTACCGCTGAGAGCATGACTCCTGTCCGCCCGGAATGATGTTAGTCCATCCAGCTGAATGGCGTTGTCCGAAATGGAGTTGTTGAGCCACGTCTCTGTGAGGATGATGGCGTTGCAGTCTCTGACCTTTCTTTGTGTAGTTAAATCCAGTCTAAGGTAGTCCATTTTGTTTTCCAGCGAACGAACGTTGGATAGCAGAATAGAAGGAAGTGCAGGTCTGTAGGGGTTAGCTTTTAGTCTGGCGCTGATACCCGCTCGGCTGCCCCGCTTGCTAGGTCTAGCACACCGCTTGCACAGCAAGCTAGGTCTCACTGATACATGGATTGGACAGGTTAGGAGGGATATGGACCAAAAGCTGGGACATGTTGGCGGGTGTGGGCAAGTTGGGCCGAAGGGCCTGTTTTCACACTGTATCACTCTATAACTACATTATACCTCCACCATGCATGAATGCTTCAAAATCAAGTGGTCGAGTTTTTTTGCCATATACTCAAGCATAGAAACATAGAAAATAGGTGCAGGAATAGGCCATTCGGCCCTTCGAGCCAGCACTCCCATTCAATATGATCATGGCTGTTCATCTAAAATCAGTAATTCTTTCCCATTTTTCCCCCATATCCCTTGATTTCACAAGCCCCAAGAGCTAAATGTAACTCTCTCTTGAAAACATCCAGTGAATTGGCCTCCACTGCCTTCTGTGGCAGAGAATTCCACAGATTCACAACTCCCTGGATGAAGAAAGTTTATCCTCATCTCAGTTTTTAACTGGCCTACCCCTAATTTTTAAACTGTGACCCCTGGTTCTGAACTCCCCCAACATCGGGAACATTTTTCCTGCAGTTACAGTAAGTGAAAATCTAGCAGGCAAGCAGGATGCTTTCACCATCCACCCCCATTTGAAGGCCACTATCTTACACCGCTTCTACCACAGTGCTTGGTACATACTTCCACCATCCACTGGTTGTCCTCCAGGATGCACCAAGCCGCAGCCTGGTCCATGCCTGTCACGAGGGCGAATCCAGCGCAGAGATTCTCACGGCAACGACACAACGCTTCCGACGCCTCCGACGGCCCAGGACTCTTGCACTGAGGCTGCTCCATGGCCGGAGCTGCAGCGAGCGACTCGCCAGCCCAGAAAACACTCGCCAGCCCTGGCTCCCCGTCCGCATCTGCCCCCGCCGCTGCTTCTGCTTCCATCCCTCCCTCCGCCCCGGCTCTCCAACACCCGCGTCCCATGCAGTTTGTATTAGTTTTTGACAGAGCGTAAGAAATTCTATGATCAGCGTGAGAGCATGAGAATTGGGCGAAATACATGATTCTCATGCTCAATGCATGAGAGTTGGTAGCTCTGAGTAAAAGGCTTGCTGGTGTTAGGCTCCTGTTGCTAGAGAAGGCCTTGTCTGTTGTCAAGGAAGGCCTAGTGCCAACAGGCTTCTGTTGCGAAGGAAGATCTACTGGTATCAGGCTCCCGTTGCTCCGAAAGGCCAACCTGTTGCTTAGGAAGCCCTACACTGTTGCGAAGGAAGGCCTGCCAGTCAGACTTCTGTTGCTATGGAAGGCCTCCTCTGTTGCTGTGGAAGGCCTACTTGTCCCAGGTAATGTTCCCTCTAATTTTTAGTAGTTTGTGTGTGCAGAAATCTTGTATTGTGCGATTTTTTATGCTTACAAATGTGTGTGCGCACTGAATTCTTGTGCAAATATAAACCTGAAATTGTTTCATGATATTTTTGCCAAAGCCTCTCACTCATGGCTAATGCTGTTCATCGACTTCAGCTCAGCATTCAACACCATCATCCCCTTCAAACTGATCACCAAACTCAACGACCTGGGCATCAACCCCTCCCTCTGCAACTGGATATTGGACTTCCTAACCAACAGACCCCAGTCTGTTAGGTTAGACAATCATACCTCCTCAACCCTCACCCTGAACACCGGTGTTCCACATGGCTGTGTGCTGAGCCCTCTACTCTACTCCATCTTCACCTACGACTGCACACCTGTACATGGTTTCAACACTATTTTCAAGTTTGCAGATGGCACAACGGTGACTGGCCTCATCAGAGACAACGATGAGTCGGCCTACAGGGAGGAGGTCCAGCTCCTAGCAGCGTGGTGCGCTGACAACAACCTGGTCCTTAACAACAAGAAGACCAAGGAGTTCATTGTGGACTACAGAAAGACTAATGGTGGCACACACACCCCAATCCATATCAACGGGACGGAGGTGGGGCATGTTTCCAGCTTCAAGTTTCTGGGTGTCCACATCTCTGAAGACCTCTCTTAGACCCACAATACCTCAACTCTGATCAAGAAGGCTCACCAGCGTCTCTTCTTCCTGAGGAGACTAAAGAAGGTCCATCTGTGTCCTCAGATTCTGGTGAACTTCTACCGCTGCACCATCGAGAGCATCCTTACTAACTGTATCACAGTATGGTATGGCAACTGCTCTGTCTCCGACCGGAAAGCAACGCAGAGGATGGTGAAAACTGCCCAACGCATCACCGGATCCTCACTCCCCTCCATTGAGGCTGTCCAGAGCAAGCGATGTCTGCGAAGGGCGCGCAGCATCGTCGAGGGACTGCTCTCACCCCAACCACAGACTGTTTACCCTCCTCCCATCTGGGAGGCGCTACAGGTCTCTCCGTTCCCGGACCAGCAGGTTTAGGAACAGCTTCTTCCCTGTGGCTGTCACCCTACTTAACTCTGCACTCTGGAGATTGCCAGCCACCACCCTCACCCCCCCACCCCCCCCAACCCCGGACATTGCACTACTGCTACTGTATATATATATATATTCTACAGTTTATAGTGCTCTACACTACTCCTAACACTACTGCTACTATATATATTCTACCTCTGTTTATACTGTATATATCCATCCTTAACGTACTTAATGCTTACTGCACAAATACTTCTGTCTATACTGCATATATCCCACCCAGTGTATCCATACTATAATGTCCCACTGAACATATATTTCCCCACCTGTAGTGTACCTTTATCTATAGACTACTGTATATATCCCACTGAACATATATTTCCCCACCTGTAGTGTACCTTTATCTATAGACTACTGTATATATCCTACTCTTACTGACAATGCTGCTCTACTGCACTTTCTTAGATATTATTCCACCACACGCACTGTTTTTGCACTTCTGGTTAGATGCTGACCTGCATTTAGTTCGCTCTGTACTTGTACTCTGCACAATGATAATAAAGTTGAATCTAATCTAATCTAATAAAACTGTATTGCCATATTTTTATATCATACAAATATCATATTTGTAGAAATATGAATGCAATTTATGAAGTTATGAAGTATTCAGGATTTTATCCTACACTTTGAAGCTACAATTATTGATGAATAAAATATAAATGAGTATTTGTTATCTTTATGTGATACACCAAAATAAAGTAGGGGGGAGGGGATTGCAGCTGTCTCCTCCTGATGTCCCAGCAGTAACTAAAGGGGAAGAGCATTGTATCCAGATGCTGACTTTGTACTTTGTGAACCCTATAAAGAACTGCAAACTACTTGCATTTCTGCATTAGTCTCTTTAAACATTGAGTTTTAGACTGCAGCAATCAGCCAATCAACAGTATTGCAGGAGTACCTTCATTGGGAGGACCAGTAGCTCAAGAAGTTGGTTAATCACAGTCTTTTAGCGGTTTGAGAAACGACTACTGGAGTTTCAACCAAAAACTTTATTCGAAAGTAAGTTGCAGTACACAGGTTTGTCAAACACGTCTGACCACATCGGTGGTAAGCACTGAACTAACTCGCGCCAAGGGAAAACCGCGCGAAAACAACGGCCCCTCCCGGATCACGTGACCGCGGCTTCCGAACGCCGGGTTCGATATCTGCGTGCGCTAGGGGGCGCCGCTACATGGGCCCCCCCCCAGATTCCGCGGTACGGAAACGCGCGGGTAAACGGACGGTGCGACCGGAACGTGTAGTCCGCGGTCGCGGGGCGAGCGTAACATTTGGGACCGGCACATCAGGACCGGAGGGACGCGAAAAACGCAAACGAGGGACGGGCGTAACAAAGGGGACCGGGGAAACGCGACTGGATAGAACAGGTGTAGAGGGTGTCAAAACGGCAGGTGGACGTCCTCTACGCCGTGGAGTAGCCACTGTCACTGGGCTATCCTCGTCGACATGTGCAGGCTTGAGGCGGCTCAGAGAAACAAACTCCTCTCTGCCGCCCATGTCCAAAGTGAATGTTGAAACCCCCGCATTGAGCATCTTGTACGGACCCTCATACACCCGCTGTAGCGGCGAGCGATGAGCGTCTCTACAGAGGAAAACATAAGCACAATCCCGTAACACAGAAGGCACATGAACCGAAGACGAACCGTACCGGGAAGTGGGAACTGGGACCAAAGCGCGCGCCCGCTCGCGAAGGTCCTCCAACACCTGCGAGGTAGAATTCTCCTGATCCCGGGGGGCAGGCAAGAAATCCCCAGGAACACGCAAAACCGAGCCATAAACCAACTCGGCCGAGGAGGCTTTGAGATCTTCCTTGGGCATTGTCCTGATGCCCAGGAGGACCCAAGGTAACTGGTCGACCCAATCAGGGCTGGTGAGTCGTGCCTTTAACGCCAACTTAAGATGTCTGTGGAATCGCTCGACCAGCCCGTTAGACTTGGGGTGGTAAGCAGTAGTTTGATGTAACTTAGCGCCGTACATCTGCGCCATACCGCCCCATAGGGAAGATGTGAACTGGGCCCCCGGTCCGTCATTATACCTGAGGGGACCCCGAAACGAGCGACCCAATTTGAGACAATGGCGGAGGTATCCAACAACGGGATGGCCTCCGCCCACCTGGTAAACCTGTCCACGATAGTGATTAAGTGGGTAACCCCGCGCGAACAAGGCAAGGGACCTACCAGGTCTACATGGATGTGCAGGAACCGTCCGTCCGGGACATCGAAATCCTGGACCGGCTGGTGTACATGTCTCTGCACTTTGGAGGTCTGGCATGGGCCACAGGAACGAGCCCATGCAGCGACTTGCTTCCTCAGGCTGTGCCAGACAAACTTCGCTGCGACTAGGGCAGAGGTAGCGCGAATTGACGGGTGCGCTAAACTATGGATGGTGTCGAAGATCCGGCGTCGCCAAGCGACTGGGACAATTGGTCAGGCTTTACCGGTGGAAACATCACAAAGGAATCGTACGCCGGAGGCGCCGCAAGGCATTTCAACCAGCTTCAGCCCTGATTCGGTGTTGTGGTAAATCCCCATACTGCTGCCAACTCCTGATAATCGATACCTAGACTAAGCGCGGAGACCTCGGGCAGCGCTGGACGGGACAATGCGTCGGCCACGACATTCAGCTTTCCTGCCACATGTCGAATGTCAGA
This sequence comes from Malacoraja senta, assembly GCA_038087875.1. NCBI lineage: Eukaryota > Metazoa > Chordata > Chondrichthyes > Rajiformes > Rajidae > Malacoraja > Malacoraja senta. The sequence continues at coordinate 68,543 of JAXLNO010005373.1, forward strand.
TGTGAATTCTGAAATGTAGGCAAGGTGCCGCTGCTGCCTAGCAGACCATGGGTCAGAAACCTTGGTCAAAGCGAACGTTGGTGGCTTGTGATCGGTGAACGCGGTGACTAGGAAATAGCGAAAATGGCGGATTGCTAGGTAAAGCGCAAGGACATCCCTGTCGAAAGCGCTGTATTTAATTTCCGGGGCTCGCAGTTGCCTGTTGAAAAACGCCAGCGGCACCCAGCGACTGCCTACCCGCTGCTCAAGGACGTCCCCCACCGCGACATCGGAGGCATCTACGGTTAGTGCCGTTTGGGCCGAAACCCTGGGGTGTACTAGCATAGTGGCGTTGGCCAATGCCGTCTTGGCCCCTTCAAAAGCTTTCTGTGCCTCCTTAGACCAAACTAGGTCCTTGGGCTTACTGGCCAGACATTGGAATAGCGGCCGCATGATGGCGGCTGCCGACGGGACGAAACGGTGATAGAAGTTAACCATCCCGATAAACTCCTGGAGACCCATAATCAACAACGGCCTGGGGAATTGCCGAATGGCGTTGACTTTCTCGGGCAGGGGTTGCGCTCCCTGGGAAGTGATACTATGCCCTAGCAACGAGATAGAGCGCAGCCTGAACTGGCACATCTCGGGATTGATCACCAACCCGTGTTCGTGCAGCCGTTCGAAAAGTAAGCGGAGGTGTTTGGTATGTTCGGCCTCCGAGCGGCTGGCCACCAGGATGTCATCCAGGTAGATGAAAACGAACGGCAAACCCCGGCCGACCTGTTCCATTAACCTTTGGAACGCCTGAGCTGCGTTCTTCAGGCCAAAAGGCATTCTGAGACACTCGAAAAGGCCGAACGGGGTAATGGTGGCCGTCTTAGGGATGTCGTCAGGGTGGACCGGGATTTGGTTATACCCGCAGATGAGGTCGACCTTCGAGAAGACGGTCGCCCCTTCCAAATGGGCCGAGAAATCCTGAATGTTTGGGGCCGGATACCGGTCGGCGTGGTTATTGCGTTTAAACGTCGATAGTCGCCGCAAGGCCTCCAACCCCCGGACGCTTTAGATACCATGTGTAACGGGGAAGCCCAGGGGCTATCCGACCGCCGGACAATTCCCATGTCCTCCATGAGCTGGAACTCGTCTCGTGCGATGCGCAGTTTATCGGGCGGGAGACGGCACGCGCGGGCGTGCACTGGCAGACCCTTCGTGGGAATGTGACGGGGCGTTCCGGGGCGTGAGCAACCCTGGAAAATCGGCGAGCAGGGTCGTGAATGGTTTCTGGATCTCAGCTACCTCGGATAGTTGCTGCGAGGGCGTTGACGGGTTGCGCGGTGTGTCAGGGCATGGGCCCGACGCAGGGATCATTCGACCACCCCGTACATCGATTACAGGGAGAACGCGCGCAAGAAATCGGCGCCCAGGATCGGTTGGGCGACGTCAGACAGGAAACAGACACATCAAACAGGAAATTAGAAATGCGTGCAACAAAGGCAAAACAGTTATAATGGGTGACTTCAATCTACATATAGATTGGGTGAATCAAATTGGCAGGGGTGCTGAGGAAGAGGATTTCCTGGAATGTATGAGGGATAGTTATCTAAACCAACATGTAGAGGAACCAACGAGAGAGCAGGCTATTCTAGACTGGGTATTGAGTAATGAGGAAGGGTTAGTTAGCAGACTTGTTGTGCGTGCCCCTTTGGGCAAGAGTGACCATAATATGGTTGAGTTCTTCATTAGGATGGAGAGTGACATTGTTAATTCAGAAACAACGGTTCTGAACTTAAAGAAAGGTAACTTTGAGGATATGAGACGTGAATTGGCCAAGATTGACTGACAATTAGTTCTAAAAGGGTTGACGGTGGATATGCAATGGAAGGCATTTAAAGACTGCATGGATCAACTACAAAAAATGTTCATCCCAGTTTGGCAAAAGAATAAATCAGGGAAGGTAGTGCATCCGTGGATAACAAGGGAAATCAGGGATAGTATCAAAGCAAAAGATGTTGCGTACAAAATTAGCCAGAAAAAGCAGCATACCAGAGGACTGGGAGAAATTCAGAGACCAGCAGAGGAGGACAAAGGGCTTAATTAGGAAAGGGAAAATAGATTATGAAAGGAAACTGGCAGGGAACATAAAAACTGACTGCAAAAGTTTTTATAGATATGTGAAGAGAAAGAGATTAGTTAAAACAAATGTAGGTCCCTTGCAGTCAGAAACAGGTGAATTGATCATGGGGAACAAGGATATGGCGGACCAATTGAATAACTACTTTGGTTCCGTCTTCACTAAGGAAGACATAAATAATCTGCCGGAAATAGCAGGGGGCCGCTGGTCAAAGGAGATGGAGGAACTGAGTGAAATCCAGGTTAGTCGGGAAGTGGTGTTGGGTAAATTTAAATGGATTAAAGGCCGATAAATCACCAGGGCCAGATGGGCTGCATCCCAGAGTACTTAAGGAAGTAGCTCCAGAAATAGTGGATGCATTAGTGATAATTTTTCAAAATTCTTTAGATTCTGGAGTAGTTCCTGAGGATTGGAGGGTAGCAAACGTAACCCCACTTTTTAAGAAGGGAGGGAGAGAGAAAACGGGGAATTACAGACCAGTTAGTCTAACATCGGTAGTGGGGAAACTGCTAGAGTCAGTTATTAAAGATGGGATAGCAGCACATTTGGAAAGTGGTGAAATCATTGGACAAAGTCAGCATGGATTTACGAAAGGTAAATCGTGTCTGACGAATCTTATAGAATTTTTCGAGGATGTAACTAGTAGAGTGGATAGGGGAGAACCAGTGGATGTGTTGTATCTGGACTTTCAGAAGGCTTTCGACAAGGTACCACATAAGAGATTAGGATACAAACTTAAATCACACGGTATTGGGGGTTCAGTATTGATGTGGATAGAGAACTGGCTGGCAAACAGGAAGCAAAGAGTAGGAGTAAACGGGTCCTTTTCACAATGGCAGGCAGTGACTAGTGGGGTACCGCAAGGCTCAGTGCTGGGACCCCAGCTATTTACAATTTATATTAATGATCTGGACGAGGGAATTGAAAGCAACATCTCCAAGTTTGCGGATGACACTAAGCTGGGGGGCAGTGTTAGCTGTGAGGAGGATGCTAGGAGACTGCAAGGTGACTTGGATAGGCTGGGTGAGTGGGCAAATGTTTGGCAGATGCAGTATAATGTGGATAAATGTGAGGTTATCCACTTTGGTAGCAAAAACGGGAAGGCAGACTATTATCTAAATGGTGGCCGATTAGGAAATGGGGAGGTGCAGCGAGACCTGGGTGTCATGGTACACCAGTCATTGAAAGTAGGCATGCAGGTGCAGCAGGCAGTGAAGAAAGCGAATGGTATGTTGGCCTTCATAGCAAGAGGATTTGAGTATAGGAGCAGGGAGGTTCTACTGCAGTTGTACAGGGTCTTGGTGAGACCACACCTGGAGTATTGCGTACAGTTTTGGTCTCCAAATCTGAGGAAGGACATTATAGCCATAGAGGGAGTGCAGAGAAGGTTCACCAGACTGATTCCTGGGATGTCAGGACTTTCATATGAAGAAACACTGGATAGACTTGGCTTATACTCGCTAGAATTTAGGAGATTGAGAGGGGATCTTATAGAAACGTACAAAATTCTTATGGGGTTGGACAGGCTAGATGCAGGAAGATTGTTCCCGATGTTGGGGAAGTCCAGGACAAGGGGTCACAGCTTAAGGATAAGGGGGAAATCCTTTAAGACCGAGATGAGGAAAAACTTTTTCACACAGAGAGTGGTGAATCTCTGGAACTCTCTGCCACAGAGGGTAGTTGACGCCAGTTCATTGGCTATATTTAAGAGGGAGTTAGATGTGGCCCTTGTGGCTAAAGGGATCAGGGGGTATGGAGAGAAGGCAGGTACGGGATACTGAGTTGGATGATCAGCCATGATCATATTGAATGGCGGTGCAGGCTCGAAGGGCCGAATGGCCTACTCCTGCACCTATTTTCTATGTATCTATGTATCTATGTTAGCAACGATAAATTTCCACCTGTACTGGTGGGAGTCGAAATTTTGTTTCGCGGTCCGCGTACCGTAGGTGCCAATATCGCTCCCATTTACGGCCGAGAGGACAGGTCCCACCTTACCCGCACGGAGGTCCCGGGTGTTTGGAGGCAGGATACTGACGTGGCCGGAATGGCGATCGCGGACGAAGAGGCGTGTGTTGGGGCCGATCGCGTTCGCCTCTACGGACGATCGGCGGAGGCTTTTCCTGTAAACGAACAAGGGCTTCGGCATCTTCGGGCTCCGAGCCCGTATCGCTGGTGGTAGTAGCACCATCTCCGTTGGGTGTAGGTCGATGTCCGCGGCGCTTCGTCTTCGACGCTGGGCTGAGTCTCTTCCTCTTATTGCCGGAGTGGCTGCACCCGTTGCGTGACCATGGGGCGGGTGACGGCGTGTACGTCCCGCCGTCTGAGCGCCCATAGCTCGTCTGCTCTTTCCGCGAGCCGCTGCGGGTCGCTGAAATCAGCTCCACTTCGTCGGGCATCTGCTCTACGAACGCCTGTTCGAAAAGCAAGCAGGGTCGATGCCCGTCAATCAGGGCCAACATCTTGGCCATGATCGTCGAAGGCCTTCGGTAGCCGATGCAGTCCATATGCAGCAGTCTTGCCGCCCTATCTCTACGGACCTTAAGCATGGAATAACAGGGCCTTCAACCCATGACCGCGGCTTCCGAACGCCGGGTTCGATATCTGCGTGCGCTAGGTGGCAGTCTTATCAAGGGCTATGAGTGATGTTCAATAAATATTGAACAGGAAAGCAATATCCTGAACCTTTAAATGAACAAAGACTTCAGTGGGTATGGTTCAACAAGAGCCCATTCCCCTCATATACCTCAGTGAAATGGCAACTGTTAATAACAAACTTTGAAAACTGATGCCAGTGAATTATATTGTTTCTATTGAGAAAATCAAGACATACAATACAGTAAATCCTCGTTTTTATGGACCTCTATATAATGGATTTTGGTGATTGCAGATAGACCTACGGGCCCTCACCGCCAGGCCAGCCTACCTACGCCAAGCTTGGCCGGTACCGAGTCTCTGACCGCTTCCAGGCCAAGCTGCCGACGTTACCCCCGATCGCACTGCAGCCCCTGCCTCTTCCAGGCGGGGTTGCTGATGCGGGACGGCACCGCCACCCCGACTGCTTAAAGGCCGAACTTACTGCCGCCGCCCCCGGCCCACACTGCTTCTTTGGCCCCTTTGAGGTTGCACTGCCGCCACAACAAACGGCATGCCTGATGCCAGAGTGGGCCGCAGCCGTCCCCGGTGCCGGATCGGGCCGCCGATTTTGAAATTATGGGGAAAAAAATCTCCACTATAAAATTTTCCGCTATCATTTATAGGGAGGTTTCACGGCAGTCGGGTCATGACCCATGACCCGTACTGTTGCTACACTATGCCAAGTGGAATACACGCGATGAAAGATGGAGTCATCATCAACTCTCTCCCCCTATCTCTCTCCCCTCTCTCTCTCTCCCCCCTCTCTCTATCTCTCTCCCCCATCTCTCTCTCCCCTTCTCTCTCTCCCCCTCTCTCTCTCCGTCTTTCTCTCTCCCCCTCCCTCTCTCACCCTCTCTCTCTCCCCTCTCTCCCCATTCCACCTCTCTCTCCTCCCTCTCTCTCCCTCTCTGTATCTCCCTCTCTCCCTCTCCCCCTCTCTCTCTCTCCCCTCTCACTCTCCTCCCCCTCTCTCTCTCTCCCCCTCTCTCCCCCTCTCTCTCTCTCCCCTCTCTCTCACCCCCCTCTCTCTCCACCTACTCACCCTGATCCACAATGCCACCACAATTCCAGAGAAGATCACGATCATCAAGTGAAGACCGCAGAATAAGGCGAGAATGGCGATTTTTCGAGGATACGGGGCAGAAACGGCCATTTTCTCACCCTGCGCTGGAAACAAGGAGCAAAAGTCAGCCATCTTGAAACGTGCCCCAAAATATCGCCCTCTCTCTTTCTCTGTTTTTTTACTTTGGAGATACAGCGGAAATAGGCCCTTTGGCCCCGAGTCCGCGCCGACTAGCGATCGCACATTCATACACTAGTTTAGTTTGGAGATACAGCGCGGAAACTCAACTAAATTAATATTTGATACTCCCTGTTTAGCAAAGAATTGCAGATGCTGGAAAAATCGAAGGTAGATAAAAATTGCTGGAGAAACTCAGTGGGTGAGGCAGCATCTATGGAGCGAAGTAATAGGCGAAGTTTCGGGTCGAGACCCTTCAGACTGAAGAAGATACTCCCTCCACTCCTCCCCTCTCCTCTCCTAATTGATACTCTAACTGATTAACTTACCACTGGCAATCTCCAGGTGGACGGTCCTGTTGAGGCATCTTCTCGGGAGAGAGATGTACCCTAGGTTGTACCTTGTTCAGACTCCTGGACTGGGTAGATCATCAGTTCCAAGCCTCTCTCCCCGCTCCCCACTCGAAACCGTTCTCCCGCCAGGTTTCTGAGTTCCCTACCCTCTCTCCTCCAGTCCCATTTGAGGGGGGATGGAAGGGCAGAGGGGAAGAGGGGCAACGAGAAGGTTACGGGACGTCCCGTCGAAGAATAATATGTCTTCCTTTCCAAAGGGGAGCCCAAAAATCTTTGGGGAGAGAGGACCGAAACAGGGAAGAAATTATGGATTTGTACGTACATCTCATCTCTAGTCTCCTCCCCTCTCCTCTTCCCCTGAAAGAATGGAGCGTCTGGGCATGAATACACTGGAATTTAGAAGGATGAAAGGGGATCTTATTGAAACATATAAAATTATTAAGGGAGTATTCACGCTAGAGGCAGGAATCATGTTCCCGATGTTGGAGGAGTCCAGAACCAGGGCCCACAGTTTAAGAATAAGGGGTGGGCCATTTAGAATGGAGATGAGCAAAAACTTTTTCACCCAGAGAGTTGTGAATGTGGAATTCTCTGCCTCAGAAGGCAGTGGAGGCCAATTCACTGGATGCTTTCAAGAGAGTTAGATAGAGCTCTTAAAGATAAGAGGGATATGGGGATAAGGCAGGAAAGGGGTACTGATTATGGATGGCGATGCTGGCTCGAAGGGCCGAATGGCCTACTCCTGCACCTATTGTCCTCTCCTCTCCTCCACTCCCTTCTCCTCCCCACTCTCCTCCTCATTCCTCCCATCTCCTCTCCTCCACTACTCCTCCCCTCTCCTCTCTTCCCCTCACCTGTCCTCCCCTCCTCCCCTCACCCCTTCCCTCTCCTCTCCTTTTGTCTTCCCTCTCCTCCTCCCCTCCGCTCTCTTCCCCTCACCTCTCCTCCCCTCCGCTCTCCTCTCCTCCCGTCTCCTCCCCTCCGCTCTCCTCTCCTCCCGTCTCCTCTCCCCGCTCTCCTCCCCATTTTGGTGATTTTTCCTGTTCTTTATTTCAGAAGGTAGGGGTCAGAAGGAAGAAAAGTTGCCGCACTCGATCAAAAGTGAAGAATTCAGACGATGACGCTCCTTAAGGGGCTGTCCCACTTGGGGGACCTAATCTGCGAGTTTAGACGAGTGTCTTCGACCTTCAAACTCGCAGCATGGTCGACACGTGGTCCAAGGAGGTCCTATGAGGTCGCGGGAACTCTCCTTCATGCTCGAGGGACGTTCCCGAATACTCGTGCCCTCAGCTAGGTTGCGGAACATTTTTCAACATAGTGCAGTGCAGTGGAGTGGGGTCGTAGACAATCTCCTTCGCTGACCGGGCATTTTAATTGGCTCATTGGAGTTTCAGGACCAAGGAAAACCGACTGGTAGGTTAAATGCCTGCTAAACTTTATTATACTTCTTCAAAGTGTCTCCACTCCTTCTCCCCCCTTCTCTCCCCCCCCCCACCTTCTCACCCCTCCCCCCCTCTGCACCCTCTAAAGGACTTACTGTTACTGTGCAGATATTCAGACAGCGCTCCTCCGCTTTTCCTGGCCCCCGCCTTCGTGATGTGTTTGTGTGTGTGCGGACGGTCGATCCAGCTCGAGGCTTTCCAGGTGAGTGCCCTCGAGCTTGAAGGTCGAGGACACTCTTTTTAACTCGCTGATTAGGTCGCCCAAGTGGGACAGCCCCTTAAGAATGGGTAAAAGAAATTAAAGATCTCACATACGTGAGTTTTCCTCCTCCACTCTCCTCTTCTCCCCTCCTCTCCTGCACCATCCTCTCCCTGATCCTTTCCTACTCACCCCCCTCCACTGCTCCATCCCCCCCTCCTCCATCCTCCATCCTCCCCTTCCCTCCCATCTCTCCCCTCCTCTCCCGTCCCCTCCACCATCCTCCCCTCCCCTCCTCTCCCATCTCTCCCCTCCTCTCCCATCTCTCCCCTCCTCTCCCCCCCACCCTTCTTCTCTCTCTTCCAGTGTTCCCCTCACCTGTCCCTGTGAGCTCCCCGATGCCCACACTGGGTGTAGAGTTTGCGGGTGGAGAGGGGGAATGGGGGTATGAGTCGTGCGCACAGTTGGGGCGATGTAACAGCAGCTCTGTACCGCCCCGTCCCCTCCCCTTCTCTCCTCTCCCCTCCTGCACCATCCTCTACCCGATCCTTTCCTCCCTCTCATCCCTCTCCCCTCCTCCATCCTCCGCATCTCCATCCTCCTCTCCTCTCCCCCTTTTCTCTCCTCTCTCCCCTTCCCTCGATCTTTCCCTCTTCTCTCCCTCCCTCGCACCCCCCTCCCAACCTGGGATCCCGTGAACTTACGGGAGGTTTAGGGAGGGTCGGATTTGGGGCGGAGGGAGGGGAAAGAGGGAGGGGGGGGGTCACCTTTCATCAAAAGGTCGAGGGTCTGTTCCTGCAGAGAGGCGTTGAGGGACTTAAAGTGGCTGCTGAATGGAGGGAAAGGCAGGAGGGTTCATCATGAGGCTGGAGGGAGAGAGAGAGAGAGAGAGAGAGAGAGAGAGAGAGAGAGAGAGATCCTCCTTCTCTCCTCCTTAACCTCCCTACCTCCCTATCCCCCACATCTAGATCTAAGAATTAGTGGTCGGCCATTTAGCACTGAGAAGAGGAGAGACTTTTTCACCCAGAGAGTTGTGAATCTGTGGAATTCTCTGTCACAGAAGGCAGTGGAGGCCATTTCACTGGATGTTTTCAAGAGAGAGTTAGATTTAGCTCCTTGGACTAATGGAATCAAGGGATATGGGGAGAAAACAGGAACAGGATTCTGGATGATCAGCCGTGATCATATTGAATGGCAGTGCTGGCTCGAAGGGCCGAATGGCCTACCCCTGCACCTATTGTCTATGTTTCTATCCTCTTCCTTCCTCTCCCCTCCCCTCCCTGTATGCCACCTCCTCCTCATTCCTCCCTCCCTCTCCTCTCCCCTCAATCCCTCTCTCCGCACTGCCCCTCCGCTCCGTCACCGTGAAGGGGAGAGTGAACGATGGCCCCACACAGCGTACTGCCTGCCTCGCCCCCCTCCCCTCTCCCCCATGCCCTCCACCATCTTCCATTCCCTCCCCATCCCTCTCCACCTATCTCTCTCTATCTCTCTCTCTCTCTCCCTTTCTCTCTCCCTCCATGCCTCTCTCTCCCCCCTCTCTGTCTCCCTTTCTCTCTCTCTCTCTCACCCCCTCTCTCTCATTTCTTTCCCTCTCACTCCCTCTCTCTCTCTTTCTCTCTCTGTCTCTCTCTCCCATCTCTCTCATTTTCAATCTTCCCCTCCCTCTCTCTCCTTCTTTCTCTTTCGCTCTCCCCCTCTTTCTCTCTCTCCCCTCTCTCCCTTTCTCTCTCTCTCTCCCCTTTCTCTCTTCCTTTATCTTTCTCTCTCTCCCTCTCTTCCCCTCTCTCTCTCCACCCTTTTCTCTCTCTCCCTACCCCTCACTTCCTCTCTCTCTCTCTCTCTCTCCTCTCTCTCTCTCTCTCTCCGCCTTTCTCTCTCTGTCTCCACCTCTCTTTCCCCCTCTCTCTCCCGTTCTCTTTCTCCCCCTCTCTCTCACCCTCTTTTTCTCCCTCTCCCTCTATCTCCCTCCCTCTCTCTCCCCTCCAACTTTCTCTCTCTCTCGCTCCCCCTTTCTCTCTCTCTCCCTTTCTCTCTCTCGCTCTCCCCCTCTCTCTCCCTTTCTCTCTCTTTCTCCCTTTCTCTCACTCTCACTCTCCCCCTCTCTATCTCTTTCTATCTCTCTTTCTCTCTCTCTCCCCCCCTCATCCCTCTCACTCTCTCCCTTTCTCTCTCTCTCTCCCCTCTCTCTCAACTCTTCTCTCTCACTTTCTCTTTCTCTCTCTATTTCACCCTCTCTCTCTCCCCCCTCTCTCTCCCTTTCTCTCTCTCTCTCCCACTCTTTCTCCCACTCTCTCCCTCCCTTCGCTCTCCCTCACTTCGCTCTCCCTTTTTTCTTTCTCTCGCTCTCTCCCTTTCTTTCTCTCTTTCTCTCTCTCTCACCCGCTCTCTCTCTCCCCTCTCTCTTCCCCTTGCTCTCTCTCCCCCCTCTCTCCCTTTCTTTCTTTCTCTCTCATGCTCTCTCTCCCTTTCTCTCTCCGTTTCTTTCTCTCTCTCCCTTTCGTTTGCTCTCTTTCCCTTTCTCACTCTCCGCCTCTCTCTCTCCCTTTCTCTCTCACTCGTCCTCTCCCTTTCTCTCTCCCCCCTGTCTCTCTCCATTTTCTCTCCCTCCCTCTCTCACTCCCTCTTTCCCTTTCTTTCTGTCTCTCTCTCCCCCCCTTTCTTTCACTCTCTCTCTCCCCCTCTCTCTCTCACCCTCCCCTTCTTTCTCTTTCTGTTTGTAGTGCTGTGAGGTAGGACTTGCTGCCTGCACTCTGCTTGCTGTGAGGTTGGACTTGCTCCCTGCACTCTGCTTGGAGAGCTTTGAAATTGCATTTGCTTCCTGCACTCTGCTTGGAATGCTGTGAGGTTGGACTTGCTGCCTGTTTACTCCTTGGGGTGCTGTGAGGTTGGACTTGCTGCCTGCACTCTGCTTGCTGTGAGGTTGGACTTGCT
>JAXLNO010005373.1:79657-149530 GCA_038087875.1 Malacoraja senta
ATGGGAGGGGTTGAGTGGGCTCACCAGTTCCCATGTCAAAGTTTGTTTCTTGAAAAGCAGATAGCCACAAAAACTGTTAAAGGTAAACCGTGGTAATCTTTAATTGATTTGTCAGACGGGAGTGGCAAAGATCTACAATGAGCACAAACGTTGCTCAGTGCTTCTCCGGCTCCACTAGCAGAACAAAGGAGTGTTAGCACATTTTCCTTATCAGTAAAACACTCCTACCAAGTCTCAATATGGCATGCCTGAAAGATTCTGTAGCCTTTCAGAATATAAGAAAAGTTGGGTTCAAATCAAGCTCATCCAATAACAAGTTAGTACTTATCTCTGGAGCATCGGCTATTTTTTTCAATCTTGGCTTCTTTATGGCCTTGAATGAAGCACATGTTATTATTGCAGGCTGCCATCTTAATGTCTTTATTGAAAAGACAACCTGTCCTCCATATTGTGTTCCATATAATTTACAAAGTCATTCAGACTTAGCACCGAGCCATTCTTTTGTTTTACAAGACCATGCTTTTGTAGAAGAACGGCTCCATTTTAGATTTGACTATTAGATTTGACTATTAGCTCTTTCATTCCCTCCTTTTTATCAAACATGATAACATTCACAGTCCTCGGTAGGTACACACACTGGTCGCAAGTATTAGAGCAATGATTAGCTGAATGATAGAGCCATAATGTATCACAGTACCCCAAAGTCCACCAAAAACCAAAGGTATGGCTACCAGTTCAATGGTACCCCAAAGTCCATCAAAACAATGGTATGGCAACCAGTTCTCACTCTCTTCATTGACAACCATCCTGATGAAGCTTGTTGAGGGTCGATGGATCAGGTGACACCTATAGGCGGTGTAATCCTTTCAGCCGATATTGGGGTTGTGCCATAAAGTTCGCACCTTGCCAGTCTCTTCGGAGAGCGTTGCACAGGTGTTCCCCCCCCCTCTTGACCTATGGTGGGGTTCACGACCTTGAGCGAGACGCTAGCATATCCATGGGTTTGGACATCTTCTCCCAGTAGGTTTGGGTGGCCTGCTTCCACATCAACACGTAGAAGCGGCTGCTGGACTGGAAGCCAAAGACAAAGCCACCGTAGATTGTGGTCTGTGTTGACGTAGAAGTTGCCACTGAAGTTGATGGTGTTGAACTCCTCAAATCCGACAGCAAAGCCAGGGTCAGAGTTGGCGGTCTGCAGTAACTCCCTGCCCTTGTTGCGCACTACAGGAACGATCTGCATCGTTCCCTTTGGAACTTCCTCAGGTCAGTCTCACTGATGGCGCTGTTCTCGGGGCACATGTCATAGATATCTGCGATGTTGTCAAAGTCGTCCATGCAGGTGTCTCCTCTGTTGTCACCATCGGCATCGATCTGGTCAGGGTTGTGAACAAAACGACAATTGTCCTTCTCATCAGAAACGCCATCATTGCCATCCTCATCAATGTCCTGATTGTCATCACACTGATTACCCACCAGGTTTGAGTCATTGTCTTCCTGGATAGGGTTATGCATAATCTCTTTCAAGAGGTCCATCTGTTTCAAAATGTTCAGCTTCTCTCTCTCTAGACCCTTGGTCATACGATAGAGCTCAAAATGCTTCAGGATTGTTGATCAAATGTGGTTTGTCTTTCCGAAGTTGTGACCAAAGACTTTGCACTTCCTCCTGATCTGTAAAGACGTTCTTTCTTCTGTATGGATCAGCGTTACACGACGCTGCAGGTAGCGATCAATGAGGAGCACCTTGTTACATCCTGGGTGGGGGCAAGGTCTTTCACGCCCCTCTTCATGCTGCTCTTTCATGTGTTTCTTAAGGCTGTCAATTCCTCTGTAAACAGCACAGCAACCCTTATACTAACATCGATACATGGTGGGGAAATTTTCCCTTTCCAAGTTTGACTTTGGTTTCCGGCCACGTTTTTGTCCAGTTTGTTTCTTCACATCCTTAATAATGCACTTCTTAACTGGTAACTTATTCTCCTTCTTCCAATATGGTTGAAAAGACACATCTGAAGAGCCATTCTTAACTTTTATTTCTCTGTCATCTTCACTTGATAAATACCTTTCAGAAAGATCACTGGCCTCCAATCCATCCACAACATCATTCTTATAGAACAAGATGCTTCATTGCCGTTAACTGTTTTTTTCACATTTAATGGTTGAGTTGCATCTTGTACCTGAACTTTTTCCCAAGAGCATATGTACATACAGGATCTGAGCGCAAGAACATATCCTTCTTCAATTGGGATTCTGAGTTGTCCACATCCACCGACCGCAAAGTGGCTGAAAGTCTGTTAACACTGGGACAGCAACATTATCACCCTCACCATTTTCAGTCTCTGTTCCATTCTGAGGTGAAAGGGTTATAGAACCATCCAGAACTTCCTCCATTGAGTCCTTATTTCTACTGGATGGGAACTGTCCCTCATTCAAAACAACGCTGCAACTTGAATGCATGTCCAGGATGTAACTGTGGCCCTCTGTTATCAGAGTTCTGAACAGTCCTTCCAATTGCTGCCTGATTCTGCCTGATTCAACTCTACCCCATAGCAGACATTGGACTTTGTCTCTGGAACTGGTGTGCTATAATGCTGAGAACTATATTCTCCACACTAACCTTTCCTTTGCTCTACCTATTTTAGACAAGCCTGGCTTGATTGCATTTATTCATGTTAATCCTTTGTGTCTTGCTGACACTGAAAAAGGGGGCAAGATTCTTTAGACTCATCATTTAGCTGTTGAATAACTATTAACTGGGTCCCTGTTTAATAAATGTTTCTATACTTAGCTGACGATTCACTTTCAATAGGTTTGTTTTGATCTGTATTCTGGGTCAAGGGATGAACCATGGACATATGAACATTCAAATTGTGAGCCTTCTCGAACCGCTTCTCACATTGGTCACAAGCAAATTCAAGTTCAGCTTCTGCCTTGTGCTTGGTCATATGGTACTTCACGGATGCTCTTTGCCTGCACTGGAAACCACAAACTTCACACTTCAAAGGTTTTGCTCCAGTATGGCGCATTTGTTGAACTGACAGTTGTTTCCGCTGTTTGAAAGTCTGACCACATTCATCACAAATGTAGTTTCTTTTCACAAATCGAGTCATTCTTTCTCCCAAGTTGTCCATCAGCTTGTCAAACCAGCATTCTTCTTCTTTCTCCATCAATGTCAACTGGCTGTCTGATCCATCCCAACTCAGCTCCTCACTTTGATACCGGCTGGGATTTACCTCAATCCAGTTCTGTAGCTGAGTTGCACTCTAAAATCAAAGCTTTTCAACTCAACAACCTGGTTGCTCTCCTTCAGCTGCTGTGTGATGGAAGCGAGATGGTCATTTTGGGACTGGGCATCATTGGTGAGCAAATTTCTCATCTGTAGCTCCGGGATAAGCTGCCACCTTTTTCTGGTTACTTCAAGAACCTGTGGTAATGGATCCATCTTGGTCAGTGTTATAAACGTAAGGACAGTTGTCAGTCTTATTCAGGACACCTTGGTGCAGGGGTTGTTTCCCCAAGTCCAACCCATCTGGGCCAACCTCAGGATAAAAAGTAGAGTCAATAGCCCCATTGTCCTTTCTTGGTTCTCCTCCATTTATAGTCAATTGTATCAGATGTCTTCAACGGGAGTAATCTTCAATCTTCACGGCGGTTGGTGTCGTAGTAGTAGCAATGTTACAAAATTTTGAGATTTTAAAAATAAAGTCTGCAATTTATCCCATCAGATAAAGCATAAAAAGAAGTTTAATTTGACACTTAATTCACTTTCATATCTTCAGTATTAAAAAAGTTATGGCCATTATCATACTCAGAAATTAGCATCTAGTTCCCTATTGCTTTTCCATTGACTTAACACAAAAGCTGTGATCGAGGACAGTTAAAAGCCCATAACCTTCTTAAAAATTATGGTAACTGAAAGAAATTTTCAGGTATTATAGATTGAAGCATTCTGAAACAAATATGAAACAATCTTACTTGGATGACCTGAAAGTAAAGCATATAATTCGTTAGTTACCTAATTGTAGCTAATTACAAAATTCAATTACTAGATCTAAACATCTATCAATTTCTTAAGAATAGATTAACATTTTTAAATAGCCTAAGTGTCCAAATAACATTCACACAATAATTCACAATATAACATAATTTTTAAATCTAATTTTCATGAATTTACAGGCCAAATGGAAGGAATTGAATGTTTAATACCTGTAAATTAATGGGCATTTAAATCATTTTGCGAGTGAGGATTTGCTGGAACGCGATCATTTGGAACGTTGATTTGCGGTGAATTTAACCCCGTATTGGCATGAAAAATACTGCCGTTAATTCGGGGAATAAAATCACCGTGTCGCATGACAAAATGTGAATTAAAGGCTTCTTAAGAAGCACTTTTATACATTTAAAGAAAGCACTTTCGTTTACCTGTCCATTGTGTGAAATCCGTCCCCGTTATCGGCGTTGACGCTTCAGGAGCTGCTTTTAAAATGACTGTAGCGCTGACATTGACGATTTAATAAAAATAAAAAATTCAAAAAACGCGGGTAGGAACGATTTTGTCAGCGAAGGTTTGTACTCCAACAAAATATTTCCAGGACAAGGGAGGAGAAACCGCGTTTTAACCCCGCCCCCCCCTTAAAGGCGCCAAAATCGCGCACACGGCCAGTGGCAGAATTACAGCGCGACTGAAGGTAAGTTTTGTAACATACCTAGTAGTAGCACCTGGTACAGTCCCCTCCAATATAGTCCCAATTTTGTCCGATCCCAGAAGTATGGAGTGTGTATGTGTTCAAATGGCAGTGGCTTCTGCGTTTTCTACCCCTGTGAATGCAAGACTGACAAGGTTGCGTTTAATTGTTGTGCGTACGTAATTAATTAATTGCTGTGGGCCTGCAGGTCATAACTAACGTCCACACTTTTTAGTGTCCTATTCATTCCCTCCACTAATCCAAAATTCTACTGGTGGTGGGGGATGTGAGATCACTGTTTAACTACCGACAAGGCAGACCCTTTAAACATAGATCATTATTTTTTTTTAAACAATTAAAAAATATTCCCAATTGTTCCAATCTATTTCCCCAAATTTACAATTTCAAATTAACAGATTTTGTTCTGAGATAAAGGCATCTCTAATTTCATCTAACACATCTACCCAAATGCCACTTGGTCATCGTGGAATTCAGGTCTCTATTTGAACTCAATTCAAAAGGTAAGAAATAGGAAAAAAAACTAAAGTTAAGAGAAAACAAAGAATAAACAATTAATTTTCATAGATTGCAAGCTCATTCAATGACGACCTATTTCATCTGACATGGAACGTTTCATCAAAGGGGCATATATATGAATATATAAATATAGCCTGGGACTGGATGTCAAGTATCCCGTTAGGCTTTGGGAGAAATTATAAAGACAGTAAAATCCTGAACACAGGTAAATGAAGCTGCCAGTATCTTGGTAGCATAGCCGTGAAAAGAACATTGTGTCTCTAGTTAGATAAGAGACAGAACTTGGATGAGTGACAACTCAAAAGAACATGAAAATCTTGTCTAATCTGATAAGAGACAGAACATGGATGAGTGACAACTTGAAAGAACATCTTCGAACACTTTTGAAATAGCTTTTTGGTTTTAACAAACACTAACCTTCGAACATTGAAAGAAAATGTTCAAAAACAGACAAAATGCACAAATTTAATCCGAGAGCTAGCCAAAGTGGTGCAACCCCCTTTGTTTCAAAAAAATCGTGCAAAACATTAGACAAGTCTCTCTGTATTAAGTTTACATTCTCCTCCTTTATCTGACAAAATCTGTGGGAATCAATTTGCAGAATTTGTGAACTTGGACTGGGAGGTTTAAGGCTTGCAGTGCATTTAAATTGCAAAAGTTGTCTTCTGTTGGAGTGAGAGTTTAAAATGAACAAAGGGAATAATTTAATGTAATGGTGGGCGGGCTAATGTTCAAACTTGGAGTGGTCTTAGCTGTGATTGAACAGTGATCCAGATTGTGATTGGCCACCTCCCCTTCTATAGACAGGGTCGCCATTGCCAGACATGGGGTCTCGAGAGGACCTCGAGAAGACTTACTGGTACCGGGTTTGTTCTCCAAACTCTTATCAGCGCTTTCTTTCTCTGCCTCTCTCTCTCTCTCTCTCTCTCTCTCTCTCTCTCTCTCTCTCTCTCTCTCCTGCCATGCACAATCAATAGACAATAGGTGCAGGAGTAGGCTATTCGGCCCTTCGAGCCAGCACCGCCATTCAATGTGATCATGGCTGATCATTCCAATCACTCTCTCTCTCTCTCTCTCTCTCTCTCTCTCTCTCTCTCTCTCTCTCTCTCTCTCTCTCAAAATACAAATCACTGGACTCTATTAGCATCGCATCAGATCCTCTTATCATTCTATCATAGAAGCATCTTATTCATAGGCATCAGAGCAAGCTCATCCATTCATATCCTTAATCAATCTTGGCATTCGTAATAGTACAGGTTTCCATATAATATTAAAGGCATCAGTCCTCAACTGGAGTTTAGCAGTTATACTTTCCATCAAGTATACATTTTTCAATCTTTCCCTCCACTGTTGAACATTTGGTGGCATTTCCTTTCTCCATAGCACTGTTATCATCTTTTTAGCAATCAACAGCATCACCCCAAGGAAATATTTCTGATTTTGAATATCTGTCGCTGCTGGAGTATCTCCTAATCTGAAACAAGTCAGTTCCGAAGGTAGATCCACTCCCAGACTTAATTTAATCTCTACCTGGATGTTTCTCCAGTATTGGGACAATTTGGGACAATCCCAACATAATATGTGTGTGATCACCGATCTTCCCACATTGTCTCCGGCATAAATTTGAGGTGTTACTGTATCTTGCCAGCACTAGAGGGGTCCTAAATACTCTCATTTTAATTTTCCAATCAAACTCTCTCCAAGAGGGGCTGCTTGTCAGCTTGTGGCCCAAGAAACATGTCCTTTCCCATATTTCATCTGTAATAATAATGTTCATTATTAGAGAAGGTTCACCAGACTGATTCCTGGGATGGCAGGACTTTCATATGAAGAAAGACTGGATAGACTCGGCTTGTACTCGCTAGAATTTAGAAGATTGAGGGGGGATCTTATAGAAACGTACAAAATTCTTAAGGGGTTGGACAGGCTAGATGCAGGAAGATTATTCCCGATGTTGGGGAAGTCCAGAACTAGGGGTCACAGTTTAAGGATAAAAGGGAAGTCTTTTAGGACCGAGATGAGAAAATCATCGATTTGTACTGGACATTCAAAATTCCATTATATTGGTTCAAAGTTGATTTCCCGCAACAATGTCAACCGCAACAATGAAACACAAGAACACACTAGCGTCAGCTTTGTGTCACCTTTTTTAAGGTGCATATGGGCTTTTCCTCTTGTACATAACCATTAATTCCAGCTTGGTATAGAGATTGCAAATGGTCAAATATTTGTAATGGTTATCATACACCCGACTGAAATTCCAATACCACCCAACCACATTTCAATACAAGATAGATCAATGTGGGCATTGTATCTGACAAAAATAAACTGTTGTGCTGAACAAATGTCCATTTGGACTGTTGTTAAATGGGGTATATTTTAACTAAAAGTATTAATTTTCCTGAACCTAGTCTTTGACATGAATTGTCCCTACCTCAGATCTCCAGCAAGAATATTATGCAAGTTTGGAATACAGCACCCAGTTGGCCTTCTGTGGAATATTGAAGAATTCCAGAAAATTCTGATACCTTTGTAAGATTTTTAATTCCCACCAGTCAGATGGCCTCTGTAAATCCAGATCATTTATTGTCTGAAAATCCATGATACTTTTTTGTCTCATATGTGCATGGGTAGAAAACAAAGCTGATGTGTTATTACCAATCGATACATGCTTTGACAGGCAAAGTATCTGGACTGGATGTGTGTCTTTTCGGACCGAGATGAGAAAAACATTTTTCACACAGAGAGTGGTGAATCTCTGGAATTCTCTGCCACAGAAGGTAGTTGAGGCCAGTTCATTGGCTATATTTAAGAGGGAGTTAGATGTGGCCCTTGTGGCTCAAGGGATCAGGGGAATGGAGAGAAGGCAGGGATGGGATACAGAGTTGGATGATTAGCCATGATCATATCGAATGGCGGTGCAGGCTCGAAGGGCCGAATGGCCTACTCCTGCACCTATTTTCTATGTTTCTATGTTTCTATTTCCAATTCCCATTTCTGTTTTGTTTCTATAGTATTTCCTTTTGTATAGTCTTGAAGTCCTTGATATAAATGGGATATCAAATTCTTTTGTAACACTCCCTCTATAGTCATCAAGAAAGTATTTTCCAAATTTGAAGGTAGTCTACATATCTGCTCCCAATCTACATGTGTGTGTGTAAGTAGTGCCGTATTTGGAGGAACCTAAATAAATCCAACCCTGACAGTCCAAATTCATAAGATTTCATAAGATAAGTGCTCATAAGATTTCAAGACTCCCCCACAAAAAAGCTGGTGCACAGTAATAAGCCCTTTATCTGCCCAGTTTCTAAATCCCTTATCAATTTTGCTCGGTAAAAAATTAACGTTAAAATTAAGAAATCTATCACTTCTTTCACCTATAATGAATAACCCTTCGTTTAAACCTTCTATGATAGATAGAGCTTTTATAAATTTGGAAAGAGTAGGAATTAAAACGTTTGGAGATATGTATGATAATGGAAGTTTTTTAACATTTCACCAATTACAACTTAAATAAAACTTGAATAGTAATCAATATTTTAAATATTTTCAACAACGTGACTATTTGAAAAAGTATACACGAGAATATCAAAATATGTCTCCTGACCTATTAGATGGAATAATGAATATAAAAGCGGAATCAGCTAATTTAATATCATACCTATATAATTCCATTTTAAATATAGAAATTCCATCATCAGTCGGGATCAGAAGAGAATGGGAACAGGAACTAGCTATAAAAATCTTGAAAGAGAGTTGGGATAAACATCTATTATATGTGCATAAATGTTCGATTAACGTAAGACATACTCTGATTCAATTTAAAATTTTACATAGATTATATTATTCAAAAGCTAAATTAAGTAAATTTTACCCAAATACCTCTGCTAACTGTGATAAATGCCTAGTCCAAGAATCAACTATAGCACATTCTTTTGTTTTTTGTATAAAAATTCAAAACATTTGCAATTAAATTTTTGAAATTTTCACTAAATTATTGAAAATAAAACTGAAACCGAATGCAGAACTGATTATTTTTGGAACAATAGAAGCAAGTTTGGAGCTGACTTCGTTTCAAAGGAGTTTTCTTAGTTATGGCTTAATAACGGCAAAAGAACTGATACTGAAATTTTGGAAAAATGCTCCTACGCCAACAATAAAAATGTGGACTTTTTCGGAACCAACTATGTTGGAATTGTTACATCTAGAAGATATGAGATTCCTCCTAGCAGGTAAACAAGACCAATTCCAAAAGATTTGGTCTCCATATATCGACTTATTATAAACATAGGGTGCAACAAAATGATGATAATAAATGGTTTTAGGACCTGGCGAGGGGTGCGTAAAGATAAGAAGTAGGTACATCCCTTTCATATTGTCCTACCTTATTTTCTTTATTCTCTTTTTTTCTTTTCTTCTTTAACTACTTCTTGTGGTTTAGGTTCACATGTGTGTTCCTGGACCACTTTCTCATTCACTCACTCACATCTTTGCTAGCTCTTTCTATCCTTTTTTTCTATTAAAGTTGAAAAACAGAAGTCGTACAAGAACTGTATAAATTTACGTTATTGCAGATTACTGTAATGTAAAATACTTCTAATAAGATTTTTTTTTTTTTTTGCTCGGTATAAAATTAAGACTAGCAGCTATCTTCATTGCTCTAGATATCGAATTAAAAAGATTTAATTGCTTTCTGATAGCTAACCACGTTTTCATCGTGAATTTAATCCAATCGTTGTCTACTTTTAATTTCTTCCAATTTACTTGAGTTAGAAATGGGAGCCCAGCCAGGGCAATACTAGGACATGCATTTTGTTCTATTTTCACCCATCCCGTTTCCTCGTCGTTCGTTAACCATGCTATCAAGGTTCTCAGCTGCGCTGCCCAATAATAATATTTAAAGTTGGGCATATTTAGGCCCCCTTTTTGTTTTGATAACAACAGTGTTGTAAGTCTGACTCTGGGTCTCTTACTTTGCCACACAAATCTTGTCAACTCTTTGTCTAACGCCTTAAATGCCGCGCCAGGGGCCCCTACTGGTAAAGCTTGAAATAAGAAAAGCAGTCGGGGCAAAATGTTCATTCGCACAACTTCTACTCTACCAATTGGAGATAAAGGGAGAATATCCCATCTGTGCATGTCTGCCTTAATCTTCTTGAGTAATTTACCATAGTTAGCTTCATACAATGCAGTGATAGAAGAAGTGATGACAATACCTAGATATCTAAAACCCTCCCGAGACCAGTGGAACCTGACCTGCTCATTTAATTGCGAGGGCCACAGACCTGACAGCATCATTGCTTCTGATTTTGAGGCATTTATTTTATATCCCGATATTTCTCCATATTCCTGTAAAACTTGCATTAGGCTAGGCACTGAGGAAATAGGATTACTCACATAGATCATAACATCATCTGCAAATTTTGTTGTTCATTAATTTTACCCTACTTAAATTATTGTGCAGAAGTCTGGGGTAATAATTATAAAAATTCGATACACTCATTAACCATGATGCAAAAAAGAGCAATTCGTATTATCCATAATGCTAAGTATCTGGGTCATACGAATCCATTATTTTTAGAGTCAAAATGATTAAAATTAGAAGATTTGGTCACATTCAAAACAGCTCAGATAATGTTTAGGGCCAAAAATAAAAATTTACCTGGAAACATTCAAAAATTATTTAACGAGCGTGTGGGGGGTTACAATTTAAGAGGAATATTTAACTTTAAGAAACAAAAAGTCCGTACGACTAGAAAAACCTTTTGTATTTCGGTTTGTGGAGTAGGAGTGTGGAATAAATTGAACGGGGAATTGAAGCAATGCACAAACATGAATCATTTTAAAATGATATATAAAAAAATAATGCTCAAGGGGTACAGGGATGGAGGGGATGGTTGACAAGTGGGGGTTGATGTTTATCTTGCTTTACTATTGTTTACTTATGTTTGGGTACTTCAGATATGAAGATTGTATGTACATAATAGTTGTATGTATATATATGTCTGTAGGTATTATGGGAAATTGCCTAGGGTAGTATTATTATTAGTAATGAATTGATTTTAAATATGATAGAAGTGTTGGGGAAAAGGGGTGAGATTTAATAAGTTATTCTTCTTCTCACTCCTTTTCGAGCTTGTACAGACACAGAGTTGGACATTGGAACTTTGATTTTGTTCTTCTCATTGCTTTGTAAATATTGATTGTAATGTCCAATTGTTTGATAATTTCGATTTTGTTAATATTAATGTCTTTAATGTCTTTACTTGTTCGGAATAAATAAATAAATAAATAAATAAATAAAATAGTGAAATTTTTTGTTCCCGATCATCTTTAATACCCTCAATATAGTCATCTTGCCTAATAGAGCGGCTCTAAACATGTCAAAAAGCAGGGGACTCAAACTGTCTCCCTGTCTAACTCCCCTCTTTAATTAAAAAAACTCAGAGCAACATCCATTTACCCTCACTCTTGACTTTGGATTTAAGTATAATGTTTTCACCCAATTAATACATTTTGTGTGGAACCCCATTTTATCTAGTGTATATTCAAGATAGACCCAATCTACTCTATCGAAAGCCTTTTGAGCATCTAAACTTAATAGCATTGAAGTCTGATGCTTCCTTTTTGCACATGTCATGATATTCAGGACCCGCCTAATATTATTGGCTCCCTGTCTACCCGGTATGAACCCTGTTTGATCAGGATGTATCAATTGTTTTATAATTTTTTGGGTTCTCTTGGTTAATATAACACTGACAATCTTTAGGTCATTGCATAAGAGACTTATCGGTCTGTAGCCTTCACATCCTGTGGGATCCTTCCCTTCCTTATAAATAACAGAGATTATAGCCTCGGCCCATGATCTCGGAGGGGTTACCTTCAGCCAAGGCATAATTATAGACTCTAGCCAGAATCGGAGAAAGCTCATTCTCAAAACATTTATAAAACTCTCCTTGGAATCCCATCCGTCCCTGTGGACTTGCTGTTCTTCAATTTTTTTATTACTTCTTTTATTTCCTGCTCTTCTATTTGTGTTGTTATATTTCTCGCTTCTTCTTGCGAAAAGCAGGGCATTTTTAATCCAGAAAAGAAAGTTCTGATCTTTTCCTCTTTATCTATGATTTCAGGAGAGCCGTATAACTGTTCATAGAAGGACGCAAACGCTTCTGTGATTTCTCGTGGTTGTGAAACTAAATTTCTAGAAATCGGATGTAGAACTTTGGAAACTACTCGATTAGCCTGCTCCTTACGCAACTGAAATGCCAGAAGGCGACTAGCCCTGTTTCCCTTCTCATAGTATTTTTGGTTTAAGAATCAAAGGGCTCCTTCCGCTTTATATGTTAGAAGCTCATCTAACTCATCTTTTTTGTTTTAGTTCCTTTAACAGATTCTCGTTTCTATTGTTATTTTTGTGTTCTACTTGTAATATCTTTAGTTTACTTTCCAAGTCAGATTGCTTCTTCAACCTATTCTTCCTTACTCTACTCAATATTTCAATCATTTTGCCTCTTATTAGTGCTTTTGCACCGTCCCAAAGAGTGGATAATGTTACTTCACTATTGTCATTGTGGTCAAAATACTCTTTAATACAATTCCTAATTTCCTGTGTCACTACATTATCTGTGTCACTACACCCTTTTCAGTTCCTAACTCCAAGGTAAGGATTACGGGCGCATGGTCACTGATTGTTATTGAACCAATTTTACAATCTACCACTTTATATGTATATTGTTTGAGAACACAAAGCATGTCTATACGTGAGTAACTCCCGTGCACGTTCGAAAAGAAACTATAATCCCTCCCCTTGGATTTTTATATCTCCATGAGTCTACTACTCCTAACTTCCCTAGCATATTATTTAATATTTGTTTTTTTTTGTTTGTTTGTACTCATCTGGTAATCTATCCAGCCTCCCATCAAGGACCGCATTGAAATCACCCCCTAGTATTATCATACCTTTGGCATTTTCTGCAATTATATTTGCAATGTCTCTAAAGAAAGAGTAATCATCTTCCGTTGGTGCATAAATATTTATAATCGATACTACCATCCCACTTATTGTACCAATTACCATTACATATCTCCCCAATGTATCTTGGAGTACTTTTTCCACAGAGAAAACTACATTTCTATTGAAAAGGATAGCCACTCCTCTCCTTTTCCCATAGGAGGCACTAAATACCTCACCAACCCACTCTCTTCTAAGCTTTTTATGTTCAGTTTCCACCAGATGCGTTTCCTGAATCAATGCAACTCCACATCCTAAATTTTTGAGTTGGCTCAGAATTTTTCTCCGCTTTATGGGGTGATTTAAACCGTGGACGTTATAACTTACTATCTTTAAATTAGTCATTATCCCACATTGTGTAATCTACTAGTTGCTTTCTATACCATTTTTGTTTCTTCCTCTGGTTAACCTGTGAATATCCGCTGTACTCAAAATACAATTTACTAGGGTGTGATGTAACAATAAAAAACATTTGCCAAACTAACAAATCAATAAACAATAAACAAATCATTAAATCAATATACAATAAAACTTTACACATAGGACAAAAAATATATAAAGAAAAAAGGGACTTCCTACCTAACAAACCCATCTGGACACCCTGAACTAACTGGTGTACCAGCTCCTCGTAAAAAGGCGAAGAGATGTGACTAGGTCTCTTCTGGGTAGCCCACTTATGTGTGGTTGAAAATTGCAGTAAGGTTGCTCTAAATCCCACTTTGGGACTTTTGAGTTACAATTGTAAACAAAAATACTGTAAATGGCAGGTATCTCCCCCCCACCTGAGAAAGCCCCCCCCCCCAATCCCTCTTTTTGATAATACATTTAAATCAATTAGAAAATATAATACATTACAAAACCAGCCGTATATGTGCTGTAAAACGTGGCATAATTACCCTTCATCAAGACAACAAAACAAAACCCAAGAGTATAATTACATATTATTTGTCTCGTCTTATACTATTATCTGATCGTATAGATGTTAATTGTCCACTTCATTAACTCAATGGTCTCTTTCAGACATTTGACCATTTGCACATATGACCCACGTTTCTGTGGTTATTTCAAACCTGTCTATAGTCCATCCCCTATCATACCCAGTATGGTGTGAAGATCTTCCTCTGACAGATTTGCCAATCCTCTCTGGCCGCTTGCTTTATTCGTCCCCCCTGACCAGTGGTCTCGCAGCAGTTCTCTATTCAACACATTTCTGATGTAAATCCCCATCTTCTCCAGTGTAGGTACTGCCACAGTCAATGTCCTGGAGGATTTAACTCCAGAATCTAGGAAGATCTTGAGCTGTGCCGGGAATGGAGACTTGGCTTTAATATTTTCCTCCCGCAGTTGCTTAATCACCTGTCGTACCTCCTTACGCTTTCTCTGCACTTCTGCCGAGTAATCTTGATCAAAATACACTCTGTCCCCATCATATATTATCTTTTGCTGCTTCCAAGCCTGTTGCAACATGAGATCTTTTGTATAATAGTCTAAAAATCGGACTATTATAGATCTTGGTGGGGCTAGCTCTGCACTCGGTCTAGCTGCGAGGGACCTATGTGCTCTCTCTATATTAATAGTTAAATCTTCCGGGAGTTCTAGGGAATTCCTCAACAGTTCATTTACAAACTGGAACATGTCCTTTTTTTCCTTTCCCTCTGTGACTCCGTATATCCGCACATTTTTTACGCCTCGCTCGATTTTCCAGGTCCAGGCATTTCTCTGCTAACTTAGCTTCTCTCTGTAACAGGTAGTTAATCACTCTCTTGTGTCTCATTTCCTTATCTTCTGTTGAACTTACTCTGACCTCCATTTCCTTCAATTTTCCTTCCAGCTTTTCCATTTGAGTTGTTAAATCCTTCATTTTATACTCCACTCTCGTTAATCTCTATCTTCTGAGGCTTCTTTATGTACTTTTCTCAACTCTCAACTCGGAGAGAATTAACGGGCTTTCCTTGTCTGACTCGGCGTCATTTTGCGGGAAGTCTGTCAGTTTGTGACCTTCACTCTTTCCTTTTCCTCCGCGCTCGGACGCCTTATGTTGACCCATCATGTTCAGACAGTCGTTAGCACTCCTTTCTCCTGGTTTATCACGGTATTTATCTTTCTTATGGCTGGTTTGAAGAGGGCCTCCCGGGGAGCAGGTCGATTACACAGCCTTCACTGTCATGGCGTCACCGGAAGTGACTCCGCTATTTTTAAGAGCCCTATCTAGCTCTCTCTTGAACGCATCCACAGAAACTGCCTCCACCGCCCTCTGAGGCAGAGAACTTCACAGACTCACCACTTAAGGAAGTAGCCTCAGAAATAGTGGATGCATTAGTGAAAAATTTTCAGTACTCTTTAGATTCTGGAGTACTTCCTGAGGATTGGAGGGTAGCTAATGTAACCCCACTTTTTAAAAAGGGAGGGAGAGAGAAAATGGGGAATTACAGACCAGTTAGTCTAACATTGGTAGTGGGGAAAATGCTAGAGTCAGTTATTAAAGATGGGATAGCAGCACATTTGGAAAGTGGTGAAATCATTGGACAAAGTCAACATGGATTTATGAAAGGTAAATCATGTCTGACGAATCTTATAGAATTTTTCGAGGATGTAACTAGTAGAGTGGATAAGGGAGAACCAGTGGATGTGTTATATCTGGACTTTCAGAAAGCTTTCGACAAGGTCCCACATAAGAGATTAGTATGCAAACTTAAAGCACACGGTATTGATGTGGATAGAGAACTGGCTGGCAGACAGGAAGCAAAGAGTAGGAGTAAACGGGTCCTTTTCAGAATGGCAGGCAGTGACTGGTGGGGTACCGCAAGGCTCAGTACTGGAACCCCAGCTATTTACAATATATATTAATGATTTGGATGAGGGAATTGAATGCAACATCTCCAAGTTTGCGGATGACACGAAGCTGGGGGGCAGTGTTAGCTGTGAGGAGGATGCTAGGAGGCTGCAAGGTGACTTGGATAGGTTGGGTGAGTGGGCAAAATGCATGGCAGATGCAGTATAATGTGGATAAATGTGAGGTTATCCACTTTGGTAGTAAAAACAGGAAAGTAGACTATTATCTGAATGGTGGCCGATTAGGAAAAGGGGAGATGCAACGAGATCTGGGTGTCATGGTACACCAGTCATTGAAAGTAGGCATGCAGGTGCAGCAGGCAGTGAAGAAAGCGAATGGTATGTTAGCATTCATAGCAAAAGGATTTGAGTATAAGAGCAGGGAGGTTCTACTGCAGTTGGACATGGTCTTGGTGAGGCCACACCTGGAGTATTGCGTACAGTTTTGGTCTCCAAATCTGAGGAAAGACATTCTTGCCATAGTGGGAGTACAGAGAAGATTCACCAGACTGATTCCTGGGATGGCAGGACTTTCATATGAAGAAAGACTGGATAGACTCGGCTTGTACTCGCTAGAATTTAGAAGATTGAGGGGGGATCTTATAGAAACTTACAAGATTCTTAAGGGGTTGGACAGGCTAGATGCAGGAAGATTGTTCCCGATGTTGGGGAAGTCCAGAACAAGGGGTCACAGTTTAAGGATAAGGGGGAAGTCTTTTAGGACCGAGATGAGAAAATCATTTTCACACAGAGAGTGGTGAATCTGTGAAATTCTTTGGCACAGAAGGTAGTTGAGGCCAGTTCATTGGCTATATTTAAGAGGGAGTTAGATGTGGCCCTTGTGGCTAAAGGGATCAGGGGGTATGGAGAGAAGGCAGGTACAGGATACTGAGTTGGATTATCAGCCATGATCATATTGAATGGCGGTGCAGGCTCGAAGGGCCGAATGGCCTACTCCTGCACCTATTTCTATGTTTCTATGTTTTCTGTGAGAAAAAGTATTTCCTCATCTCCGTTCTAAATGGCTTATTCCTTATTCTTACCCTGGTTCTGGACTCGCCCAACATCGGAAACATGTTTCCTGCCTCTAACGTATCCAAACCCTTAACAACCTTATATGTTTCAATGAGATCCCCTCTCATCCTAAACTCCAGAGTGTACAAGCCCAGCTGCTCCATTCTCTCAGCATATGACAGTCCCGCCATTCCGGGAATTAACCTTGTAAACCTACGCTGCACTCCCTCAATAGCAAGAACGTCCTTCCTCAAATTAGGGGACCAAAACTGCACACAATACTCCAGGTGTGGTCTCACTAGGGCTCTGTACAGTTGCAGAAGAACCTCTTTGCTCCTATATTCAATTCCTCTTCTTTATAAAGGCCAACATGCCATTCGCTTTTTTCACTGCCTGCTGTGCCTGCATGCTTACTTTCATAGACTGATGTACAAAGATCCCTAGATCCCGTTGTATTTCCCCTTTTCCCAACTTGACACCATTTAGATAGTAATCTGCCTTCCTGTTTTTGCTACCAAAGTGGATAACCTCACATTTATCCGCATTTATCCGCATGCATCTGCCCACTCCCCCAACCTGTCCAAGTCGCCCTGCACTCTCATAGCATCCTCCTCACAGTTCACACTGCCACCCAGCTTTGTGTCATCTGCAAATTTTCTAATGTTACTTTGAATCCCTTCATCCAAATCATTGATGTATATTGTAAATAGCTGCTGTCCCAGCACTGAGCCTTGCAGTACCCCACTAGTCACTGCCTGCCATTCTGAAAGGGACCCGTTAATCCCTACTCTTTGTTTCCTGTCTGCCAACCACTTATCTATCCGTGTCAGCACTCTACCCACAATACCATGTGCCCTAATTTTGCCCACTAATCTCCTATGTGGGACCTTATCAAATGCTTTCTGAAAGTCCAGGTACACTACATCCACTGGCTCTCCCTTGTCCATTTTCCTAGTTACATCTTCAAAAAATACCAGAAGATTAGTCAAGCATGATTTCCCCATCGTAAATCCATGCTGACTCGGACCGATCCTGTTACTGCTATCCAAATGGGCCGCTATTTCATCTTTTATGATTGACTCCAGCTTCTTCCCCACCACCGATGTCAGGGTAACTGGTCTATAATTCCCTGTTTTCTCTTTCCCGCCTTTCTTAAAAAGTGGGATAACATTAGCTACCCTCCAATCCACAGGAACTGATCCTGAGTCTATAGAACATTGGAAAATTATCACCAATGCATCCACGATTTCTAGAGCCACTTCCTTAAGTACCCTGGGATGCAGACCATCACCATCAGGCGCTGGGGATTTATCAGCCTTCAGTCCCCTTCAGTCTATCCAACACCATTTCCTGCCTAATGTGGATTTCCTTCAGTTCCTCCGTCACCCCAGATCCTCTGGCCACTACTATATCAGGAAGATTGTTTGTGTTCTCCTTAGTGAAGACAAACCCAAAGTACCTGTTCAACTCCTTTAATCATTTCCAATACACAAGCCTATCCTTAATACAAGTGGTCTTACCTTCGCTGTCTTCTTCTAAGGACCTTGTCTGGAACCAGGCCAACCTCAGACTGAGGGACCTTAGGTTTTTAACAGGAGCTTCTTTGGGAGGCCAACTGAAAGTGTCCGACTAGAGTTCAGTTTTCTACCCTTCAGATCCCGGTCAACTGCACCCTCTTACTCAGTCATCTGTTGCTGGTCCCAGCGAGATCCCTGCCGACTATGCCAAATGTCACTGTTCATTTCTTAAAAAGCAGATAGCAACAAAAACTGTTAAAGGTAAACCGTGGCAATCTTTAATTGATTCGTCAGACAGGAGTGGCAAAGATCTACAATGGGCACAAACGTTGCTCAGTACTTCTCGGGCTCCCACTCACAGAACAAAGGACAGTTAGCACAATTATACATTTTTCTTATCAGTAAAATACTCCTACCAAGTTTGAATATAGCATGACTGAAAGATTCTGTAGCCTTTCAGAATACAAGCACACTTTCTTTTGAAAAACACAGCAATAATCTCACTCGGTCTGCTTACTTTCACCTATCCACTGTCTTCGCCCATCACTCACACCTAACAGCACTGCTACTGTCATCCACGCCCTCGTCATCTCCCGTATTGATTATTGTAACTGTCCTCTCTGGTTTACCCAAAGTCCATCCATAAACTCCAATTGGTCCAGAACTCAGCTGCCCACATTATCACCAGAACCCCATCCACTGAACACTTCACTCCCATCCTGAAACAACTGCACTGGCTCCCTGTCCAATACCGCATTGATTTTAAAATTCTCCTCCTCACTTTCAAAGCCCTCCACAATCTCACTCCTCCATACCTCTCTGAACTCCTCCAGCCTTACACTCCATCCCAAAATCTCTGATCCTCTTCTTCCTCCCTGCTCTCCATTCCATCTGCCCGCCTGTCCACGATGGGGTTCAGAGCCTTCAGCCATTCTGCCCCTCACCTCTGGAACTCTCTCCCACTATCCATCTGTACCATAGAGTCTCTCCCCACCTTTAAAACCCCCCTCAAAACTCACCTATTCATACTGGCCTATCCCATGTAACTCCACTTTCTGTCAAATTCATGGATATGTTGTTTTTGTTTCATTTCATTTATATATGTGTAATTTGCTTGTTTTAACTGTAAGGTGTCCTTGAGTGTTCTGAAAGGTGCCCATAAATAAAATGCATTATTATTATTATTATTATTATTATTATTATTAGAAAAGTTGCGTCCAAATCAAGCTCATCCAATAACAAGTTATTACTTATCTCTGGAGTGTCAGCTATTTTTTTCAATCTTGGCTTCTGTATGACCTTGAATGAAGCACATGTTATTATTGCAGGCTGCCATCTTAATGTCTTTA
The DNA here is from genome assembly GCA_038087875.1 of Malacoraja senta. Lineage (NCBI taxonomy): Eukaryota > Metazoa > Chordata > Chondrichthyes > Rajiformes > Rajidae > Malacoraja > Malacoraja senta. The sequence goes on from JAXLNO010005373.1 coordinate 99,600, forward strand.
TTGAAAAGACAACCTGTCCTCTATATTGTTTACAGGAGCGTTACCTTCATGCTGACTGACAAACAAGAAGACCAATCTGCTGATCTCACGATTTTTTAAACCTTCATAACTTTTGTAATCTTCCACCAAAACTTGGTGCGCTTGGAGCAGAAGAGAACGTTGAGTAAGGTGACGGAAAAACCCTAGCGATATAGGGTACCATTTTTGCGCAAATTTAAAAACAACGCACACCGAAAGTGGTCAAGATGAGAGTTTTAGTAATCGTATAGTTAGATTAGGAGGGGCATGGATACCTGAGGAAGGATGAGTGGGTTCACGCACGCTGAGCATTTGACTCCACTGGGCCTGTACTCACTGGAGTTGAGATAGATGAGGGGGACCACATTGACATTGCACTTATTGCCCCGGCATTCTAAGGGCATTTTAAGGACTGAGCAGAGATGCTATTTTGGGGCAAATCTACCCTGAGTAATTTGTACCAAAGGACTCTCCAACCAAAGGAGATTACATGGAGCACCACTGCATATTGACAATATTATACCGAACGCCACCCCTCCCCCCACCAACTGCAGATGTGTCACCACCTTGTCCTCCTTTCTGCTGATATTGCACCTTCTTCTTTCGTGTCCATCATCAACTTGCCCCCTACATTCAGTTCTACTGGCAACTGATCTGTGGATTCATGGTGGAGCTATACCGGCCAAGACATGTAAGCTATCCACATCCGTTGGTTTTAGGGATATTGCACCAAGACCGCCTTATGTTGAGGGAATTGTCCCAAACACCGTTCCACTCTGAGTTAATAACGCCTGCGCTCATCCTTCTGTGGGCTTGCTGCATCCTCAGGGGATTATAGTGGGTGCCATTCCGCTCTGACCAGGATACACCGAACGCCTCTCCAGACTTTGCTTACATCTCTCTCCCCTCTCTCTCTCTCTCTCTCTCTCTCCCCTTAGCCCAAGAAAAGTCCTTTTGACCCGCAATGGCTGTACTAGCCCAAGAAAAGTCCCTTTGGCCTGCATCACCCGTACTAGCCCGAGTGGCGAGGCACCTCATATGGTCTCCTCAGGATGGTGATGCCCGTGACAACGTAATATAAATATATGCTGGCACTTGTGTAAACTCCTGATGATGGCGGGGCGTTTGCGGAAATCTTCTCAGAGTGGATTTGGGGCTCACGACGCAAACTGTAGGCGCAATCAGAACAATGTGTTTCAATTGCGAGAATCTGGGCAATCTCCTCAGAGTGGAGATGCTGGTGGTGTAATACGTCAATATGCAGTGCCGCTCCGTGTAATCTCTTCAACATGGAGGGGTGATGTGTGCAATCTTGACAGGGTTCGATGTGATCTCAAAATGCATCAGCATTCAGGGCAATGGTCTCAGAATGGAGGGGCACTGGATGTCATCAAAATAGAGCGGTGGCGATGTCGGTGGAATCCACGGGTGTGAGGTTGCTCGATGAAATCTGCTCAGAGTAAACAGTAGGCGGTAATACTGTTACATTGAGAACAGTAATCTCAAAATAGACCTTGGCTGCAGGGTGGGTCTTAAGCCGATTGGACCGATTGCTCCCAATTGAGCCCCACGCCTTAGGGGGCCCCGCGCTAGAGTAATGAAAAGATCCTAGAGCCCCGCTTCCGTCATTTCAAGTAACTTCCGTCATTTCAGTAACCCCGACCCGACTTCAGTTATTAACGATGTTACAAAACTTACCTTCAGCGGCGCCGCAGTTCTGCCACGGGCCGTGTGCGCGTCTTTGGCACCTTTGAGGGGGGGGGGGGGGAGGGATTAAAATGCTGTTTTCGACTGCCTGTCGGAAGCGGATTTCCTCAGGCTGCTAGCTGCTGAAGAAAAATCGATAGGACTTCCATTCTCGGTTTTTTATTTAATCGCTAGACAATTTAATAATTAGATTAAAATAAAAAGCGACTTCTAACGCCCTCAACGCCTACAACGTGACGGATCGCAAGAACAGGACAAAATAAAGGGTAAGTCGTTTATTTTACATATAATCTTGCTTCTTGTGATGGCTTTAATCTAATTTTACGTTGCGAAAATGTGATTTGGGCCCCATACGAACCGGCAGTGTCGTTCCTGCCAATATGGAGTTCAAATTCACCGCAAATGCAACGTTTCAATCGATCGCGTTCCAGAAGCAAGATGATTAAAATGCCCATTTTTTTGGGACAATCATGTCATAAGCCGTCTAAATTGTTTATATTATGTGTTATTCTCTCTCCATGATCATTATTTTTAAACTAAATATTCACAACAGTTTGAGTCACATGTATTGTGCAAAAAACAATCATTATGATTATATTTTGAGTGGATGTTTCTGGATTTTACTTCGGAGTCACGTGAGTGACTACGAGAAGAAGGCCGTCAGCCTGCATGCGCATCATTACGTCTAGTGCATTGAGCAAATTTAAGTTTAAACATGCAGGTAAGTTTTAAACTCTCGAGGTAAGTTTTCTTTTGCAGGAATCTCTTCTCACAGAGTTTTCCTGCTGGATGTCGGGGTGAAGTCCGGCGGGCCGCGGGGGAAACCTTTATGGACCGCGGGGAACCCAGTCACGGACGGCGGGGAATCCCGGTCACGACCTCGGGGAATCCCGGTCACGACCTCGGGGAATCCCGGCCACGGACCGCGGGGAACCGGCTACGGAGACCGCGGAAGTGCGGGTAGCGGCGGCGGTCGAATTCGCCTTCCGAGTCGCTGGCGGTGGAGCCAGCGGCTTCAGACTGGTGCCGGCAGCACCTTGGCAACCCCGCTTGGAGGGTAGCCACAGAGAAAGTCTGTACGGCCCGTTGACTCAAACGAGTCGGGCCAGGGGGATTCCTGATGGAGAGGATCTCCTCCTTCAATGCATAGCGTCTTCGGACGTCAAAACCCACATTGAGCACCTGATGGGGAGGTGCTCCACAATGATATGCTCCAAAGGAGGGAGTTATATCACCGCGGGTCTCCTCGGGGGCCCGCGGCAGCGGCACATGTTACAGAGCTGCACAATGTCTCCCTCTATGAGGAGGGAAGCATTCGGAGTCAGTTTTGTCTGACTCGGAGTTCGGAGGTATAGCCGGGAGCATACCACGAGGCACGAAGGATATGATCTGTGGAGGAGCCATATCAGCGCAGGTCTCCTCGGGGGCCTGTGGCAGTACCTGTTTCAGGGCTGCTTACTTTCGCCCTCGCTATGGAGAGGAGTGCGAGGGGTCAGTGTGTAACTGACTCCAAATTCGGAAGTATGTACGTGGAACATACCGGAGTACATGTGTGAGGTAAGAAATGTCTGCCATGACATCCAGGGTTGCGACATCCTCGCAAACGAAGGAGGGAAGAGTTGGTTCCAGCCGTTGGCAGGAAAACCTCACGTCACGTTACAACAGGAACAAGTGACGGCTGTAAGATACCATGCACCTGTAAATTGTTCCTGAAAGTGCCGGCAGTGAACAGCGCTACAGGGGTGACATTGGAGGGGCATGAAAACCCAGGAAATGAAACCAGCCGCCGAATCTTCTCTTCAGGTAAGCCTATCCAACAGGTAAGACCTGGATGAGGAAGCAAAAGCTGTCGAACTAATCCAGGAACGACGAGTACAGCTTCATTGTTGTATTGTGGGAAATCGGCCGTTCCAGCCGTAGTTGCGGTCTCCGGTGAGGAATGCGGCCGTTCCAGGTGGCTCAGCTGCTGGAGGACTCTCCCGACGCCGGGGCTACATCACCCGGCGAGAACGGCCAGGATCATCGGGCCTCCGTAGAGGCAATAGCGGGGGCTTCATTTGGCCTGACTTTTTGGTTGAACTGGGGCTGGGGACTGGACATTGTGCCTTCCCCCACAGTGGAAATCATTGTGGGGGGATGATTTTTGTATGTAATTGTTTGTAATTGTATTTGTTAGTCTGTGTTCAAGATGGCAGTCGGAGGGGAGAGTGGACGCTGGCGCAGTTTCGTTGCCGCTGCTCTCTCCTCAAATTGTGTTTCTGATTTTCTTTTTTGTGTTTTTGGAAGGAATTCTGTCCCTGATTTGTGTATTGGCCTTTATAACTTATTTTTTTAATTCTGATTATTCTGATTATATGTTAACCATAAATCTCTGTAAGGTGTCCTTGAGACCTCGGTATAAGGCGCCCATAAATAAAATTCATTATTATTATTATTATTGTTTCGGCGACAACACACCCCACGCCTCCATCGGCAATAAACGGTTCACTGAAGCTGGTGGCAGCCTGTAAGCTGGGCAGAGGTCTTTCAGGCCAAGGCCCAAGCCGGTCTCAGGAAAAACATTGAATCCACGCACCCTACCAGTCTTAATCTCCAATCAAGGACGGAAATAGAACCCGCATCAGGGGCCTTTGGGCTTACCATAAGACCACCGGTAACCATGGAGGTAGGTGGGTCTGGTTCTTTCTGAAACATAGGGTATGTGGACCATTTACAAGTTGGTAATATTTACGCTTCTTTTTTGTACAAATGACAATGTGAACATGTAAATAGTTTATACTGCACAGTATACAAGAGTTCCAAGCAGGCTTGGAATTGTGGCCAGAGTTGTCTTTCGAATTATGGCCAGGATTGCCTTTTGAGACAGACTCGGAAATATGGGCAGGCACAGAATTATGGCCGGAGTTGTCTTTTAAGGCAGACTCAGTATTATGGCCAGGATTACCTTTCGACACAATGATCACAATGAGTGGCAGTGCTGGCTTGAAGGGCTGAATGGCCTCCTCCTGCACCTATTTGCTATGTTTCTATGTTTCTATGACACAGGCTCGGAAATATGACCAGAGTGGTTTTCCAAGGCAGGCTCGGAATTATGGCAGGTGTGGCCTGATCATTGTGTAAGGTGCAGGATGTGGGTTCATCCTTGATTTAACTCGCATGTGCAGTATAGACATTTCAACATAGCAAACTTCGTTACTGTCGTGAAGATTGAAGATTACTCCCGTTGAAGACATCTGATTCGATTGACTATAAATGGAGGAAAACCAAGAAAGGACAATGGGGCTATTGACCCTACTTTTTATCCTGAGGTTGGCCAAGATGAGCTGGACTTGGGGAAACAACCCCTGCACCAAGACATTCTGAATAAGGCTGACAACTGTCCTTACGTTTATAACACTGACCAAGCACAAGACAGAAGCTGAACTTGAATTTGCTTGTGACCAATGTGAGAAGCGGTTCGAGAAGGCTCACAATTTGAATGTTCATATGTCCATGGTTCATCCCTTGACCCAGAATATAGATCAAAACAAACCTTTTGAAATTGAATCAAGTCAGCTAAGTATAGAAACATTTATTAAGCAGGAACCCAGTTAATAGTTATTCAACAGCCAAATGATGAGTCTAAAGAATCTTGCCCCCTTTTTCAGTGTCAGCAAGACACAAAGGATTAACATGAATAAATGCGATCAAGCCAGGCTCGCCTACAATAGGTAGAGCAAAGGAAATGTTATTGTGGAAAATATAGTTCTGAGCATTATAGCACACCAGTTCCAGAGACAAAGTCCAATGTCTGCAATGGGGTAGAGGTGCATCAGGCAGAAAACTAGCGATTGGAAGGACTGTTCAGAACTCTGATAACAGAGGGCCACAGTTACATCCTGGACATGCATTCAAGTCGCAACGTTGTTTGAATGAGGGACAGTTCCCATCCAGTAGAAATAAGGACTCAATGGAGGAAGATCTGAATGATTCATTAACCCTTTCACCTTGGAATGGAACAGTGTCTGAAAATGGTGAGGGTGATAATGTTGCTGTCCCAGTGTTGCAGACTTTCAGCCTTGTGCATACAGTGGAGCCACTTCGCGGTCGATGGATGTGGACAACTCGGAATCCCCATTGAAGAAGGATATGTTCTTGTGCTTAGATCATGAATATACAGAGTGCTCTTGGGAAAAAGTTCAGGTACAAGATGCAACTCAACCATTAAATGTGAAAAAAACAGTTAACTGCAATGAAGCATCTTGTTCTATAAGAAATGATGTAGTGGACGGATTAGAGTCCTGTGATCTTTCTGAAAGGTATTTATCAAGTGAAGATAACAGAGAAATAAAAGTTAAGAATGGCTCTTCAGATGTGTCTTTTCAACCATATTGGAAGAAGGGTAAGTTACCAGTTAAGAAGTGCAATATTAAGGATGTGAAGAAACAAACTGGACAAAAACGTGGCCGGAAATTATAGAAGTTATATAGAAGAACACTTAATTAAAACATTTATCTAGTAATCAAGGCACTAAACAATTTACCTATTTTTACTTTTGTATCTGTATTCTTAACAAATACATTTGTATCCTTTGTGTGTAAAACATATAAACCAATATGTAACAGTACAAAATGGTGTCGTCAAACCTTGGCTTTAACTGAAACATAATGGTGGCAAGACCGTGAATGCTAGAATCAAAGACAGATTGATGCAAAGGAGTTATATAGAAGACTATATAGAAGTAATATAGAAGATTAAAAAGGTTACTTCTTACTTTTACTTTCTGCACCATTTGTATCTTTGTGTGTAGACATATAACCAATATGCTTAAAACATTTATTAAAGCTCGCAGATGTCAGCTATTTTTATGTGATCAGACATCGAGGCACAAAAACAAGTTGCTTCTTATTTTTTATTTTGCTTTAGCTAGAACACCATGGTAGGCTCAGAGATTAAAGTTAAAGGGCAAGGACATAGTGAGAGATTAAAGTTACAGAAGCATGCATGCCAAGTAGCCGAAGATAAGGCTGAAAGAGTGTAATAAAAAGCTGCTTGTTTCTGTGGATCAGAGAGCAATTAGAGAGCAGACAGGTGGTGTCATCTCTGAATGTTCCAGCCGAATATTTGCAAATAAAGGCTTTTCGTCTTCTTGAAGAATTCTCCGTGTCTGTGTCATCTTATCCAAACTTTGAGTCTAAAAACCACGACAAAATCAAAGTCAAACTTGGAAAGGGAAAATTTCCCCACCATGTATCGATGTTAGTATAAGGGTTGCTGTGCTGTTTACAGAGGAATTGACAGACTTAAGAAACACATAAAAGAGCAGCATGAAGAGGTGTATGAAAGACCTTGCCCCCACCCAGGATGTAACAAGGTGTTTCTGATTGATCGCTACCTGCAGCGTCGTGTAAAGCTGATCCATACAGAAGAGAGAACATCTTCACAGTTCAGGAGGAAGTGCAAAGCCATTGGTCACAACTTCGGAAAGACAAACCACATTTGATCAACAATCTTGAAGCATTTTGACCTTTATTGTATGACCAAGGGTCTAGAGAGAGAGAAGCTGAAAATTGTGAAACAGATGGACCTCTTGAAAGAGATTATGCCTAAGCCTATCCAGGAAGACAATGACTCAGACCTGGTGGGTAATCAGTAGAGCCAGGATGTTTAGGAGCTAAAAAGTACTAGCATTTTTTGAAATTATCTGGTGTTAAACTATGCAGTCTGTCAGACAGAATATGCTTCAGTTGTGTAAAACTTCTTTCTACCCCAGCTGAGGTCACTGGTGCATACCCAAAACAAGCTACAGACTCTATATTCATGTCGATATCTTGTGCATAAGAACTACCTTTGAGAACTTTAGCTATGTTTTGTATTTCAAGATCTTTGTTAGCTAAAATCACTCTCTCACAGTTTCCTTGTATGTCTTTACTATATCGCCAGGAACTTTACAAATATCGTCAGTTACTTTGTTGAAAACCTGCAAGTTATTCACTAATGTTTTGCCACGTTTCTCAAGGGAAATAATAGCTTGTGGGAAGTTTGCAAAATTGGAAGCAATAAACAAAAGAGGGACTTTTTCTGCATGATTTCACTGACAATGCTGACTGCAGCAGATTCTTCTTCTTCAAAACAGTTGACTATTTCTTTTATCATTTCAAAATTTACAGCATAGTAGAGTACAGCAGAAAGCCATGTACCCCACCTAGTCAAAACAGGCTGAGGAGGTAGCGGAATCTTAGGTGCCATTTCCTTGAACAACTGCACATGTGATGGTGCTTTGAGGAAGAAGATTTTCTTGACATTGGAAACTAGGCGAACGACATTTGGAAACAAGCTACGTATGTGCTCTGCAATTCTATGGAGTCCGTGAGCTAAGCATGTCAAATGCAACATTTTGCTGAATAAAACTTTAAGAGCACGAGCAGCTTTTTTCATGTACGGAGCTGCATCAGTCACAAACAGAAGAACATTCTCGTGTTTTATACCTTTTGGCCAAAGTACAGCAAGTGAAGATTGAAACAACTGAGCAATAGTTGAGCTGTGTGACTTCTCCAATACTTCCAATGTCAACAAATACTCCTTTGATGGTTGACCTGCCTCCAGTGTACCGATGACCACATTGGCAACATATCTCCCCCCCAGCATCGATTGTCTCGTCTATTGAGATCCATATTTTGTTGCAGGCAACTTCATCTCTAATTTTCTGCACAAATCAACTTAGAGATTATGTAAAATCAAATACTCAAAATTTTCGAATTAGAAATTCAGAAATTCTTGATGAATGTTGGAACAAACATCCTCATACAGAAAAATTAATATCTTACATATATAATATCTTATTAGACAGTGACATTCCATCGACGGACTTACATAGACAAACATGGGAAAAAGAATTAAATCAAATAATAACGAAAGATACTTGGGAAGAAAGTTTGCAACACATACATCAATGTTCATTAAATGCCAGACATTCTCTAATACAATTCAAAGTAATACATAGGTTACATTATTCCAAAACAAAACTACATAAAATTTTTCAACATATCTCACCTATATGTGATAAATGTCAACATTTAGAAGCTACCTTATCTCATATGTTTGCAAACTGTATACAAATTAAACAATTCTGGGTAAATATTTTCAGTATAATATCTAAAGTAACCAGCACAAAATTGGACCCAGATCCAAAATTAATAATACTTGGAATATTAGAATTAAATCAAACATTTAGAATAACACAAAGAAACTTTATTGATTATAGTTTAATAACAGGAAAAAAATTAATTCTAAAATTTTGGAAAGGCCCTACGACCCCCACAATTAAAATGTGGATTATAGAAATGACGGAGACCTTAAATGTGGAAAGAATCAGACTCTCCCTGTTGGATAAACAGGAATTATTCGTTGGAACATGGTCTCCTTTTATTGACTACCTAAAGGGCCAGAACAGTTCAGCACAGGAACCTGACTAGCACCCGGGCTAAAGAATGGATGAAACGCTATATCTAGAAATGTACGAATATATCTCGAATGAAGTTTTCTATTTCAATAAATTTTTCCATTCTTCTTTAACTATCTTTTTTTTCATTTTTTTTGTTTTTGTTTTTTGTTTTTGTTTTGTTTTTTTGTTTAATTTTTTTTTATTTTTTATTTTTCTTCTCTTTTTTCTCTTTCTTTACTTCACCTTTCTCTTTAGTTCTATTTAGCTTTAAAAAAAAAAAAAGCAAAAGGTATTGGAGACATTGTAATAATATTTAACAATATTATCAATTTAATAATGTAAGACTGTAATGATGTAACTAGGTTGTGTACGCATCTCCAATAAAAAAATATAAAAAAAAAATAAAAAAAATTCTGCACAACAATGTTGAAGTTGTTGTCAACATAATTTTTCCATAATGATGACTCGCTCGGTATATGTTCCTCTGTGTATATCTCTAAAAAACCTCTGAGAGATTTGTTTTCCAATTTCCATAGTGGAATTCCAGCATCAATGAATGCTTTGCACAGATCATTCGAAAACTCAGATTTGCGACTGGGGCCAGCAGTAAATGTTGTGAGGAGACAAGCTTGTGTATTTCTTACCTTCAGTTTCTCTGCCGCCAACTTGTGTTTAGCTGTCTGTACATGCTGGGAGACAAAATATTTCTTCTCATGATTCACTGCTTTCTCACATGCTTTACAAAACAGCACACAGTAGAGAATATATCACTCCCGTACACTCTCACCAAATCGTTCCGTTTTTTACAAAGCGTTGACTTGACTTTAGGCATTTTGACGCTTGCAGGGATAGATCCTACAGAAGCGGGGATGCAGACCTCTACAGGCAGGCCAAGTAAAAGCTGAGAAGAGGAATCAGAGCTGCCAAGGAAAGGTACTCTGAGAAGTTGAGGAGCAAGTTCTCGGCAAATGACTTCTTCAGTGTGGAAGTGCTTGCAAAAAATCATAAGCTACAAGAGGAAAAAATCCCTGCTCCTTGGACAATCGTCAGCTGACCAATGACCTGAACGAGTCCTACAGCAGCTTCAATAAACATAAACTTAACCCTGGTATCCCCACACCCCCTCCCCAACCAACTCTTCACACCTACTCACAGTTTGAAAAGACTGGACCCTTCCCCATCTACTCCTCCCCAATCACCACTTCACACCTACTTAAAGCATGACTCCAGTCTGCAAAGACTGGACCCTTCCCCACCTACACCTCCCCAATCACCACTTCACACCTACTTAAAGCATGACTCCAGTCTGCAAAGACTGGACCCTTTCCCACGCATCCCTCTCCAATCACCACTTAACACCCACTTACAGCCGGGTTTCGCCCAGGTGGTGTAAATTTTCTTGTAAGTAACGTTAACGCGGCAAAAAAAAGGCTGATTTAGGCACTCAATCATGAAAAATGCATTATCTTCCTGAAATCATCAAAAAAAAGGCACGAAAAGGCACATGGCATTTATGGCAAAATCCTGGCTCTAGTAATCAGTGTGATGACAATCAGGACAATGATGAAGATGGCAATGATCGCGTTTCTGATGAGAAGGACAATTGCTGTTTACTTCCCAACCCTGACCAGGAGTTCAGTCATCTTTCTGAAAGGTATTTATCAAGATGATAGAGAAATAAAAGTTAAGAATGGCTCTTCAGATGAGTCTTTCCAACCATATTGGAAGAAGAAGAATAAGTTACCAGTTAAGAAGTGCAATATTAAGGATGTGAAGAAACAAACTGGACAAAAACGTGACCGAAAACCAAAGTCAAACTTCGTAAGGGAAGATTTCCCCACCATGTATTGATGTCAGTATAAGGGTTGCTGTGCTCTTTACAAAGGAGTTGATGGATTAAGAAACATATAAAAGAGCAGGATGATGAGGTGCGTGAAAGACCTTGCCCCCACCCAGGATGTAACAAGGTGCTCCTGATTGATCGCTACCTGCAGCGTCGTGTAAATCTGATCCATATAGAAGAAAGAACATCTTTACAGATCAGGAGGAATTGCAATGTCTTTAGTCACAACTTCGGAAAGACAAACCACATTTGATCAACAATCCTGAAGCATTTTGAGCTCTATCGTATGACCAAGGGTCTAGAGAGAGAGAAGCTGAACATTTTGAAACAGATGGACCTCTTGAAAGAGATTATGCCTAAGCCTATCCAGGAAGACAATGACTCAAACTTGGTGGGTAATCAGTGTGATGACAATCAGGACATTGATGAGGATGGCAATGATGGCGTTTCTGATGAGAAGGACAATTGCTGTTTTGTTCCCAACCCTGACCAGATCGATGCCGATGGTGACAACAGAGGAGACACCTGCAAGGACGACTTTGACAACATCGCAGATATCTATGACATGTGCCCCGAGAACAGCGCCATCAGTGAGACTGACCTGAGGAAGTTCCAAAGGGGACGATGCAGATCGTTCCAAACTGGGTAGTGTGCAACAAGGGCAGGGAGTTACTGCAGTCCGCCAACTCTGACCCTGGCTTTGCTGTCGGATTTGAGGAGTTCAACACCATCAACTTCAGTGGCAACTTCTACGTCAACACAGACCACAATCTACGGTGGCTTTGTCTTTGTCTTCCAGTCCAGCAGCCGCTTCTACGTGTTGCTGTGGAAGCAGGCCACCCAAACCTACTGGGAGGAGAAGATGTCCAAACCCATGGATACGCTAGCGTCTCGCTCAAGGTCGTGAAACCCACCATAGGCCGAGAGGGGGGGAACACCTGTGCAATGCTCTCCGAAGAGACTGGCAACACCCTCAGACAGGTGCGAACTTTATGGCACAACCCTAATATCGGCTGAAAGGATTCCACCGCCTACAGGTGGCTCCTGATCCATTGACCCTAAACAAGCTTCATCAGGATGGTTGTTGTAGATGGTTTATGCATGCAACCAATAATATAGCTACCTCAGTACCACTAACCACACCTTAGTTATCAAGTATAAGAACTCTATCTCCCTTGTGCTCCTCCCTTGGTTCCAGCATGATGATAGACTGGGTGCAGTGAGTGCTGGAAAGTGTTTAACCTGTCTTATTATTAAACGGCAAGTAAAGCTACAAGTGAGTCAGACTCAGCTTCTTTACAGTTGTCAATGAAGAAAGTGAGAACTGGTTGCCATACCATTGGTTTGATGGACTTTGGGGTACTATTGAACTGATAGCCATGCCTTTGGTTTGGTAGACTTTGGGGTACTGTGATACATTATGGCTCTATCATTCAGCTAATCATTGCTCGAATACATGCGACCAGTGTGTGTACCTACCAAGAACTGTGAATGTTATCACGTTTGATAAAAAGGAGGGAATGAAAGAGCTAATAGTCAAATCTAATAGTCAAATCTAAAATGGAGTCGTTCTTCCACAATAGCATGGTCTAGTAAAACAGAAGAATGGCTTGGTGCCAAGTCTGAATTACTTTGTAAATTATATGGAACACAACACAGGCGTTTCCTGTTGGGGACCGCCCAGAACCTCGGCTTCGGCGGCGGCACAGCGCTGGAGCACTATCGCGGAGCGGGCGATGCCTTGCCCGGGTCGCCGCACTGGAGCTCCGGGGAGCTGAGGATCGCTGGAGAAAACATCGCGGAGCTGCGGGACTGTGGAGCGACCAGCTGCGGGCGGCGGCGCTGAACTTTACACCGGGAGCCTGGGATCTCTAGATGAGATCGCCAGTTGTGGAGCTCCAACCGGCGCGGCCTTGTTGGCTTCGGAAGCCGCGGCCCCCAGTGCAGAAGCGGCCGTTCCAGGGTTCCCAGGCCGCTGGGAGGACTCTCCCGACGCCGGAGCAATATCACCCGGCGAGAACGGCCTGGAACATCGGGCCTCCGTAGAGGCAACTGTGGAGGCCTCAATGGGCCCGACTATGGGTGAACTGGGGTTGGGGACTGGACTTTGTGCCTTCCCTCATGGTGGGAGCCATTGTGGGGGGATGTTCAGTGTTAAGACTATCTTGGTGTTATATTTGTATTCTCTTCTTTTGTGTGCTGCATAATGGCAAGAAGCATTTCACTTCACTACACCTGGGTGTATGTGAATGTGACTAATAAAAATACTTATACTTATACTTATATGGAGGACAGGTTGTCTTTTTAATAAAGAAATTACAATGGAATTCTGCAGTAATAACGTGCTTCTTCAAGGCCATAAAGAAGCCAAGATTGAAAAAAAATAGCTGACGACCCAGAGATAAGTAATAACTTGTTATTGGATGAGCTAATTTGGACCCAGCTTTCCTATATCGTGAAAGGATACAGAATCTTTCAGTCATGCCATATTCAGACTTGGTAGGAGTGTTTTACTGATAACAAAAATGTATAATTGTGCTAACTGTCCTTTGTTCTGTGAGTGGGAGCACGAGAAGCACTGAGCAATGTTTGTGCTCATTGTAATCTCGCCACTTCCGTCTGACAAATCAATTAAAGATCGCCATGGTCTACCTTCAATGGTTGTTGCTATCTGCTTTTTAAGAAACAAACTTTCACATTGGTACCCCACGATGAGTGAGCCAGCTTGCATAGGAAGCTATTCCTCATCCTCACTTTGCCCATCACCCTTTCTATGTGTTGCTTGAAGGAGAGGGTTCGATCCAGAGTGACCCCAATGTAGGCAGGGTAGTCACAGTGTCTCAAAGGGACACCATTCCATGTTAAGGACAGCGTCCTCCCAGCTTCGCGATTACGAAGGTGGAACAGGCTAACTTGGGTCTTAGTAGAGTTTGCTTTCAGTTGGTTGTCCTTGTAGTAGTTTGTCAAGTTGTCTAAGGATGATGAGAGGGTAGCTTCTACCTCATCTATGTGAGTGCTCTGGGCTGCTATTCCAAGGTCGTCAGTGTAAATGAAACTTCTTGTCCCTGGGAACACTAGCTGATCATTAGTGTAGACATTGAACAGCACCGGAGCAAGGACGCAGCCCTGAGGTTGCCCATTCTTTTGTTTCCTCCATCTGCTGCGTTTATCATTTAGCTCAACATAGAAGCATCTGTTTACCAGTAGTTGTTGAATCAGTTTGGTCAAGTGGAAGTCCTCTGTCATGTCATGGAGCTTGATGAGGAGCAGCCGGTGGTTCACAGTGTCGTAGGCAGCTGTCAGATCAACAAAGACGATGCCAGTTGGTTCATTCCTCTCAAAGCCATCCTCAATGTACTGAGTTAGATTGAACACTTGGCTGGTACACAATCTCCCAGGCCGGAAGTCAGCTTATTCTGGTATAAGGTGTTGTTCTGTGATTGGGCCTAGCCTGCCTGAGGCACTCAAATAGCTTAAAGAGATGGCATAGTAGGGAGATTGGTCTGTAGCTTTTTGTACCAGATAGAACAATGAGATTCTGACTTGCTGCAGCTCAACAGAATATGTAAACATAGTACATGGTAAACAATATGATAAACGAGAGAGAGAAAAAAAAATTCATACCCACATATATTTATATATTGTGGCGGCTACTCGTGGTGCGAACCCTCGGCTCTGGGGTTTGGGTCATGTGACTTGGTACGGTGGGAAGAGCGGGTCACGAGGTCCCCACTGGGGTATAAATAATGTTGGAAACACCCTTGCCTCTTGTTGTGGTTCTGCGAGCTGTTTTGTGTGAACTTAATAAAATCACTTTGTTTGACAACACGTCTCGCTATAATATAAATATATATATACATACATACTCAAAAAACAAACAACAATAGTGCAATAGTAATAATGATAGTCTATTATAGTTCAGAGCTTATATGGGGTTATAGTGTTTAATAGCCTGATGGCTGTAGGGAAGTAGCTGTTCCTGAACCTGGACGTTCGTTTTCAGGCTCCTGTACCTTTTTCCAGTGATGAAATGAGTGTGTGGCCAGGATGGTGTAGGTCTCTAATGATGCTGGCAGCCTTTTTGAGGCAGCGACTCCAATACATCCCTTCGATGGTGGGAGGTCAGGGGCGGTGATGGACTGGGCAGTGTTCACAACTATTTGCAGTCTTTTCTGCTCCAGGCGTTCAAGTTGCCGAACCAGGCGATGATGCAACCAGTCAATGTGCTCTCTACTATACCCCTGTAGAAGTTCAAGAGAATCCTCTTGACATACCGAATCTCCGTAATCTTCTCAGGAAGTAGAGGCATTGATGTGCTTGCTTTATAATTGCGTCAGTGTGCTGGGTCCAGGAAAGGTTTTTGGAAATATGTACGCCCAGGTATTTGAAGTTTTTGACTCTCTCCGTCATCGTCCCATTGATATGAACAGGATATTGGGTCTTCATCCTTCCTCTTCCAAAGTCCACAATCAGTTCATTGGTTTTACTGATATTGAGAGCCAGGTTGTTGTGCTGGCACCATTATGTCAGTCGATCAATCTCACTTCCATACTCTGACTCGTCACCATCTGTGATTCGTCAGAGTGGTGTCGTCGACGAACTTGAAGATGGAGTTTGCACGATGACCGACTACACAGTCATGGGTAAAGAGTGAGTAAAGCTGGGGGCTGAGCACGCAGCCTTGAGGTGCTCCCATACTGATTGTTAATGAGGATGAGTTGTTTAAGAAGGAACTGCAGATGCTGGAAAAATCGAAGGGAGACAAAAATGCTGGAGAAACTCAGGGGGTGAGGCAGCATCTATGGAGCGAAGAAATACGTGATGTGTCGGGTCGAGACCCTTCTTCAGACTGATGCGGGGGTGGGGAGTGGTGGAAGAAGAAAGGAAGAGGCGTAGACAGTGGGCTGAGGGAGAGCTGCGAAGGGGGGGGGGGAAGGAGGGAGTATTGGAGAAGTCGATGCTAATACCGCTGGGGTGTAAACTACCCAAGCAAAATATGAGATGCTGCTCATCCAATTTATAGTGGGACTCATCCTGGCCATGGAGGAGGCCCAGGACAGAAAGGTCGGATTCGGAATGGGAGGGGGAGTTGAAGTGCTGAGCCACTGGGAGATCAGGTTGGTTGTTGCAAACTGAGTGGAGGTGTTGGGCGATGCGATCGCCAAGCCTACGCTTGGTCTCACCGATGTAGAGCAGCTGACACCTAGTGCAGCGGATGAGGTTGGAGGAGGTGCAGGTGAACCTCTGCCGCACCTGGAAAGACTGCTAAGGTCCTTGGATGGAGTCAAGGATGAGGATTAAGTATTTCTGTCAATTCGAACTCTGTGGATGAGGAAGTCGAGGATCCAATTACAGAGGGATGCGCAGAGACCCAGTTCCGTGAGCTTGGTAACCAGCTTTTTTTTTTAATTAAAAAATGTATTCAATCATTAAAAATAATATTTACAACACATAAAACAAACCAGAACCCACCACCATAATACAATATAAACAAATATCCTAAATAAATTACTATACAACTATGTTACAATCCTTATTGAGGATGCATTCAACCTCCTGCGGTGCACAGCGGTCCCAGATATCCCCCAGGGCGCCCGTGGACAGGGTGTAGTCCCATTCCAACCTCACTCGGACACGGACCTAACCCCGGAAAAGGGGCAGGCAGCCAGCTCGGGCAGAACCCCCTTCCGCCTGGCACCGTGACTTGCGGATGACATGCTTGGCCAGGCCCAGGAGCAACCCAACCAGGACATCTTCGTCCCTACCCTCTCCCCCACGCACTGGGTGTCCAAAGATGAGGATGGTGGGTGGAAAATGCAGCCAGAAGACAAGGAGCAGCCCCTTTAGGTATTGGAACAGGGGCTGCAGCCTCACGCACTCCATATACACGTGGAACCCAGACTCTTCCAGCCCACAACAGTGGCAGGCAGCTGGTGAGTCTGTGAACCACGAGAGAAACAGGTTGCAGGGAACTCCTTGGTGCAATACCCTCCACCCCAGGTCCCCAATGTAGAGGTGGAGAATCCCTGCGTAGAGGGACCCCCACCGGGGGCCCTCCTCGCGACCGGAAGGCAACACCGACCGCCACTTGGTGTCCGGACGGTGGACCAGGGCAAGGAAGTGCAGGGTGTGGAGAAGGAGTCCGTTCAGGACACGCCTCCCTGCATATCGGAGGGAGGTGAAGGGTGTCGAGGAAAGGCGGCTCAAATTATATGGGACCGGCTCTCGGGATGGATTACGGCGCCTGGGTCCGATGAATACTTCCGGCTGAGCGGGGGTTTTCTCAACAGCAAGTGCTTCCACACATTTGAGCTCCCCCAACACCCGGTGGGGCGGAGAGGGGGCCCGGTCGACGGCAACCAGGTTCCAGACACTCAACAAGTCCCTGTAGAAGCTGAGCATCCCCATCAGGACCACACGGCTGACGCCCATGATCCGGATACGCGTACCTACTTGAAGGCAGCGGCGCCTTTGGAAAAAGTGCGTCGCCAGCACGTGCCACCTGGGAGGATGCCCTGAGTACAGGTATCTCTGCAAGGTCCTGAGGCGGAGAGCCACCAACTAGCGACTGACCGCCCTCCTCGATCGGGAGACTCAGGACCGCTGCAGAGACCCAGTGCTTTCCGTTGCCCCAGAAGAAGTCCACCAACTTCTTCTGGATGATCCCAGCAAAGGTGGCTGATGGGACCAATGTGGTCAATCTGTACCAGCGCATGGAGGCCACGAGTTGGTTAATGACCAACACCTTGCCCCGGTAGGAAAGCACTCTGAGGAGACCCGCCCAGCACCCCAGCCGGGTGACGACTTTCATCTCCATCTCCTGCCAGTTCGCCAGCCAGGTCTCCGCACCGGGACTCAGGTAGACTCCCAAGAAGAGGAGGTGCCTGGTGCTCCACGTGAAAGACCTCATCTCCTCCGGGAGGTAGTCCACCTGCCAGGGAACCACCAAGAGTCCAGAACATTTCCCCCAGTTGATCCCGGCAGAGGAGGCGGCCGAGAAGACTCATTGGCACTCACGCATCTTCTGCAGGTCGACGGGGTCAGTGACCATGAGGAGCACGTCATCGGCGTAGACCGAGAGGACCACCTCCATATCCGGCTCGTGTAGAACCGTGCCCGTCTACTTCCTCCGAAGCAGACGAAAGAATGGCTCCACGCAGATGGCGTACAGTTGGCCTGACATGGGGCATCCCTGATGTACTCGTCTGTGGAAGGGAATGGGGGTCGTCAAGGATCCGTTGACTTTCATGAGGCACTCCGCGGTGGCGTATAAAAGCTGGATCCAGGCCACAAAGTGCGGTCTGAACCCAAACGCCCGCTTAGCAGATACTCGTGATCCACCATGTCGAAAGCCTTCTCCTGGTCGAGGGAGAGAAAGGCAGTGGGTCTCCTGAGCCAGGTAGACCAGGTCCAGAACCAGATGGATATTTTCCTGGATTGACCGGCCCGAGACCGTGTAATACTGGTCAAGACATTGCAGTCGGTACAGAGGAGGGCGACCGGGTTCCAGTTTTTTAGATGGCGGAGATCGCCCTTCTTGGGCAGAAGGACCACGACAGCCCTTCGCCAAGACAGGGGCATCTCTCCGGTCGCCAGGCTCACCCTCAGTACCATGGTGTAGTCCTCCCCCAGAAAGTGTGGAGGAACTTTCAGGCCAGGGGATTTGCTCCTTTGGATCTGATGGAGGGCCGCGGTCAGTTCATCCAGTTTCAGAGGGGCATCCAGACGCTTGACACCTTCCGGGTCGACCATGGCTAGACTTTCCCACAGATCACTGCACTCGTCCCCGCCGGAACTATCCGGTGAGAACAAGAAACAAACCGCTGCGTTAATGTCCTCTGGTTCAGTGACGGAGGAGTCATCATCAGTGAGCAGCTCCACTAACTGCTGATGGACTCCCCGCCACTTCTCCAGCGAGTAGAAGATGGGTGAACCGCGGTCCAAATCGTGGAGAAATTGGATCCGCAACCTCACGTATGCGCCTCGGGATTGATCTAACTGTAGCTCTTTCAGCGCGTCCTTCTTATATAGAAACATAGAAAATAGGTGCAGGAGTAGGCCATTCGGCCCTTCGAGCCTGCACCGCCATTCAATATGATCATGGCTGATCGTCCAACTCAGTATCCTGTACCTGCTTTCTCTCCATAACCCCTGATCCTTTTAGCCACAAGGGCCACATCTAACTCCCTCTTAAATATAGCCAATCAACTGGCCTCAACTACAGTTCAGTCTGAAGAAGGGTTTCGGCCCGAAACGTTACCTATTTCCTTCGCTCCATAGATGCTGCTGCACCTGCTGAGTTTCTCCAGCATTTTTGTGTACCGGCCTCAACTACATTCTGTGGCAGAGAATTCCAGAGATTCACCACTCTCTGTGTAATTTTTTTTTTCTTATCTCAGTCCTAAAATATTTCCCCTTTATTCTTAAACTGTGACCCCTTGTTCTGGACTTCCCCAACATCGGGAACAATCTTCCTTCATCTAGCCTGTCCAACCCCTTAAGAATGTTGTAAGTTTCTATAAGATCCGCCCTCAATCTTCTAAATTCCAGCGAGTACAAGCCGAGTCTATCCAGTCTTTCCTCATATGAAAGTCCTGACATCCCAGGAATCAGTCTGGTGAACCTTCTCTGTACTCCCTCTATGGCAAGAATGTCCTTCCTCAGATTAGGAGACCAAAACTGTACGCAATACTCCAGGTGTGGTCTCACCAAGACCCTGTACAACTGCAGTAGAACCTCCGTGCTCCTATACTCAAATCCTTTTGCTATGAATGCTAACATACCATTCGCTTTCTTCACTGCCTGCTGCACCTGCATGCCCACTTTCAATGACTGGTGTACCATGACACCCAGGTCTCGTTGCATCTCCCCTTTTCCTAATCGGCCACCATTCAGGTAATAGTCTACTTTCCTATTTTTGCCACCAAAGCGGATAACCTCACATTTATCCACATTATACTGCATCTGCCATGCATTTGCCCACTCACCCAGCCTATCCAAGTCATCTTGCAGCCTCCTAGCACCCTCCTCACAGCTAACACTGCCCCCCAGCTTCGTGTCATCCGCAAACTTGGAGATGTTGCATTCTATTCCCTCGTCCAAATCATTAATATATATTGTAAATAGCTGGGGTCCCAGCACTGAGCCTTGCGGTACCCCACTAGTCACTGCCTGCCATTCTGAAAATGACCCATTTACTCCTACTCCTTGCTTCCTGTCTGCCAGCCAGTTCTCTATCCACATCAATACTGAACCCCCAATACCATGTGCTTTAAGTTTGTATATTAATCTCTTATGTGGGACCTTGTTAAAAGCCTTCTGAAAGTCCAGATATAACACATCCACTGGTTCTCCCTTATCCACTCTACTAGTTACATCCTCGAAAAATTCTATAAGATTCGTCAGACATGATTTGCCTTTCATAAATCCATGCTGACTTTGTCCAATGATTTCACCATTTTCCAAATGTGCTGCTATCCCATCTTTAATAACTGATTCTAGCAGTTTCCCCACTACTGATGTTAGACTAACATCTGTAATTCCCCGTTTTCTCTCTCCCTCCCTTCTTAAAAAGTGGGTTACATTAGCTACCCTCCAATCCTCAGGAACTACTCCAGAATCTAAAGAGTTTTGAAAAATTATCACTAATGCATCCACTATTTCTGGGGCTACTTCCTTAAGTACTCTGGGATGCAGCCTATCTGGCCCTGGGGGTTTATCGGCCTTTAATCCATTCAATTTACCTTACACCACTTCCCGGCTAACCTGGATTTCACTCAGTTCCTCCATCTCATTTGACCCCCGGTCCCCTGCTATTTCCGGCAGATTAATTAAGTCTTCCTTAGTGAAGACAGAACCAAAGTAGTTATTCAATTGGTCTACCATGTCCTTGTTCCCCATGATTAATTCACATGTTTCTAACTGCAAGGGACCTACATTTGTTTTAACTAATCTTTTTCTCTTCACATATCTATAAAAACTTTTGCAGTCAGTTTTTATGTTCCCTGCCAGTTTTCTTTCATAATCCCTTTCCTATTTGACCCTTTGCCCTCCTCTGCTGGACCCTGAATTTCTCCCAGTCCTCTGGTAGGTGGCTTTTACTGGCTAATTTGTATGCTTCATCTTTTGTTTTGATACCATCCCTGATTTCCCTTGTTATCCACGGATGCACTACCTTCCCTGATTTATTCTTTTCCCAAACTGGGATGAACAATTGTTGTAGTTCATCCATGCAGCCTTTATTTGCCTTCCATTGCATATCCACCGTCAACCCTTTAAGAATCAATTGCCAGTCTATCTTGGCCAATTCACGTCTCATACCGGAAGTGGCGGCGCTGTTAATCGGCTGCGGCTCGCCTGCAGTCCGTCTGTTTTTACTTTTTCTGTTGTTTTTTTTTTGTCCTGTTTTGTTAAGTTTTAGTTTGTTGGATTGTGTTAGGGGGGGAGAAACATGTCCTCTGTCTCCTCCTTCGGGGGAATGCGACTTTTTCGTGTCGTATCCCCCTTCCCTGCCTCCGTCTGCGGTGAGGCCTAATGGCGGAGCTGGCCGCCTCCATCCTGCGACCGACCCCGAAGCTACGGAGGCAGAGCCAGCCAGGACTTACCAACGAGATGCTGGCCGTCTTCGGGGCTGAGGCAGCGGTGGCCCGACTTGCTGGTGCGGCGTTCTGGCTTTCAGCGGCGGCCTGCAGCTGATGCAGCGGGGTCCGGAGCGGAGACTGTGGGACCTGGAGCTGATGCAGCGGGGTCCGGAGCGGAGACGGCAGGACCTGGAGCTGGTGCGGCGGGGTCCGGAGCGGAGACTGCGGGACCTGGAGCTGGTGCGGCAGGGTCTGGAGCGGAGACTGCGGGGCCTGGAGCTGGGGCGGTGGCCCGGAGCGGAGACTGCGGGACCCGGGGCTGATGCTGTGGCGGGCCGTCTCGGAGCGGAGACGGCGTTCCGGCTTTCGGCGGCGGCGACATCACCATGGAGGTCCGCTGGACTGGAGGGCGGCATCTTCGGCCTGGATCGATCGCCTCAGCGCAGAGGGAGAACAAGGAGGGAAGAGACGGAGACTAAGACTTTGCCTCCATCACAGTGAGGGTGTGCTTGGTGAACTCACTGTGGTGGATGTTTAATTTGTGTTTATTGTATGTTTTGTTATTATTGGTTCTGTGTATGACTGCAGGCATCACAATTTCGTTCAGACCGAAAGGTCTGAATGACAATAAAGGAAACTTGATTCTTGTTGATACCCTCAAAGTTACCTTTCTTTAAGTTCAGAACCCTTGTTTCTGAACTAATTATGTCACTCTCCATCCTAATGAAGAACTTAACCATATTATGGTCACGCTTGCCCAAGGGGCCACGCACAACAAGTCTGCTAACTAACCCTTCCTCATTACTCAATACCCAGTCTAGAATAGCCTGCTCTCTCATTGGTTCCTCTACATGTTGATTTGGAAAACTATCTCGCATACATTCCAAGAAATCCTCTTCCTCAGCACCCCTGCCAATTTGATTCACCCAATCTATATGTAGATTGAAGTCACCCATTATAACTGTTTTACCTTTGTTGCACGCATTTCTAATTACCTGTCATCCCCAACTCCACTACTACTGTTAGGTGGCCTGTACACAACTCCCATTAGCGTTTTCTGCCCCTTAGTGTTTCGCAGCTCTTCCCATATCGATTCCACATCCTCCAAGCTAATGTCCTTCCTTTCTATTGCGTTAATCTCCTCTCTAACCAGCAACGCTACACCACCTCCTTTACCTTTCTGTCTATCCCTCCTGAATATTGAATATCCCTGGATGTTCAGCTCCCAGCCTTGGTCACCCTGGAGCCATGTCTCCGTGATCCCAACTATATCATAGTCATTAATAGCTATCTGCACATTCAACTCATCCACCTTATTACGAATGCTCCTTGCATTGAGACACAAAGCCTTCAGACTTGTTTTTACAACACTCTTACTCATACAATTATGTTGAAAAATTGCCATTTTTGATTTTTGCCCTGGATTTGTCTGCCTACCACTTTTACTTTTCACCTTGCTTCTACCATCATTTTACACCCCTCTGTCTCGCTGCTCACACATTTAAGAAACCCACCACCGCTTATTCTCTGTTTATTATCTTTTTCTTCTTTCCCCCCTACATGTTGGGTCTGAATGCTTCCCTTCTCTGCCTCCTGCCTCACACACTGTCTACTAGCTTTTTCTATTTGAGTCCCTCTTCTCCTGGTATTCCCTCCAGAGAATCGTGTCTGACGGTCTGACTTAAATGCGAATCCAAATCGAGCAGCTCGCTCCCGAGCTGTCTGATCTTGGAATCGCGTCTCTTGGTCGACCCTCTAGTGTACTCCTGACAGAAACTCTGGATGTGGGCCTTGCCCACGTCCCACCATAGCCGCAGGGAGTGAAATCCTCCCCGCTTCCTCTTCCAGGTATTCTAGAACCCGGAATACGAGTCCCGGAAGCGGCGATCCTCCAGCAGCCGGTTGTTAAAATGCCAGTACGCGGACCCTCCCCTCGTGCGCAGCGGGGTAAACTTCGCCCACACCAGGTGGTGGTCCGAGCATGGCACCGGCAGCATGGAGGCTGATGAGACACGGGAGACATACACCCGAGAAATGTACAGGCGGTCGATGCGAGACCCACCACCCTCTGACTTCCTGGAGAAGGCCCTAGAGTCGGGGTGGAGGTTCATCCAGGAGTCTACTAATTCAAAGGAGCCCACGAGCTCCTTTAACTTCTTCATCAACTCCTGACCGTGCTGGATACCGGAATGGTCTCCTTCCTCAAGGGTACAGTTGAAATCACCCCGAGGGTCATGCAGTCGCCAGGGTCGATGGAGCTCGTCACGGAACAGGTGCATCTGCAACACGGCGGGCTTGGCGGCGTACACGTTGACAAAATGCAACGGCACGCCATCCAGGCGCACGGCCAAGTGAAGCAAGTGGCCTGGCACAAGTTCCTTTGGACCTTTAGGATCTCAGGCCAGAAATTCAGGCCCAACAAAATGGCCACCCCACTGGAAATGAAGCTGAGGTAGTTCATGAAGACAATAGACAACAGACAATAGAAATAGGTGCAGCAGTAGGCCATTCGGCCCTTCAAGCCAGCATTACCATTCAATGTGATCATGGGTGATCATCCCCAATCAGTAACTCGTTCCTGCCTTCTCTCCATTTCCCCAGACTCCGCTATCTTTAAGAGCCCTATCTTACTCACTCTTAAAAGTATCCAGAAAACCGGCCTCCACCGCCCTCTGAGGCAGAGAATTCCAGACTCACAATTCTCTGCCTTACCACCCCACTCCAGGAGCCAGGTGGACTTGTCCGCTGGGGTGGAGTGGGTTTCCTGCAGAAGCTCACCACATATTTCCCATCCCTCAGGGTTGAGAGATGGTTAAACCTGCGGAGAGACCTCCTGCTGCCATTTATGTTGTAACTGGCTATGGTGATCGCCATGTCAGGAGTACACTAGATCCCCTCACCAATCCCCCAGTCGCTGACAGCAGAGCTGCTCCTCCCCCTACGTGGATTGGCGGTGGGTCTTACCTTCCGGATCTTTGCTACAAGGGACGCTCTACTGCTCCTTCTACTCTCAGCAGGAACGACGCTGCCCTTGGCCTTGGCGTCCCTTTGCAGGTTGTCCAAAAAGGACCTGAGCTGATGCCGGTTGTTCCCCATCACCCCCTTCGGCCCCTTGCCCCTCCCCCTCTTTTTGAAGATGAGGTTCAGCGAGCTGGTGAGCCCTTGTAAGTTCGGCCACCGAAGGGAGGCCAGTTTGGGCCGAAGTTGGGCTCCTTCTGTGGCCTCGAGGAACTCGCTGATCTCCTCCACTGGGATGAGTGGAGTGGTGTCGGTGGGGAGCAAGAACATCCTTTGGAGGGGGGTTAGTGGCACCGGAGGCGGATTCCTCTGCCTGGGATTTGGGGCAATTCCTCCGAATATGCCCCTCTTCCTTACAGGCAGGGCACCTTGGGCGCTCCAATGTCCAGTAGACGGTGAAATCACGCCCATCCTGCCAGGCACAGAAGCGCCTATCAACTACCTCCTCCCGGTCCAGCAACATTGTCAGCTGGCGCCGGAGGGAAAGAACGTGCCACAGCTCCTTCCTGCGGAACCCCTGGGATATCGGGGTGGTAGTACCTTCCCCAGGGTGGAAGGTGGGGAAGGAGGGCCTCATTTGTGATGCCGGGTGGGACGTTGGACAAGACCACCCACTGCGACCTGCAGGAATGCACCCCCCATTGAGATCGCTTTACTCACTGCCGCGTTCACCCCCTCAATAGACTCGAGGAAGAACACTGCCTTCCCAAGCATCCTGCCCACGTACAGGATGTCTGCAGGCTTGGCCGCCACGGCCACGGCAGCCGAGCTGTCTTCCAGGTTCATATGAGGGGGCAAATAGCACCTTACTCCATGCTCGAAAGGCAGGCTCCTCATGGAGAAATGGGCCCCCAGAGCAGCAGCCAAAGCAGCCACCTATGCATAGCTCCTGGAAGGCCCCGCTCCGCCAGATTCCAAGGGGAGTAAGAAGCGACCCTGGATGACAAGGGAAGTCAAGGACAGTATAAAGATAAAAGACAAGAAGTATAACATAGCAAGGATGAGCGGGAAGCCAGAGGATTGAGCAACTTATAAAGAGCAACAGAAGATAACAAAAAAGGCAATGCGGGGAGAAAAGATGAGGTACGAAAGTAAGCTAGCCAAGAATATAAAGGAGGATAGTAAAAGTTTCTTTAGGTATGTGAAGAGAAAAAAATTAGTTAAGACAGAAGTTGGATGGGATGGGACTGAAGGCTGATAAATCCACAGGGCCTGATGGTCTGCATCCTAGGGTACTTAAGGAAGTGGCACTAGAAATCATGGATGCATTGGTGATTATTTTCCAATGTTCTATAGATTCAGGATCAGTTAGTGTGGATTGGAGGGTAGCTAATGTTATCCCATTTTTTAAGAAAGGAAGGAGAGAGAAAACAGAATTATAGATCAGTTAGCCTGGCATCCGTGGTGGGGAAGATACTGGAGTCAATTATAAAAAATGAAATAGCGGCACATTTGGATAGCAGTGACAGGATCGGTCCGAGTCAGCATGGATTTACGAAGGGGCAATCATGCTTGACTAATCTTCTGGAATTTTTTGAGGATGTAACTGGGAAAATGGACAAGGGAGAGCCAGTGGATGTAGTGTACCTGGACTTTCAGAAAGCATTTGATAAGATTCCACATAGGAGATAAGTGGGCAAAATTAAAGCACATGGTTTTGGGGGCAGAGTGCTGACATGGAGAGAAAATTGGTTGGCAGACAGGAAACAAACAGTAGGGATTAATGGGTCCCTTTCAGAATGGTAGGCAATGACTAGTAGGGTACCGCAAGACTCAGTGCTGGGACCGCAGCTATTTACAATATACATTGATGATTCAGATGAGGGGATTGGGGGTAACATTAGCAAATTTGCAGATGACACAAAGCTGGGTGGCAGTGTGAGCTGTGAGGAGGATGCTATGAGGATGCAGGGCGGGACAGGTAGGGTGAATGGGCAGATACATGGCAGATGCAGTTTAATGTGGATAAATGTGAGGTTATCCACTTTGGTGACAAAAACAGGAAGGCAGATTATTTTCTGAATGACGTCATGTTAGGAAACGGAGAAGTACAATGAGATCTGGGTGTCCTAGTTCATGTAGGTACAACAGCAGGCAGTGAAGAAAGCTAATGGCATGTTGGCCCTCATAAGAAGAGGAGTTGAATATAGGAGCAAAGAGGTCCTTCTGCAATTGTACAGGGCCCTAGAGACCATACCTGGAATATTGTGTGCAGTTTTAGTCTCCTAATCTGAGGAAGGACATTCTTGCTATTGAGGGAGTGCAGAGTAGGTTCATGAGGTTAATTCCCGGGATGGCGGGACTGTCATATGTTGAAAGGATGGCGCGACTGGGCTTGTATATACTGGAATTTAGAAGGATGAGAAGGCATCTTTTTGAAACATATAAGGATATTAAGGGATTGGATACACTAGAGGCAAGAAACATGTTCCCGATGTTCGGGGAGTCCAGTACCAGGGGACACAATTTAAGAATAAGGGGTAGGCCATTTAGAATGGAGATGAGGAAAAACTTTTTCACCCAGAGGGTTGTGAATCTGTGGAATTCTCTGCCTCAGAAGGCAGTGGAGGCTAATTTTCTGGAGGCTTTCAAGAGATAGTTAAGGGCCTGTCACACTTGCCGATTTTTTGGCGACTACCGACGTCATATCAGGTGTGCCAAAAGATTTTGAACATTTCAAAATCCCGCGGCGACAAAAAAGATGTTGCGACACTTGAATGCAGATCAATGCACATCAATGCAGATGCTAAGGATACGCAAAAAAATGACAATGTTAAAGGAAACAGCCATTGTTAGCTGTGGGCTAGGTGAAATCGAGTTACAGACAATGAGACTCAACAAGATTACTTTGAAGCTGGTATGACTTGGGTGGGGGAGGGATGGAGAGAGAGGGAATGTATTGGTGACTTGAAGTTAGAGAAATCAATATTCATACCGCTATCAATAAAAGGGAGGTAGGTTGTTGGATAGTTAACTAAAATCTGAGAATGATATTTCTCAACTCGAACAAAGTTTGACAAGTAGCCAACTGTCCTGACTTGAAACGTTGCCCTTATTTTTCCCTAGCACTTTATGTCCATCTTTGGCAGACACAAGGAACTGCAGATGTTGGTTCATACACAAAAAGACACAAAATGCTGGAGGCAGCATCTGTGGAGAACATGGATGGGTGACATTTCACAGAGTGCTGGAGTAACTCAGTGGGACAGACATGGATATGCGATTTTTCAGGTCTGAAGAAGTGTCATTACCCAAAAAACATTCCCTATCCATGTTCTCCACAGGCAGACACAAAATGCTGGTGTAACTCAGCGGGACAGGCGGCATCTCTGGAGAGAAGGAACCTTCTTCAGACTGAGAGTCACAGGAGGAGACACAGAGATAAGGAAGTGTAAGGTGTTACTCCAGCACTCTATTATCTGTATGGTGTCAGGTTAGGAAAATGGGAAGTACAACGAGACATGAGAGTCCTTGTACATTAGTCACTGAAAGTAAGCATGCAGATACAGCAAGCAGTGAAGAAAGCTAATGGCATGTTGACCTTCATAACAAGAGGAGTTGTGTTTAAGAGCAAAGCGGTCTTTGCAGTTGTGCAGGGCCCTGGTGAGACCACACCTGGAGAGTTGTGAATTTATGGAATTCCCTGCCACAGAGGGCAGTGGAGGCCAAGTCAGTGGATAGATTTAAGAGAGAGTTAGATAGAGCTCTAGGGGCTAGTGGAGTCAAGGGATATGGGGAGAAGGCAGGCACAGGTTATTTATAGGGGACGATCAGCCATGATCACAATGAATGGTGGTGCTGGCTCGAAGGGCCGAATGGCCTCCTCCTGCACCTATTTTCTATGTTTCTATTGTGTGCAGATTTGGTCTAATTTGAGGAAGGACATTCTTGCTATTGATGGAGTACAGTGTAGGTTCACCAGGTTAATTCCCGGGATGGCGGGACTGACATATGATAGGTGGACTGGTCTTGTATTCACTGGATCTTATAGAAACATATACAATTATTAGGGGAATGGACAGGCTAGATGCAGGAAACATGTTCCTGATGTTGGGGGAGTCTATAACCAGCGGTTGGCCATTTCGGACTGAGATGGGGAAAAAACGTTTCCACCCAGTGAGTTGTGAATCTGTGGAATTCTCTGCCTCAAAAGGCAGTGGAGGCCAATTCACTGGATGTTTTCAAGAGTGAGATTTAGCTCTTCCCGCTAAGGGAAGCAAGGGATATGGGGAGAAAGCAGGAACGGGGTACTGATTGTGGATCAGCCGTGATCATATTGAAAGGCGGTGGCCCTGCACCTATCGTCTATGTAAAGGCTTTTCATTCCACATCACCGTCGATATCGCTCCTGCGACTCTCAGTCTGGGGAAGGGTCTCAACCTCAAAACGTTGCCCATTCCTTCTCTCCAGAGATGCTGCCCGTCCAGTTGAGTTACTGCAGCATTTTTTAGTCTGGACCCCCTTGAGGTTTTATCTCAGGTTTGCAGCATTTGCAGAGGCTGTGATTGTACCCCCCCCTTCCCCCCACGTGGTGTAGGGACCGCGGGGGCGGGTCTGCCGCGCCATGGCAACCGTTGCTAGAGCGGGATGAGAGGCTCCGATTGGCGAAGGGCGCTGTCTGTCCGAGCTACGATACTCTGAATGGTCGGATGGAAGTTGGGGGCGGGGCTGCTCCCATTGGTCGTTATCACTGTCCGTCAACGGGGAGGGGGCGGGACCTCGTCGCCGGTCACGTGAGGGACGAGGCCTCAGCTCAGCGCCTGGAGCTCAGGTTGGAGTAGTTGCCGCCGCTCGGCTCCGTATCTTTATCCCACCCCCTCCTCCCTTCCCGAGGGCGATCCTGCGGCCGGCAGCCCGAGGCGTGCGGGGCGGTGGGGGAGGGGTTTGTTAGTGAGTGAGGAAGGGAAGGTCTGGGCGCCCTCTGGTCCTCCAACTGTTCCGCCTACCTGGCGGCGGGAGGCTGCGGTGCAGCGTCTCTGGTTCTCCAACTGCAGCGACCCCTGTCCATTGACGGGATCGGTGCAGCGCCTCTGGTGCTCCGAGCGCAGCGACGTCCTGGCGGCCGGATGCTGGGGTGCAGCGTCTCTGGTCCTCCGACTGTCGCGCCCCCTGGCATCGGGCGGCCACCGTGCACCGCCCCTGTGGGTTGAAGGTCGTGGTGCAGCATCACTGGTCTACCGGCCGCATCGCCCCCTGGTGGCGGGAAGGTTGAGTTTAGTTTATTGTCACGTGTACCGAGGTACAGTGAAAAACGTTTTTGTTGTGCGCTCACCAGTCTGGAAAGAACGCATGATTACAATCGCAGTGTACGGAGACTGGATAAAGGGAATAACGTTGAGTGTAAGACAAGGTTTCTCCCTTATAAGGTCATAAGTGACAGGAGCAGAATTAGGCCATTCGGCCATCAAGTCTACCCCACCATTCAATCATGGCTGATCTATCTCTCCCTCCTAACCCCATTCTCCTACCTTCTCCCCATAATTCCTTACACCCATATCTCGGTACACGGAATGGTCATGAGCCAATATTAGGAGAAAGGGTGCAACGAGAACTGGGTGTCCTTGTCAGGGCTCTCACTTAACCTTTTATCACTGTTGCCAGCCGGGCAACCTAGGCAGCTTTTTAAGTTGCCATATGATAGTTTAGGTGGTTGTTTAAGACGGCTTGCATGACGGGTGCGATAATGTGCTCGGACGAAGTGCAAAGTTACCAGTCAGAATTATGCTCAATGAAGCATTCACATATTATTTCTGCATCAAATAAAGTCACAAACTAATCATATTCACCAATCAAGACATGATATGGGGAACTGGTGCAGGGGGCAGGGATTTAGATTCTTAGACCACTGGGATCTGTTTTGGAGTAAGGGGGAACTGTACAAAAGGGATGGATTGCATCTTAACAGGTGGGGGACCAGCATTCTGGCAGGCAGGTTTGCCACTGCTACACGGGTGGTTTTAAACTAAATAAGGGTGGGGGGTGGGTGTCAAATGGGATAGTCAAGGACGGAGTTAAAGGGAAAGGGAGTAAATTATTGTATATGAATGCACGAAGTAGAAGAAGTAAAGTAGATGAGCTTGAGGCTCAGTTAGAGGTTGGTAGATATGACATTGTGGGGATTACCGAGACGTGGCTGCAGGAGGATCGGGTCTGGGAACTTAATATTCAGGGTTATACATCCTATAGAAAGGACAAGCAGGTGGGCAGAGGAGGGGGGGTAGCTCTTCTGGTGAGGGATGGAATTCAGTCACCTTGCGAGGGAAGACATAGGGACTGACGAGGTAGAGTCACTGTGGATTGAGTTGAGGAATTGCAAAGGCAAGAAGACACTAATTGGTGTTATCAACAGACCCCCAAATAGTAGCCCGGATGTAGGGTGTAAGTTGCAGCAGGAGTTAAAACTGGCATGTAACAAAGGTAATGCCATTGTGGTGATGGGGGATTTCAATATGCAGGTAGACTGGGAAAATCAGGTTGGTTCAGGACCCTAAGAAAGAGAGTTTGTAGAGTGCCTCCGAGATGGATTTTTAGAGCAACTTGTGATGGAGCCGATCAGAGAAAAGGCAATTCTGGATTTAGTGTTGTCCAATGAACCAAATTTGATAAGAGAACTCGAGGTGAAGGAACCGCTTGGAGGTAGTGATCATAATATGATTAGTTTTAATCTGCAATTTGAGAAAGAGAAGGTTAAATCGTAAGTGGCAGAGATGCAGCTGAACAAAGGGGATTATGAAGGCATGAGAGGGGAGCTGGCCAAAGTAGACTGGAAAGGGATCCTAGCAGGAATGACGGTGGAACTGCAATGGCAGGAATTTCTGGGCATAATCCGGAAGACACAGGATCATTTCATTCCAAACAGGAAGAAAGATTCTAAGGGGAGTAGGAGGCAACCGTGACGGACAAGAGAAGTTAGGGATAGAATAAAACTAAAAGAAAAGATGTATAACACAGCAAAGAGTAGCCAGAAGCCAGAGGATTGGGAAACTTTCATAGGACAACAGAAGGAAACAAAACGGGCAATTCGGGCTGAAGAGATGAAGTACAAAGGGAAGCTGGCCAGGAATATAAAGAAGGATAGTAAAAGCTTCTTTAGATATGTTAAGGGAAAAAGACTAGCAGTCAAATGTGTGTCCCTTGAAGACAGACACGGGTGAAATTATTATGGGGAACAAGGAAATGGCAGAAGAGTTGAACAGGTACTTTGGATCTGTCTTCACTAAGGAAGACACAAATATTCTCCCAGAAGTACTGGAGGACAGAGGATCTAAGGGGGTCGAGGAACTCAAAGAAATTTTCATTAGGCGAGAAATAGTATTGGGTAGGCTACCGGGACTGAAGGATGATAAAACCCCGGGGCCTGATGGACTGCATCCCAGGGTCCTCAGGGAGGTGGCTCTAGTAGTGGAAGCATTGGTGATCATTTTCCAATGTTCAATAGATTCAGGATCAGTTCCTGTGGATTGGAGGATAGCTAATGTTATCCCACTTTTCAAGAAAGGAGCGAGAGAGAAAACGGGGAATTACAGACCAGTTAGCCTGACTTCGGTGGTGGGAAAGAAGCTGGAGTCAATTATTAAAGAGGTAATAATGGGGCATTTGGATAGCAGTAAAAGGATTAGTCAGTCAACATGGATTTATGAAAGGGAAATCATGCACGACTAATCTGGAATTTTTTGAGGATGTGACAAGTAAAATGGATGAAGGGGAGCCAGTGGATGTAGTGTATCTAGACTTTCAGAAAGCCTTTGATAAGGTCTCGTACGGGAGACTGGTGACTAAAATTAGAGCACATGGTATTGAGAGTAAGGTGCTGACGTGGATAGAAAATTGGTTGGCAGACAGGAAGCAAAGAGTAGGAGTAAACGGGTCCTTTTCAGAATGGCAGGCAGTGGCGAGTGGAGTGCCGCAAGGCTCGGTGTTGGGGCCGCAAATGTTTACCATATATATTAATGATTTGGAAAAGGGAATTAGGAGCAACACTAGCAAGTTTGCTGATGACACAAAGCTGGGTGGCAGTGTGAACTGTGAAGAGGATGTTAGGAGGTTGCAGGTTGAGTGAGTGGGCAGATGCGTGGCAGAGGCAGTACAATATAGATAAATGAGGTTATCCACTTTGGTGGCAAAAACAAGGGGGCAGATTATTATCTCAATGTGATCAGGTTAGGTAAGGGGGAGGTACAGTGAGATTGGGTGTCCTTGTACACCGGTCACTGAAAGTTGGTGTGCAGGTACAGCAGGCAGTGAAGAAAGCTAATGAAATGTTGGCCTTCATAACAAGAGGATTTCAGTATAGGAGTAGAGAGGTTCTTCTGCAGTTGTATAGGGCTCTGGTGAGACCACATCTGGAGTATTGCGTACAGTTTTGGTCTTATAATTTGTGGAAGGACATCGTTGTGATTGAGGCAGTGCGGCGTAGGTTCACGAGATTGATCCCTGGGATGGCGGGACTGTCATATGAGGAAAGATTGAAAAGACTAGGCTTGTATTCACTGGAGTTTTGAAGGATGAGGGGGATCTTATAGAAACATATAAAATTATAAAAGGACTGGACAAGCTAGATGCAGAAAAAATGTTCCCAATGTTGGGCGAGTCCAGAACCAGGGGCCACAGTCTTGGAATAAAGGGGAGGCCATTGAAGACTGAGGTGGGAAAAACCTTTTTCAGCCAGAGAGTTGTGAATTTGTGGAATTCCCTGCCACAGAGGGCAGTGGAGGCCAAATCACTGGATGGATTTAAGAGAGAGTTAGATAGAGCTCTAGGGGCTAGTTGAATCAAGCGATATGGGGAGAAGGCAGGCACGGGTTATTGATTGCGGACGATCAGCCATGATCGCAATGAAAGGCTCGAAGGGCCGAATGGCTTTCTTCTGCACCTATTTTCTATTTCTATGATATATACCACAATGACATGCAGCAAATTTATAATACAGTATCTCAACTCGTTTTACACGGTGCAATGAATGCAATTCTATTCTTTCTTTCCACTTCCAAACAAAAATGTGGTTGGATTATTCAGCATATGATCAACCTCGGTGAGACCAAGCGCAGGCTTGGCGATCGCTTCGCACAACACCTCCACTCAGTTCGCAATAACCAACCTGATCTCCCGGTGGCTCAGCACTTCAACTCCCCCTCCCATTCCAAATTCGAACTTTCTGTCCCAGGCCTCATGGCTAGAATGAGGCCCACTGCAAATTGGAGGAACAGCACCTCATATTTCGCTTGGGTAGTTTACACCTCAGCGGTATGAAAATTGGTTTCTCCAATTTCAGGTGGTCTTTGCTTTCTCCCTCCTTCCCCTCCCATTCCCAGCTCTCCCACAGCCTACTATCTCCGCCTCTTCCTTTCTGTTTCCTGCCCCCACCGACATCAGTCTGAAGAAAGGTCTCGACCTGAAACGCACATTTTCTCCAGGTTTTTTGTCTATCAACGGGATCCCACCACTGGCCACATCTTCCCATCTCCTCCCCTGTCGGCTTTCCGCAGTGACCGCTCCCTCCGTAACTCCCTGGTCAATTTGTCCCTTCCCACCCAAACTACCCCCTCTCCTGGCACTTTCCCTTGCAACTGCGGGAAATGCTACACTTGTCGCTTTATCTCCCCCCTTGACTCCATTCAAGGACACAAGCAATCTTTCCAAGTGAGGCAGAGGATCACCTGCTCCTCCAACCTCATCTATTGCATCCGCTGCTCTAGGTGTCAGCTGCTCTACATCGGTGAGACCAAGCTTAGGCTTGGCGATTGCTTCGCCCAACACCTCAGCTCGGTCCGCATTAACCAACCTGATCTCCCGGTGGCTCAGCACTTCAACTCCCCCTCCCATTACGAATCCGACCTTTCTGTCCTGGGCCTCCTCCATGGTCAGAGTGAGGCCCACCGTAAATTGGAGGAGCAGCATGTCATATTTCGCTTGGGCAGTTTATACCCCAGCGATATGAACATTGACCTCCAATTTCAGGTAGTCCCTGCTTTCTCCGCCCCTTCCCAGCTTTACCTCAGCCCACTGTCTCCGCCTCTTCCTTTCTTCTTCACGCCCCTCCCCCACACCAGTCTGAAGAAGGGTCTCGACCTGAAACGTCGCCTATTTCCTTCGCTCCATAGATGCTGCCCACCCGCTGAGTTTCTCCAGCATTTTTGTCTACCCATTCACACAAGTTCTGTTATCCCACTTTCCTCACCCACTCCCTACACATTAGGGCAATTTTACAGAGACAAGTTAACCTAAAAAGCCAATGCGTCTTTGGGATGTGGGAGGGAACCCACACACCTACAGGGAGAATGTGCAAATTCAACACTGATTGTGCCCGAGGACAGGATCAAACACAGATCTCTGGCATGTGACGTAGCAATGTTACAACATCTTGAGATTTATAAAATAAAGTCTGCAATTTATCCCATCAGATAAAGCATAAAAAGAAGTTTAATTTGACACCTAATTCACTTTCATATCTTCAGTATTAAAAAAGTTATGGCCATTTTCATACTCGGAAATTAGCATCTTGTTCCCTGTTGCTTTTCCATTGACTTAACACAAAAGCTGTGATCGAGGACAGTCAAAAGCCCATAACTTTCTTAAAAATTAAGAGAACTGAAAGACATTTTCAGTTATTATAGATTGAAGCATTCTGAAACAAATATGAAACAATCTTACTTAGATGACATGGAATTAAAGCATACAATTAGTTAGTTACCTAATTGTAGCTAATTACAAAATTCAATTACTAGATCTAAACATCTATCAATTTCTTAAGAAAAGGTTAACATTTTTAAATAGCCTAAGTGTCCAAATAACATTCACACAAGAATTCACAATATAACATAATTTTTAAATCTCATTGTAATGGATTTATAGGCCAAATGGAAGGAATTGAATGTTTAATACCTGTAAATTAATGGCCATTTAAATCATTTTGCGAGTGAGGATTTCTGGAACGCGATCAATTGGAACGTTGATTTGCGGTGAATTTAACCCCGTATCGGCATGAAAAATTCTGCCGTTAGTTCGGGGAAAAGAATCACCGTTTCGCAATAAAAAAATATGAATTGAAGGCTTCTTAAGAAGCAGTTTTATACATTAAAATAAACTACTTTCGTTTACCTGTCCCGTGTGTGAAATCCGTCCCCGTTGTCGGCGTTGACGGCTTTCGAAGCTGATTTTAAAATAACTCCATTGTCGATTTAATAAAAATAAAAAATACACAAAACGCTCGTAGGAACGATTTTTCAGCAAACGCTTGTACTCCAACGAAATATTAACCAGGACAAGGTAGGAGAAACCCGCGTTTTAACCCCACCCCCCCTTAAAGGCGCCAAAATCGCGCACATGGCCAGTGGCAGAATTGAAGGTAAGTATTGTAACATACCTATGTGAGGCAGCAAGACCACCAGCTGTGCCACTATATTTTGTTTTCCAACACACAAAAAATTATACGTTGATAACTTTGGTTACTAAAAAAAAGAAACTATCCATTTTCAGTCTTAAATCTCTAAGTGATGCTATGTCCCCCTTTACAGCTACTGTATGTTTTAATTCAGTTCAAGGCTATGGGGCAGTACATTGGCCATAGAGTTGCTGCCTAAAAGTGCCAGAGACCCGGAATTGATCCTGAATATGGGTGCTATCTGTATGGATTTTACTCCTTTTCCCTTTGATCGCATGGGTTTTCTCCGGGTGCTCTTGTTTCCTTCCACATTCCAAATGTGCAGGAACCTTTTTCAGACAACCCAAAATGTAATATTTTCCTTTTGTCCAGAGATTCTGTCTGACCTGTTGAGTTACTCCAGCTTTTTGTGTCTATCTTCTGTTTAAACCAGCATCTGCAGTTCCTTCC
This sequence comes from Malacoraja senta, assembly GCA_038087875.1. Lineage (NCBI taxonomy): Eukaryota > Metazoa > Chordata > Chondrichthyes > Rajiformes > Rajidae > Malacoraja > Malacoraja senta. Next base: position 136,019 of record JAXLNO010005373.1, read on the forward strand.
TACACACACGACACTATATGACAGAACTTTATTAATCCCAGGAGTAAAATTGTGTGTGTGTGGGTATATATATTATACGCACACATACAAAAATATATATATATATAGTTATATATATATAGTTATATATTTCTAAAAGAAAAGATGTATAACACAGCAAAGAGTAGCCGTAAGCCAGAGGATTGGGAAACTTTCATAAGACAACAGAAGGAAACAAAATGGGCAATACGGGCTGAAAAGATGAAGTGTGAGAGGAAGCTGGCCAGGAATATAAAGAAGGACAGTAAAAGCTTCTTTAGATATGTTAAGGGAAAAAGAGTAGCAAATTCAAATATGGGTCCCTTGAAGGCAGACACGGGTGAAATTATTATGGGCAACAAGGAAATGGCAGAAGAGTTAGGCGAGAATTAGTATTGGGTAGGCTAATGGGACTGAAGGATGATAAATCCCCTGGACCTGATGGTCTGCATCCCAGGGTCCTCTAGGGAGGAGGCTCTAGAAGTAGTGGACGCATTGGTGATCATTTTCCAATGTTCAATAGATTCAGGATCAGTTCCTGTGGATTGGAGGATAGCTAATGTTATCCCACTTTTCAAGAAAAGAGCGAGAGAGAAAACGGGGAATTACAGACCAGTTAGCCTGACTTCGGTGGTGGGAAAGATGCTCAAAAGGTGGTCAATTAGTAAAGAGGTAATAATGGGGCGTTTGGATAGCAGTAAAAGGATTAGTCCAAGTCAACATGGATTTATGAAAGGGAAATCATGCTTGACTAATCTTCTGGAATTTTTTGAGGATGTGACAAGTAAAATGGATGAAGGGGTGCCAGTGGATGTAGTGTATCTAGACTCTCAGAAAGCCTTTGATAAGGTCCCGCACGGGTGTTAGGTGACTAAATTTAGAGCACATGGTATTGGAGGTAGGGTGTTGACATGGATAGAATATTGTTTGGCAGACCGGAAGCAAAGAGTAGGAGTGAACGGGTCCTTTTCAGAATGGCAGGCAGTGGCGAGTGGAGTACCGCAAGGCTCGGTTTTGGGGCCGCAACTGTTTACCATATATATTAATGATTTGGAAGAGGGAATTAGGAGCAACACTAGCAAGTCTGCGGATGACACAAAGCTGGGTGGCAGTGTGAACTGTGAAGAGGATGTTAGGAGGTTGCAAGGTGACCTGGACAGGTTGAGTGAGTGGGCAGATGCGTGGCAGATGCAGTATAATATAGATAAATGTGAGGTTATCCACTTTGGCGGCAAAAACAAGGGGGCAGATTATTATGGTTCTCAGTATGGCCTTGATTATGACATAAAGTATAACGCTAAGAAAAGCCGCATAATGATAGTTAGAAGCGCTGAGGACAGGAAATCAACTTTTCCGACTTTTTATTTGTCAGATAGTCCTCTTGCTGTGTGTGAGGAAATTAAATACCTAGGTCATGTCATATCTGATGACTGGACGGATGACAAAGACCTCTACCGACAGCGCTGTAAAATTTATCTTCAAGCTAACATGCTTATAAGGAAGTTTGCTATGTGCTCTGACTCTGTGAAGTGTTCACTGTTCAGAACCCACATCACACCGTTATATACTGCTCAATTGTGGTCTAATTATAAGAAAAATAGTATGCAGAGGCTCAAGGTAGCATACAATGATGCAATGAGGTTGCTACTTCGTGTCCCTAGATGGCATAGTGCCAGTCAATTGTTTGTGTCCACTAGAGTGCCAACCTGTGAGGCACTCTTAAGACAGCTAATGTTTAGTTTTATGTGTCGCCTGGATAAGTCAGAGAACCACATAATTGAAGCCCTAGTCAGCCCTCTGAAAAGCTGCTATAGATTCACATCTAGGCTAAGACGGCATTGGTGCAATAGCTTGTATATCTTATAGGCTAATATGCAATTTTATATGTATTTTTGTATCTCCTTATACTGTTTGATGTGTTCTATTGACCTGTGTCTGAAATAAAGCTTTTATTATTATCTCAATGGGGTTAGGTTAGGTAAGGGGGAGGTACAGCGAGGTTCTGGACTCGCCCAACATTGGGAACATTTTTCCTGCATCTAGCTTGTCCAGTCCTTTTATAGGTTAGGTAAGGGGGAGGTACAGCGAGACCTGGGTGTCCTTGTACACCGGTCACTGTAAGTTGGCGTGCAGGTACAGCAGGCAGTGAAGAAAGCTAATGGAATGTTGGCCTTCATTTAAAAAAATTTTTTTGTTATTTATTAGAAGTACATTACATTACGTACCTTTTTACAGGTTCCTAAAATTATGTTAACATTCTTTGTACAACTTCCCTTTTTTTTTTTTTAGAAAGAGATGAGAAAGAAAGAAGTAGTAAAGAATAGAGAAAAGTCTAGTGAGTGTGAAGTAAAGAAAAGAAATAAGTAGGAAAGTGAAGCAGAAAGGAGATTCTCACTCGCCACAGGTCGATGCTTTTTTATATTCTTGATCATTTATATATGTTGGCCTTCATAACAAGAGGATTTCAGTTAGGAGTAAAGAGGTTCTTCTGCAGTTGTATAGGGCTCTGGTGAGACCACATCTGGAGTATTGTGTACAGTTTTGGTCTCCTAATTTGAGGAAGGACATCCTTGTTATTGAGGCAGTGCAGCATAGGTTCACGAGATTGATCCCTGGGATGGCGGGACTGTCATATGAGGAAGGATTGAAAAGACTAGGCTTGTATTCACTGGAATTTTGAAGGATGAGGGGGGATCTTATAGAAACATAAAATTATAAAAGGACTGGACAAGCTAGATGCAGGAAAAATGTTCCCAATGTTGGGCGAGTCCAGAACCAGGGGCCACAATCTTAGAATAAAGGGGAGGTCATTTAAGACTGAGGTGAGAAAAAACGTTTTCATCCAGAGAGCTGTGAATTTATGGAATTCTGAGTGGATATTCCAAATGGATAACCTGTACACAGGTTGCTCCAACAAAACATACTCCAGGAGGAGTGATGTCAGAACCAGGCTCCAGAAGCCAGGTCAGCAGCACCTAGTAAAGGGCTGCTTGATAGCACCCTCATTGATGAGGCGCATGCACAGGGTCAGCAGAGTTTCCAAAACAAGCGAAGACGTCAGCTGCCAGATGGGCTATTCCTGGCAGTACGATTTGCTGCTCTGTGAGAGTTCTGACCCTGAGTCTGACGGTGAGGCCGATACAAGCGAAGACGGCAGCTGCCAGATGTTTTACTCCTGGCAGTACGATTCGCTGCCCCGTCAGAGTCAGGAGAGCCACTGGAAAGGACGTGGTCTCTGTGATCAACTATTGTGTCTGCCATCAGCTCTAGTAGCTTACAATGGATGAAAATGCCAAAAAAGCATGAGATCCCAAGGAACTGCGTATTGCTGAAAGTACTAGCAGTGAATCAAGATAAGGGGTCAGATGGGCGAAGGCATGTAAGCCTAAGGAAAGTAAACTGCAGAGAATATTGAAGCTGCTGGGTTGATGAACAACTGCAATTTGCAAAACGATGGATGGAGGCCAGGGATGGAGATGCATCAAGTGGCACTAAGGTTGCTATGTAGCGCCCACTTCAAGATGAATTGTTTCAGGAAGTATGCCATTCGGTCCACAATCAACCCAAAGTTGCAGCAACTCTGTAAAGAACAGCAATGTGCAGTCATTCAACTTATTCTTCAGAGAAAAAACCTCATGAATCGTGGGAAAGAGTTGGATAATGAGGCAAAAACAGCAAAGTTGATCACAACATCAATGGTCGTCAAGTCTGCAAAGAGGACGTATCCTTTCAGAAATCATACAAAATCCTGGACCGACATCAGGATCAAATCGACCATTGAAGTAGGTACGCAGTTGATGTCCTGCAGCAGGAAAACTAAAAAGCGTGGGTTTTGCCTGCCAGGAGCCAGGGACCACAGGTCACTCAGATGACAAAGGAGGTAGGTGGACCTGGTTCTTATGGGAACATATTAAGGCAAAAACAGCCAAATATTGGAAGCAAATTACTTCAGTTATTATTCTGAATATTATAGAAAGGTTTCTAATTGATTCGATTCAAATACTGATTTGCCATCCAGCATGTTCCAAGCAGAACACTCCAATTTCACATTAAAATAATTGATGGAGGTTCAAGCTGAATTGAAAACTTGTTTATAAACAAGTAATTGAAAGGTCGGTTTATCAAAACCACCAAATTATGTTTAAAATTTCTCAACCTAAAAAGGTGAGGAGTATTTTAGATCTGACAAGTCTTTAAAATTTTGTGAAGTATAGGCACTTCAAAATAGAGACTTTGAGACTGCCAAACAATTTATTTCAAAAAAGATGTTTTATGGCACTTATAGATCTGAAAGATGTATATTACTTAGTGTTTGTTCATTTATAAGATAAAATTATCTAAAGGAACAATTATGGCAATTCAAAGTTCTGTCTAACGGGTTAACTTCAGTCCCTAGAAATTCACTAAATTGGTAAAACCAATTTTGCGGCTAATTAGAGTCCAAGGACAGATGTGGATGGCTTAACTGGATGATGTCCTAATTAGGACGAACAAGAGAATTCGTGAGTTAACTCTCTCAAATTATTCAAACCACTTTTGAAAGTTGGGTTTAATTCATCCAGAGAGAAATTAAGTTAACGATACTTACAGCAATTGATTATTTGATTCAATTGAAAAGGTAGTAATTTACCCAGGGGAAAGGGTAAAGCTAATTGATGGTTGTGTTAAGCAATTGGAAGAGCAACAATCTTCAATTAAGACAGGTGGCCAGCTTGTTAGGAGAATTAGTGTTATTTCCAGCAATACAATATGGGCCATTGGACTACCAGCAGCTGCAGACTGCAAAAAGAAAAAACACTAAGATGCATGATGGCCATTTTTTGATAGGCCATGCAATTAAACAACAAATGCTGCTTCTGATTGCAGTAGTGGATTTAACATGTCTTCAGTAGTTCAAGCAAGATACGGATTGAACAGCCTTCCATGGTCTTAACAGACTGATATCAGTGTACTAGGATTGGTGCCACTGAAAAGGTATCCATCTGTGGACAGATGGAATATGGAAGAAGTATTATTTTACAGACATGGAGAATCGACGTTTTAAAGTCTATTGGAAGGCTTATGAGCTACAAGCTTGTTGTTAAATACAACTAATCTGCATGTTCAGTTTCAAATTAACAACACTACAGCAATGGCATGTATTAATTGTATGGGTGGAATTTCCATGGTAACAAAGAATGGATGTTTAACCTTAAGATTTTTTAATAATATAATAGTCAGATTTTGGATGCCAGATATAACTTGTTTCCATCCAGACTCAATCATCAGTTACAGAGATATGTGTTATGGGACTACATCGGGAGACAGTAGCGATGGATGTTTCTCGCTATATTAGGATGGTATGGTGTTATATGCATTTTACTTCATCCTGTCTCATAAATCGGTGTTTGCTTAAAACGAAGCAGTATGCTGCCTCTGGGGTATTCGTGGTACCAGACGGGTCTACATGGTTCCTTTGATATTGGAATTTATGACACAGTTTCTGATAAATGTTCCCAAAAGAAGGAAGTTACTGGTGTATTCGATAATTGGAGAGTAACATCCATCATATGCCTGTATGGATGCAGGTTTAAAAAAAGAGGATTTTCTGGGCATGCTGTGGACATGCTTACAGCAGTCTGGCGGAAGAGTACTCAAAAGCAGTACATTTGTGAATCTGAGTTGTGACTCTGTAAATACTGCTTTCCCATTATGTAAAGAATGAGGGGAAAAAAGTTCTGTGTATAAAAGAATATGGAATGTTGTACGGCACATGTCTCAAATATCTTGGATTGACCTCTATTTAATGGGTTGAGGTATAGTGCGATTTATTCACACAGAAGTATATTATTCCTCGTTTTTATTTGATGAGGTTGGAAAGACATCCTGTTGAGTTGCGTTCTTTTATTTCCAGATTAATGAAAGGAATTTTAATTCCAGACCTTCTAAACCTAGGAGGGAATCTGGAATCTGGATATAGAATTGTTTTAAGCTACTTCATCAAAGGAGTCTTGGTACGATTCTGATTTGGCCAAGTTCAGCATGAAGGTAGTCATGTTTATGGCACTTGTAACATTACAAAGTTACAGATACACAGAAGTACCTCAGGATTATGTTATGTTTTACATTTTATGAACTACTCAAATGAAGTAGGATCAGGTGTGACAGGATTCAAGATTGTTTTATTAACATATTCTATGGATCCAAGACATATTTATTGCAAAAAATTGAGGCTACAAAGATCTTATGAAATATGAAAACAAGATTGTTTATCATTCACGAAAAACCATACAAGATAGTGTCAGTTTAGACTATTTTAAGATGGTTAAAAACAAGTTTTAGTTGCTGCACGTGTGAACATTGATGGTTTTACATTCCATTCAGTTTAGCAGCAACATCGGCGGCCAGGGCGAAGGAAGTCCCGTCGATCATATTCTCACAGCCACCGGGTGATCTAATAAGTTGGTGTTTCAACACTTTTACCATCGGGCTATTGCCAATACGGGGCTGTTTGCAGATACTATATTAAGTTCTGCTTAAATTTCCCTGGGTTAAAGGGGATACTATTAATTCTTTTATTCAAATAAATGAATTACTGCATTTGTGGTACAAATGTTATTATTAATGCATTATTGAATATTCTCATTCCGAGTCAATCAATGCAGTGAGAAGCCGGGATTTGTCTGCGGCATGAAATCACAAAGCTTTAAAATCTTCACGTAGTCACTCACGTGACTCCGAAGTAAAATAGTAAGATTAAACGAGAACTTACCTAAGTTTGAAGTTTGATCTTTTATTTTATGAGGAGTTATGTTGGTGATTACGTGCCCACCACGACCCAACCCTCTTTCATAAAGGTCAGATGGAAGTTCTTGTATTACTCGTTTTATTATGATACTATATTACTTCGCTTGTTGTTTTTTGTGATTTCACACCGCTGCTTCGAAGATTGACGCGCAGGCGCACTGGCGTCAATCTTCAACAATCTTCACCAACGTAACTCCTCATAAAGCAAAGATCAACTTCAAACTTAAGTAAGTTCTCGTTTAATCTTACTATTCTTGCTTGCTGCAGCACAACAGAATATGTAAACATAATACAGAACAGGAGATAAAAGTATAGTGTGTCTATATACCATAGACCATATAAATAAACAGATAAAGTGCAATGGGCTGTTATTTTTCAGAGTTGAGTTTGGTGGTGGAGGGTCCACTCCAGTTTAAATTCCATTTGGAATATTTTTGGAGGACCAGGAAACCAAGAAGCAAGAGTTATTCCAGGTAGTTACTCCAGCTCCAGGGAGTGATTCTGCGTTGGTTTTCAGCGGTCGCGGCGAGGCGGCGACCGGACAGCAATGGCAGCCAGATCTCCCACAATGCAAAGGAGGGAGAAAGTGTCCGGCGCTGACCAGTGGCAGTGTGCATGTGCAGGGCAGCACATGCGCACAACCACGGCCAATGATGCGCTGGCCGTGGTTGTGCGCATGTGCAGGGGGAGGATGTGCAGCCCGCGGCAGTGCGCATGTGCAAGGCAGCCGGCCGTGCCGGCGGATGAGGAGCGGGCGGAGAGCGGAGAGTGGAGAACCGGCGGCCTGGATACGGATGGCGGGCGGAAACAGAGTACAGAGAGAGTGATAGAGAGGGGGGCCTGCTCAGAGTTGAACGGCAGGGGTCCCAGGTGCTTGCCAAATCGGGCAAAATGGCACGGCTTTTAGGTTGCCCAGCGGGACTTTAGGTCACCATTGGCACCCGGGCAACCGTTAATTTCGAGCGCTGCTTGTACATCAGTCACTGAAAGTAAACATGCAGGCAGTGAAGAAAGCTAATGGCATGTTAATAGACAATAGACAATAGGTGCAGGAGATGGCTATTCGGCCCTTTGAGCCAGAACCGCCATTCACTGTGATCATGGCTGATCATCCACGATCAATACCCCGTTCCTGCCTTCTCCCATATCCCTCGACTTTGCTATCTTTAAGAGCTGTATCTAACTCTCTCTTGAAAGATTCCAGGCAATTGGCCTCCATGTCCTTCTGAAAAAGTGTGAAAAAGTTTTTCCTCATCGCTGTTCTAAATGGCTTACCCCTTATTCTTAAACTGTGGCCCCTGGATCTGGACTCTCCCATCATTGGGAACACGTTTCCTGCCTCTTGCATGTCCAATCCCTTAATAATCTCATGTTTCAAAAAGATATCCTCTCATCCTTCTGAGTTCCAGAGCATACCAGCCCAGCCGCTCCATTCTCTCTACATATGACAGTCCCGCCATCATGGGAAATTAACCTCGTGAACCTACGCTGCACTCCATCAATAACAAGAATGTCCTTCCTCAAATTTGGAAACTAGAGCCCTGTACAACTGCAGAAGGACCTCTTTGCTCCTATACTCAACTCCTCTTGTTATGAAGGCCAACATGTCATTAGCTTTCTTCACTGCCCACTGTACCTGCATGCTTACTTTCAGTGACTGATGTACAATGACACCCAGGTCTCGTTGTACTGCCTATTTTCCTAACCTGACTCCATTCAGATAATAGACTGCTGGAGTAACTCACACTTTGACCAGAGATGCTGCCTGTCCTGCTATTACTCCAGCACTGTGCCTTTTTGTTTATGAACTAGCATCTGCAGTTCCTTGTTTCTACCAAAGATAGGCACAAGGTGCTCGGGAAAAAATATGGGCAACGTTTCAGGTTTCGGTGTCGATGTCGATATTCCCGATGTTGTCGGAGTCCAGAACCAGGAGTCACAGTTTAAGAATAAGGGGTCGGGCACTTAGGACTGAGATGAGGAAAAACATTTTCAGCCAGAGAGTTGTGAATCTGTGGAATTCTCTGCCACAGGAGGCAGTGGAGGCCAATTCACTGGGATGTTTTCAAGAGTTAGATTTAGCTCTTAGGGCTCACGGAATCAAGGGGTATGGGGAGAAAGCAGAATGTGATACTGATTCTGGATGATCATATTGTTTAAGAAGGAATTGCAAATGCTGGAAAAATCGAAGGTAGACAAAAATACTGGAGAAACTCAGCGGTTGAGGCAGCATCTATGGAGCGAAGGAATAGGTGACATTTCGGGTCGAGACCTTCTTCATACTGATGTGGTGGGTGGTGGGAAGAAGAAAGGAAAAGGTGGAGACAATAGGCTGTGGGAGAGCTGGGAAGAGGAGGGGAGGAGAAAGCAAAGACTACCTGAAATTGGAGGGCAATGTTCATACCGCTGGTGTGTAAACTGCCCAAGCGAAATATGAGGTGCTGCTCCTCCAATTTGTGGTGGAACTCACTCTGGCCATGGAGGAGGCCCAGGAGAGAAAGAGCGGATTCGGAATGGGAGGGGGAGTTGAAGTGCTGAGCCACGGGAGATCAAGTTGGTTATTGCGAACCGAGCGGAGGTGTTGGGCGAAGCGATTGCCAAGCCTGCGCTTGGTCTCACCGATGTAAAGCATTTGACACCTAGAGCAGCGGATGCGATAGATGAGGTTGGAGGTGGTGCAGGTTAACCTCTGCCTCACCTGAAAGACTGGTTGAGTCCTTGGATGGAGTTGAGGGGGGAGGTAAAGCGACAAGTGTAGCATTTCCTGCGGTTGCAAGGGAAAGTACCAGGGGAGGGGGTGGTTTGGGTGGGAAAGGACGAATTGACCAGGGAGTTACGGAGGGAGCAGTCTCTGCAGAAAGCCGAAAGGGGATTGAGGGGAAGATGTGGCCAATGGTGGGATCCCGTTGGTGGTGGCGAAAATGTCGGAGGGTTATCTGTTGTATGTGACGGGTGGAAAGGTGAGGACAAGGGGACTCTGCCCTTGTTACGAGTGGGGGATGGGGAGTGAGAGCGGAGCTATGGGATATAGAGGAGACCCTGGTGAGAGCCTCATCTATAGTCAAAGAGGGAACCCTGTTCCCTAAAGAATTAGGCATCTCCGATGCCCTGGTTTGGAACACCTCATCCTGGGTGCAGATGCAGCATAGACGGAGGAAGTGCGAGTACGGGATAGAGTCCTTACAGGAAGCAGGGTGGAAAGAAGTGTAGTCCAGATAGCCATGGGAATCAGTGGGTTTGTAGTAGATGTTGGTCAGTAGTTTGTTACCTGCGATGGAGATAGTGAGGTCTCGAAACGGTAGGAGATGTCGGAAATGGTCCAGGTGTATTTGTGTGTCGGATGGAAGTTTGTGGTGAAATGGATGAAGTTAGTGAGTTCTGCATGGGGTGCAGGAGGTAGCAGCAATGCAGTCGTCAATGTAGGATTGTTCAACGTACCCTACAAAGAGGCAGGTATAGCTGGGGCCATGCGCGTTCCCATAGCTACGCCTTGGATTCGGAGCAAATGGGAGGAGTCAAAGGAAAGGTTATTAAGGTAAGGACCAGCTCCGCTAGGCGGAGGAGAGTATCAGTAGACGGGGATTGGTTGGTTCTGCAGTCGAGGAAGAAACGGAGGGCTTTAAGACCCTCCTGATGGGGGATGGAGGTGTAGAGTGACTGGACATCCATGGTGAAGATGAGGGAATCGGGGCCTAGAAAACGGAAGTCCTAGAGTAGACGAAGAGCATGTGAGGTGTCTTGGACACAGGGTAGGGAGGGATTTATCCAGGGGGGAATAAGATGGAGTCGAGGTATGTGGAAATAAGTTCGAAGGACACGAACAGGCAGAAACAATGGGTCTGCCAGGACAGTCAGTTTTGTGGATTTTGGGGAGATGGTAAATCGGGTCGTGCAGGACTGGGGATCGATGAGGTTGGAGACTTGGGAGGGCGGGGAGCCGGAGTTGATGAAGTCAGTGATGGCCCTAGAGATAGTGGCCTGGTGCTCGTCTGTGGGGTCATGGTCCAAGGATAAGTACGAGGAGGTGTCCGAGAGTTGGCGCGTGGCCTCAGACTTGTAGAGATCAGCGCGCCAGACTACCACGGCACCTCCTTGTCGGCAGGATTGATCACCCAGTCTGGGTTGTTGCAGAGTGAATGGAGGGCTGTACTTTCGGGGGGGAGAGGTTAGAGTGAGCAAGGGGAGTGGAGAAGTTGAGGCAGTTGATGTCCCGCCGGCAGTTTAAAATAAAAAGGTCTAAAGCAGGTAGATGGCCATGAGGGGGAGTCCAAGAGGAGGGGGTCCGTTGGAGACAGGAGAAGGGGTCATCACTAGGGGCGAGGACTCCTTCCCATGGAAAAACGCTTGGATGCGGAGGCGACGGAAGAAGTGGCGGACACTGAACTCATTGAGGTGGGGACGCTGAACTCATTGAGGTGGGACGGAGGCGAACAAAGGTGAGGCCTCTGCTGAGGACAGACCGTTCGATATCAGAGAGGGGGAGGTCAGAGGGGATGGTGAAACACGGCAACGATGGGGGTTGGGGCCGGAGGAAGGCAGGTGAGTGACTGAGGCCAAGGCAATATCTGGTAGGGGGGTGGTGGTGGTCAGGGAGGAGGGGAGTATGAGAACTATAGTGTGAGTGGGGAGGAGCTGGGTCACATGGTTTCAGGGGAAGGGGGAAGAACCCGTAGAACACCCACTGTGGTTCCCTGTGTTAGGGGAGGTGAGGTGGGGGGAGCACTAGGACCTAGCAAAGTCACACCCCATGGTGTCAGAGTCTTTAGCGTGGAGACTTCAGGCCAGGTGCTGAGCTAGGACTCAGGTAAGTAGACGGTTGTGGCCTGCTGGTGGCGGTGGAGTGGCGAGGGTTGGTAGAGTCACTGGTGGAGGCCGCAGGGAGTGGAGTCCAGGTCAATGGGCGAAGCATCGGAAGATCCGGTCAGCAGATGGTCGGTGAGACCATGTGCGGACGTGGCGCCGACGGATGAGAAGCGAAGCAAAGAAGTGGAAGCAAATAACTGAATGGAAAAGAAGCCGAAACGCCAACTAACCGAAAGGGTGGGACGCCTAAAAGCCAACTAACCGAAAGGCTGCGTCGCCTTAAAGCAAACTCACCTTGTGTGCGTTCCGCATTTACTATGCCCCGAGACGTCTGTCCTCCCCATCCGACCCCCAGACCCTGACACCCACACTGGGTGAGGACAGACGGCTCGGGGCATAGTAAATCGCTTTTAAAACATGGGGGCAGGGACACACATTCCTTGTGGGCCGATGACAAGTGTGCATGACAACAAACAATTTTATCTCCTCCCACCCCCCCCCCCACCCCCTTGACAACAAGAAACACAGTTTATTTATTACCCGTCTGGTTGCTTGCGGAACGCGCACAAGCTCCCACGCAACAAACACCAGAATCTGTAAACTGTTTTAAATGAAGATGGACACATAAAGCTGGAATAACTCAGCGGAACAGGCAGCATCTCTGGAGAGAAGAAATGGGTGACGTTTCGTGTCGAGACCATTCTTCAGACCTGAAGACTGAGTCTGAAGAGTCTTGACCCGAAACGCCACCATTCCTTCTCTCCAAAGAAGCTGCCTGTCCCACTGAGTCACTCCAGCATATTGTGTCTATCTTTGCTGTCAGTGCCAGTTTTCTCAACTCCATAGCCGCTCTGCATAAGTGGGGAAGGAGAGAGGAGAGGAGAGAGAGAGGGAGAGAGGGAGGGAGAGGGGAGGGAAAGGGGAGAAAGAGAGAAGGGGACAGAGAGAAGGGAGATAGGGGGAGAGAGAGAGAGAGAGAGAGAGAGAGAGGAGGAGGGGAGAGGGAGAGAGAGGAGGGGGGAGAGAGAGGGAGAGAGAAGGGGGAGAGAGAAGGGAGAGGAAGAGAGAGAGAGAGAGAGAGGGAGAAGAGAGGGACGAGAGAGAGGAAGGAGAGGAGAGAGAGAGGGAGAGAGAGAGGGAGAGAGAGAGGGAGAGAGAGAGGGAGGAGAGAGAGAGAGAGAGAAGAGAAGGGAGAGAGAGAAAAGGGAGAAAATGAGAGAGAGAGGAGAGAGGGGGAGAGGAGTGAGAGAGAGAGAGAAAGAGAGAGAAGAGGGAGGAGGGGGGAGAGAGAGGGAGGAGAGAGAGGGAGAGAGAGGGGGAGGAGAGGAGGAGGAGAGGGAGAGGAGGGGAAGGGGAGAGAGAAGGGAGAGAGAAGAGGGGAGAGAGAAGGGGAGCAGGAGTGTGGGGTCATTTTCCCCCACACAAGCCATAGGTGACTGGGCAATCCTGAACCCAAGCACCATGGTTAAAGCGGCCAAAGGTGCGCATCCCCTCGGGACAGCCCCACTCTCCCACGGCCACCCTCCGCGGGCTGTGGGTCGGGTGGAAGCGGAGGTGGTGGGACAATGTTCATCCCTGCACAGTGATGGACGCGGGGGTCTGGACCAATCGCTGACAAGTCCCGCCCCCCCGGCAACGTCATGTCCGTTATTTGACTTTTTTGTTGAGCGGCATTCAGTCCGTTGGCTTGGTAGGCGACGCCACATTTCGGGTAGGTGGCGCTTCGCAGAACGGCCATTCGGTGAGTTTACTTTTAGGCAATGCAGCCTTTTGATTAGTTGGCTTTTAGGCACCCACCCCCTTTCGGTTAGTTTGCATTTAGTGTCCCACCCTTTCAGTTATTTGGCGTTTCGGGCTTTGTTTCCATTCGGTTATTTGGCTTCCACTTCTTTGCTTCGGCTTCTC